>PYXC01000766.1:3130000-3277500 GCA_015244755.2 Tenualosa ilisha
CCATCATTTCCAAAGTTTGCAAAAGTTTACTGCTGTCTCTGTTATTTTAGTCCCCAACTTCTGGCTCTCTCATCTGTACCACCTTTCTCACCACTATCGGCTGCACCCGTTGGTTTATTTATGTATCGGCCATGTCACCTTAAAAACAAGGGTATGCTACATTAATATTATTTTGTAACTTAATTTGTGACTACCATGTATGATAGATTGAGAAACACTGATGTAAACATACTGGCAATGAAATAGTGTTCCATTTACTCATTTCATAACTTGGTTTAGAAACTAAAATAGCTCTGGAATCAATATAAAATTGAATCATGACCTTGTGGATCGGAATTGGATCAATTCAGAAAATCTGCATCAATACCCAGCCCTAATCTCGATTCAGTCTTGACCCTTCAAAGACTCGATCTTGACATAAACGGTCTTGTCCACATCACTACAAATAGCTACATAATAGTGAACTAGGAAGTACTATTCAATGCCACAATCAGCATGACATGCTTGAGCTTTTTATCTTTCACTATGCTGAGTGAGGTCAGAACCTTCTCCTGGGAGCCTTCAAAAAACTCCCACTATTCCTAATTCAACTGACATTCAGAAGTGATGTTCCCACTCTAAAGCGGGAATCCTCCCACTTCCCAGTATCTCATGAGGACAATAAAAGCACTTCAACTTTCTTTTCAAAATGGCAACCATAGAATTTCCCTCATATTATGGCAACAACGGATGTCACTGATCATTTTCTCACTTTCTGTTACTATTTCATTTTATTTCATAAGTCATAACTTCAATTTAGAGAGATCAGAAATGAACACTTTCCCTAGATTACTTCCATTCAATCTCTTTAATAGTGGACAGTGGGTCTTACCACCTCCTCTTTTTAACCAATCTAACGGCTGAGTGAAGCACTGGGGGCTTTTCTCCTAATGGGGGCTTTTTCTCCTCTTCTCATCAATAATAAAGGGCTGTCAGTACTAATAGGTGGAGTCAGACCTAGAAGTCATGTGAGAACTGAGAACATTTAAGGTGAATGTTTCACTCACAAAACATGCAATTACCAGTTAGTTAAAATTTTCATTTGGTTGGTTGCTGTTAATGACAGCCTTGTAGTATAAATGCAGTATGATGAATAAATAGTGCCAAAATGAAAGAAAATAACTGCAAGGAGTAAAGGAGCCCACCTAAAATGAGGTTACATGCACACAATGATTTTTGATAAGTGTGTTTTTTTGTGTGCATAAGGTGAATGTTTCACTCACAAAACATGCAATTACCAGTTAGTTAAAATTTTCATTTGGTTGGTTGCTGTTAATGACAGCCTTGTAGTATAAATGCAGTATGATGAATAAATAGTGCCAAAATGAAAGAAAATAACTGCAAGGAGTAAAGGAGCCCACCTAAAATGAGGTTACATGCACACAATGATTTTTGATAAGTGTGTTTTTTTGTGTGCATATATGAGAGTGTGCAGTTTAGTATATGTGTGCATGTGGGGGGGGTTTGTGTGTATATGTGGGAGTGTGTATTTGTGTGTGTGTGTGTGTGCGTGTGTATACTTGTGAGCAGTGTTTGTATGTATATGTGGGAGTGTGTATTTTAGTGTGCTAGTGTACCTGCAGGGAGTGTTTGTATGTATATGTGGGTGTGTATTTGTGTGTGTGTGTGTGTGCGTGTGTATACTTGTGAGCAGTGTTTGTGTGTATATGTGGGAGTGTGTATTTTATTTTAGTGTGCGGGTGTACCTGTGGGGAGGTCAACGTGCTGGAGTTCATTCCTCACCAGGCCCAGGTTATTGGGTGCCGAGGTGGCAAAGGACAGGAAGCTTGTGAGACTGATCCATTCAATCCCTCTGTGGGAAAGACACACACACACAGATCAAAAGACAGTTCTGAACTTCCCTTTTGGAAGGAAAAAAGGACTGAAAAGACTTGTCTTCCCATCTAATCAAAAACACTTCAGCAGTCAAATAAAAATCTCTCTGTGGGCAGCCAGACGTTGAAGTTGTTAAAGTTGGCAGGGAAAAATCTGTGAGTGTGAAGAAGTGTGTGAGCGGGGAGGAGTGCCGGCTGTTGATTGGCTAAGATCAGAGGGCTTGCAGGGATGGGGTGGGGGTGGGGTGGCGTCAGGTGGCTGAGGATGTGGCGCACGACAGTGCTAATGAGATGCTAAACAGCCTCTGGATTAATTAGCCCTGCTCTCAGCCCAGATGCAAATGATATGCAAAGCAGAGGAGCCCCACTTCTTTGGGCTGCGGGGCACCAGGGGCCAGGACGGCTGCTGCTGCTACTGCCGGAGACACACTCCTCTCAGCCACCAACGGCACTGGGCCCCCTTCTCCAAACCTCCAACCACCCCAGGCCACTGGCAGGTATCTCACCATTTCATGGGCTTCACTAGTTTCCTCACCTATTGCAGTGTGTGAGATTCTCTCTCTAAAGTGTGTTTGTGTGTGTGTGTGTGTGTGTGTATGTGTATGTGAGTAATAGAGTGAGATTTTCTGTGTGCGTGCAAGTGTGTGTGAATTTTTTTCTCTCTCTTGCTCTCGTGCGCATGGGTTTGTGAATGAGACTAAATGTGTGTGAGTGATATTCTCTTTCTTGCTTTATGTGTGTGTGCACATGTGTGTCTGTGAGATGTGTATGTGTGTGTGTGTGTCTGTGTGTGTGTCAGAGAGAGAGAAGAGAGATGTGATGAGAGGGGGAAAGCATGTGACTGCAAAAAGGCAGTGACAGAGAGTGGGGATGACACCAGAAAGACAGGAGGATGAGCTGTTTGCTCTGAAGCTCAGTGAGCGGACCCTGGGGACAGCTCAACATGCACACCAAGCAGCAGGGAGCTGACAAGCACACACAAACCACGCACACACACACACATCAAAAATACCACACACAACACACACACACAAAGCAAAAATACCATACCTACAAACCCATAACACTGCAACTGTACTGCTTTGTTTCTGACTCGCACTCTCTCACACACGTACTCTACAACCTTAATTACTGTGAGGGAAAACGAAGAATAATTATGCCCAAAGCCAGCAGTGACAGCACAGCACATTACAGCGCTGATAGGCACTGTGACCATCCTCACCACACCAGCAGAACAAAAAACACAAAAAACTGAGAGCAACATTAATTAACGGCCAAAATAAACAAGGCAAAAGCTATCATTAGTACCAAATCGCTTTTTGAGGGCACTTTGTGCATCCGCACACGTGCAGTTGCTCATTAAAGTTTGGAGAGTGTGTCTGAGGAAAGTTGAGCTGCTAATTACCAAGTGTTTGGTGTTTGGACTGCGAGAGTTGGGAGGGATGTCGCTACTTTCCAATCTCTGTTAACAGTATAATTGATTCAATCTTGTGCTTAATCAATCATGGAGATATTGTGCTAATCTCGTTAGGAAGAATGATGATGGATGATGCAAGGTGACTGCTCTGGAAGGGCCTGTCTTCCTGTCCCTGGATGACAAGTTGAGTAAGACTTTTCGACCCATCTTTAGTGGGGATTGTGTGAGAGCTGGCAGGTCTTTGGTGCAGACCAGCCACTGAGTGATGATGCATGTTGAAATATGCGTGTGTATGACAGACAGAGAGAACCCCCTCAAACCTCCAACACAGAATGAACAGATTGCCATTGTCTATGCAAGAAGAAATATCATTTGCTCTCTGCAAAACCTCATTGATACATTTAATGAAACCTGGTTAAGTTGGCTGCTACAGGTGATTAGACATGGCTTTGTTGTGGATGCCTGTGGATCTGTGGTGCCAGATTGACAATTGTAACATATTGTAGTAAAGTATTTAGTGTAATTTTGAACTTTCCCCTGGTTCATTAATAGCTTTTTTCCTGATCTGTTTTCGTTATGTGTCCTGTAAGTATGAAGTGTGACCAGGCACTGTGTATATTCTCTAAATTGAGATGTACAATAATTACAAAGAACATTTTATTTCAGTAATGTGAGGCCTCATTTCTTGTGAATAATCACTTCTGTCTAATTAATGGTTTGTGCTGATCAATGTATTTCTAAACTCAACTTTAACTGCTATGTCTGATATATCAACATCTCAAATATTCCATTCAGTTTTATAATGCCACTGACCAATGGCATTATCTCCTCCGTAACCCCATCACCTTTGCTTGGAACTGTAGATTTCTCACCTGACTTCACACGAGTGCACGCTTAGTTCCTTATGGAGTAGGCCACTGGTCAGGTTGTAGACAAGCACGGAACCATTGCTTGTGCCTGTGATGGAAATACACACACACACACACACACACACACACACACACACACACACACACACCAATCAGCTTAAACAGCAGACATCTCTTCCTCATTTGCAAAGCAAATGTAGCAAAGTACAACTTCACAATCATCCATCTCTTTGACCGCTAAGAGGGCAGCGGCTCATTCTGGGCCCCGGTTCCATTACATCTCTCTGTCTCTGCCTCTCATGGGGGATTCAGACGGGCAGATAAAACCTCAAATAACCCTTTAAGATATGAGCACACAGAGATCTCTGGGATGTCTTGAGCTGGCGGTCCAGCTGACGTATGGCAGGTGCCCTGCATTAGAGAGAGGAGAGCCAACAGACATGGAAACGCTCTTTGATCCTCTTTCCCTTCCATCACTCCTCCTGGTGGAGAACAGACAGGGGGAGGGAGGGAGGGAGGGAGAGAGAGAGAGAGCACGAGTGAGAGCGAGGGGGGGTGGGTAGGGGCTGGGGGGCGAGCTGCTACCATGACTTAACAAGCCCTGGTACTTTGGTCAGCCATTTGGAGATTTCAGCTCCTATTTCGTGGACTAATAAGGGCATTTTTGAGGCAGGGCAATCACAGAAATGGGGGAAACATAAAAGCCACGAACACACCATACCAGCTTGGACTGTAACTTGCTTGAATTACTGGGCCGTCTGGAGTTGTTTCCATGGTAACTTTCCTATGGCATCTTTATGGTTGGCTGCTCCTAAAGCGACATCTGAACAGACGCTATTTCACCTCAGAGAAAATGAGAAGGCTTTTCCCATTTACTATCTTTGGAATTATTCATGGGGTTAGGTGAATTTGAATCAAAGTCATGTCTTCACAAGATAGTTGTGTCTTTACAAGATAGAGTTACCTTTGGATTTATTAAAGAGCAGCACTTTAATTTTTTTTTTACATCTGTGTGTATCGAATAGAAAATCATTTTGTTAACAGGCATAGAGAATTTATGAAAATAGGAAATCAGGATGTCTGCTTGCAGCACTTTTCTTCAAACTGACAAACAAAGCAAGAAATAAATGGGATCAAGAGAGTAAAAGCAAAATTGCCGAACACTGGAGTTGCTTTTTTGTGTGTGTGTGTGTGTGGTGTGCGCGTATGCCGAATGACCTGCTGGCACAAGCTCGCCTGAAGAAAACTCTTCAATGCGCCTTGTTCTGTTGGCTTGTGAGCCTCTTTAATCTTCATCTGGTGAGCTGTAGAAACCCAAGGGCTCCAGAGACCCTCTTATCTGATCCCCTCCTTCTCATAACGGGGCTGCAACTGCACAGTCATCCAGCACATAATGAGAACAAATAGGTTCACAAATGGCTTGGCACACTAGTTCTGGACTCCAGTCCCAAGGGTCCATGTGAGCAGTTCAAACAAGGCTGGCAAAACTATGTGTTGTTGTGGTTCAATGAGGTGTCCTTGCTTTGTGTGGACAGGTGGAAGTGGCCTGTTAACTGCGTAATTAGGCCTGCAGAGGCAGTGGGGAGGGGGGAGTGGGGTGGGAGGCAGGGGGGTGATAGCCTTCCAGGATTGGCTGTCTGACAACCATGGATGAAGAGGGGGTGTGATTACAAAAACCAACTCACAAAAACATTCATCTGCGTGCAAACACAATGCACACACAGACAGACACAAAAGTCTGCAGTTGGATACAGACACATACACATACTCACTCACAAACACACGGACACGCACACGGACATGCACACAGACACGCACACGGACACGCACACGGACACGCACACGGACACGCACACGGACACGCACACGGCAAAAAACAAAAAACACAGGATACAAACTTAATTAAACTGGCCCAATACTGCAATGGCACAGTAATACATTCAGGCCAGGTGTCTCCCACAGATATACACAGACACATCACTAAAAAAACCTACCTCATAGCCTGACACACAGTTTTACAACACTGAATCTCTCTCTCACACCCACACACACACTCTCTCTCACTCTCACTCTCCCTGCATCCTTCTACCCACTCTCCATGTCTCTCTCACTTCTGAGTGGCACGGGCGCATCTGGAGCAGGCTGCAGGGCGTCACTGATGGTCGTGGGGGACATCTGTGCTTTGGACCAACACCCGGCATCGCCGTGGGAACAGGCAGATGAGCAAGACAGCGAGAGCAAGACAGCGAGCGCCAACTCCACTAACAGTGGCCGTTTATATCCCGTGCCTCGTACGGCACCCTACAATGGCTGCGCTCAATCGCATTAGCATTTTAATTAAAACGGATCTGAAAGGCCCACGCACCGGTTAAGTGGCATCCCCGGTAGCCATAACATGAACACCAAGGTTTGGAAGGAAATAGAAAACCCTTCTACCACATAAAGGTGTCAGTTGTAAGTCGCATAAATCACTTGGAATTGCATTCTTATCGCTAATGCTTGGCCTGTCGCTGGGTTTGCACTGGATGATGTTTATCTCTCTGCTTCATGATGCCTGACCATAAGGGGGTGCACTACCAGAAGAAAGTGTGTGTGTGTGTGTGTGTGTGTGGTGTGTGTGTGTGGTGTGTGTGTGTGTGTGTGTGGTGTGTGTGTGTGTGTGTGCGTGCGCACGCGTGCGTGCGTGTGATGAAGAGGGCAGTGCAGAGCGAGGCCTGTGTGTGTGTGTGTGTGTGTGTGTGTGTGTGTGTGTGTGTGTGTGTGTGTGTGTGTGTGTGCGTGTGCGTGAGTGTGTGTGCTGGGCCCTTGAGCTGGCTCTAATAAAGCCGTCAGATTACTACTTTTACTGCTGATAGCTCAGATGGCTGCAGCTAAAGGTGTGCTATGTGTGTGTGTGTGTGTGAGAGAGAGAGAGAGAGAGAGAGCGTGTGATTGAGTGAACAAAGCTGGAAGGACCTCTGGGAGCTTGTATGTGTTTGTGTATGTGTGTGTGTGTGTGTGTGTGTGTGTGTGTGTGTGTGTGCGTGTGTGTGTGTGTGTGTCTGTGTGCGCAACAGAGTGAAAAGTGAGAGAGCTATGTGTGTGTTTGCCTGACTTCACCAATTGTCTAAAGACTGGCCAAGTGTCTAGTTAATCTGAGAAGTAGCTTTTTTTTTCCCCTGTGTCTGAGCAGAGTATCAGTGGACTGAAGGAGGCTGAGTGTGTCCACAGTGAGAGGCACACTGTGTCAGAGAGGACACACACAAACACACTCTTGCCTCTCTCTCATTCATCTCCCTCACACTCTTAATAGGAGCACTCCTGGCAATTTCAGCCACCACTGCTTTCACAGCATCAGCAAAAGGTGCTGTTCTCCTCCCGTTCAGTCCCACCTCACCTTTTCAGGAGAAGCATGCCTGGCTATCCACACACACACACACACACACACACACACACACACACACACACACACACACAGAGGTCTTGTTCTGTGTGAGCTCTTATCTGCAAAACAGGCACCTCCAGCAGGAGCAGAGAGGTCCCTGTGCCACATCTGCTGTACTAATCAACTGTGCCCTGGACGAAGAGCGCACAAATTGATCGTCCTCCAGCGTCCCACTCCGCTTTGCTGTCCTCCACTCTCAGCCAGCCCAAGTCTACGGTGGGGACGGATGATCACAGTGGGGACAGAAGGACAGAAGCTCCAGGGCTCAGCACCGCACCACACACACACACACACACACCACACACACACACACACACACACCACACACACCACACACACACCACCACACACACACCACACACCACACACTCTCTCAGACTTGGGCTTCCAAACATGCAGAGCCCTTCGTTATTTAACCCCCAGTGCAAAAGTGCCTCAAGTCATCCCGGTCAGAATGAACTCCAGCTGCCTAATGTACTCTTGGACCTGGCAAGTTGAGGTGGGCATCAACACGCACCAGTGAAAGTAGTGTTACTTTATTTTTCAGACATCTTGATCAAAAAGTCCATTAAGTCCAGAAAAGTCCAATCGGGGGCTTCTTCTTTCTTAATCAATGCTTAATTAGTGGGGCAAATTGACAGCGAAGCAAACAGTCTAGACAATGAAGTGTTGAAAAGGCGTTTGCATTGACCTTAATTGGCATGTGATTCACTGGGGTGTCTGTCTCGTGTGGAGAGAACAGATAAGCAAATTGCTCATCAAGTCGGAGGGGAGAGACTTCCTCAGAGGCCTGTTTAGCCTCCTGCCTTCTCCCATACAGCCATACAGTCCCAGACACAAGAGTGTGTGTTTGTGTATGCGTGTGTGTGTGTGTGTGTGTGTGTGTGTGTGTATGGAACCCCCGCCCTTTTCCTTTGTGGTGCAGCAGGCAGTGTGGCGGTTCATTAGTCAAGAGACTGTTGCATTACGGCTGTCAGACGAGAGGGGCAGACACAGAGACTCTATGACGCGGCCGTAATGATTTTCTGTGTACTCGTCAAGGTTGATCATTCGCACATACCCCCCCCACACATACACACACACACACACACACACACACACACACACACCACACACACACACACACACACACACACACACACACACACCTCCCAGAGTTTATTTAGACTGTCACAAGGCCACTGGGTGGAGTGGGAGAAATATTTGGGCAAGTGACAGGCTGCTGCTTTAGGGGCCAAAAATGTCGGGACCGTGTGTGCGTGCGTGTGTGTGTGTGGGTTTGTTTGTGTAAAAAGTTTTCTTAAATTATGGGATATAAATTTCAATTATGGAAAGGCAGGCTTGAACACAAAAACACACATAAATAAGCGCACACACACAAACACACACACAAACACACACACAGGCACACATGCACACTTACCCAAACGCAGACCCAATTTTCAAAATTGATTACCTCACAGGCACCCAGCTCTGTGCCTCGATTCCTTTCTTACCTGCAATTGTTTCCCTCCATCCTCTCCTCCTTTTCTTTGTTCTTTCTCTCCACCCCCCTCCTCCCCCCCACCTCCTGGCTAGAATGAGGGCAGCCTCGGCTGGCCTAAATAACAGCATGTCTGCAGTAAACACATTTCAAGGAGAGCAGCTCTTTTTAGCGTGCAATCTCAGCCTTCCTCAGCCTCTGCTGTCTGGGCCCTGACACACACTGCTCTTCCTCAGCTTCTGTGCTATCTGGCCCCCGACACACACTCCTCTTCCTCTTCATGACCTGCTGCTCTGGGGCAGCTGTAGAATGCTAAGCCCTGAGCGCCTCACTAGAAGCATGGGGGAAAGTAGTTGGCAAATCACATGGGGGAGAGAAGGAAGTGACATGCTGCCTGACAAGGCTCGGCTTTGACCCCCATCTTGTTTCCTCTGATCATGAGCGTTGGGTACGGCTTCCGCTTCCTAACACGGCTGGCTCCACGCGCTTTAACAGAGCCCGTACCGCTCGCCAGCGCCCATTAGTCAGCCGTGCAGCCACAGCCGCAGCCGCCATTGGCACCTCCCAGGCCAATAAACCAACCCAAATCAGCCACCCCCCCACTGGCTGGGTTTGCATATGTGCTCCAGTGTAGGTGTCAACCTTCCAAAATGGGACATGAGTGTTAACACACACCCGGAAGGAATCATTAGAGGCGCGTTTGTGTGTGTATGTGTGTGTGAGGCAGGGGTGGAGGGGTTGATGACTGACGCACTACAGCAAACCACGGCACACTGGTGTGCTATTACCCAATGTCTGTATCCTACTATATTCCAAACACATTGCTACATCAAACATCACCAGGTGTCCCCTCAGGCCTCTACTCAGTCACTGTTTCACTGAATTCATTCATTACTGTTGGATTAAAAAGAAGGAAAACACCTGTTCTGAGAAACCAATGTCATACAAAGATATCCTTAAAAAGTAGGCCCTACAATATTTCATTACAGCAAAAATAATTGGTTGATAAAAAATGGATTAAATTTATTTATTTAATCTACCAAATTAGCAGTGGTTGAGCACTGGATGAATTTTGTTGGTACAGAACACTGACTGAGAAAAATATTCATGAATTTGGATGAAGCGGCTCACACAGTCTGCAGCTGCTGAGGCAGTGCTCCAGGCCAGGGCCTCACTATTTGTAAAGACCAGTGTGTCAGAGTAAACTTGCGCTCCGGATTCTCCGTGTAAGAAGCTATGTAGCATCACCCAAAACTGATTGTGAATGTGATGGCTTCAAGACAGCATATGCCTATTGAATTTAGCTTGTAAAATTTTATAGCAAACGTAGCTGTGACTGTCAATGTTGTGTCTAAAATGGTAACTCAGGCAAATTACGTTCTCGTCTCTTTGTCGAGTCAATGGCATGATTCTGACACAAACCAAATGTTGGCAAATTAACCTAAAAATTTAGCATCCTTTTATTTTTGGACTTTTTTTGGACTGACAGGGGGAAGGGTGCTGTACATGTCAAAGCTTCAGAAATTACTATCAATATATTTTAGCAGCACATTTCTTTTTTTATCCTCATGAACGTAGTGCCCGTGATCAATTCTGCGCAACCTGTTTTGTCTTGCTGCAAAAAGGTGATTGGTCACAAAGAACAACAACAAAACATTTCAACATCAACATTTAGGTATGGTGTGTGCATACTGTATGTGAAAGTGTGTGTGTTTGTTTGTCTGTGGTATAGGTGTGCACAGTGGTGCTGCTGGGGGGGAATAAGGGTGATTCTAAGGGCCTGGCACTGCCCCAGCAAACATTTTAATATTACAATCAATGTTTGGGAGGCCCAAAATCATTTTCTGTTGAAAGGCCCAAAATGTCTTGCGGCACCTCTGGGTGTGCACGTGTGTGTGTCTGCGGTGTTGTGTGTAGTGTGCAGTACTCACCCACAGCCAGGAGGGGCTGGTAGTGGTTGATGTTTTTGGTGGTAAGTGGGGGGCACATACGCAGGGCGAAGGGGGGCAGAGGGAGCCCAGAGAGCAGCCCCGTCAGCAGGAACTTCAACAGCACCTCCTGCTGCCCCGACCCACGCGTCGGCTCCACGCCTGAGATCAGACTGTGACCTACACACAAACACACACACACACATGCACATAATGCTTTTCCATTTGGATAACTTATTCTGACTAGAATAATAGGTTGGTTTAGAGTGATTATGCACACTGCAAAAGGAATGAACATGTCAGAGATCTCCAAAGGACAAGAGCTGTGGACTCCCTAAAGCTATTCCTTTCCATGAGAGAAAACTAGTTTGACATTAGCCATCACTCAACATGTCCCCATTCAGAGGCCCCATCTTTCATAATATCTGTGGCTTACTTTATCCAATTGTATTGAAAGCTTATTTTCCATTAATTCTGAGCAGTTTCTGATTGCTATCCGGGTAAGACACCATTTTGGCCCCTTGGTTGTTTGTGCAGGTGATGGAGTGGCTGGATGAAAGGGCAGGGCTGGTGGATCAGCGGCCAGTGCTCAGGGGCTGCAGGCTCAGCACTGCTCCACAAGGTCAGTGACAAGCCACAAAGGCTGCAGGCCAAGCTGCTCAATATCAATGAATCACTAGCAAGCAATGCAAAAATACAAGGCCTCCAGCCATAACAGACTCTTTTTCTTTAGTTCACACACATTCAGACACACCTTCAGACTCTCTCTTGCTGGAGTTTACCAACATACTCTCTCTCTCTCACACACACACTCACACACACACACACACAGACACACACACACACACACACACACACACACACACACATTCTTAATAATTCTCTTTTACACCCCCACCCACCCCCCGGCTTTATTAGAGCCAGAGCACACATAAATGTCCCCAGTGCCTCTGGCATGACCATGCTCTGAAATTTCTCTCCATATAAACCTGCCCCTGTGACATGGCTGCAAGCCACCTGCGTGTGTGTGTGTGTGTATGTATATGTATGTATGTGTGTATGCATGCATGTATGTGTGTGTATGTGAGAATTTGTGTGTGTATATGTATGTGTATGTGTATGTGTGTATGCATGGGTGTATGTGTATATGTGCGTGTGTGTGTGCGTGGTGTGTGTGCGCTGGGACGCACCCAGCCATCTGACTGAGGGAGATTTCAGACAGGCAGAGTGAGCAGGAGATGTGCTGATGGGAGAGTCTCAGTTACAGACACACACAGACAGATAAGCCTGCAGAGGCCCCGAGGCCACACACACACACATACAGCTGAGACTCTCGCACACACACACTCAGATAAGAGAGAAAGATAGATAAGAGAGATACAGAAATAAAGGGGAGAGAGAAAGAGGGGGGAAAGGAAGAGGCCAAAAAAGAGGAGGGCAGGCAAAGAGAGAAGGGCAATAGAAAAAAGGGGGCAGGCAGAGAAAGGAATGCAGAGAGGACACAGAGAGAGAGAGAGAGAATAGGAGGAATGCAGAGAGGAAACAGAGAGAGAGAGAGAGACAATAAGAGACTAGAGGCACAATAAGAGAGTAGACTAGAATGCTTATTACCAATCATGGTGTTCAGGGAGAGGTCTGAGATGTGCTTCTGGTTTGGAGTCAAAGGAGTCCCACAGAAGGCCACAGGAGAGTAGAGGGGAGATAGACCCGAGCTAAAACAGAGAGAGGGGGAGAGGGAGGGAGAGAGAGAGAGAGAGAGAGAGGGATGGGAGAGAAGAAAAGAGTGAGACAGAAAAAACAAGGCAATCACAACTAAGATTTATAAAACTTAATGAAAAAAATCATTATTCATTAATTATTTATTAGGCTGGATGGGTCATATCCACAGCTTCCCCACTGGAGCTATATTTATCAATAAAACATAGGGAACAAGCACAACAACTTCCCAGCAAACACAAACAATAACTTCTGCATTGATTATCTTGGCCAGACTGATAAAGAGCATAATACTCATGCATCTGAGACAGACAGATAGACAGATAGATAGATAGATAGATAGACAGACAGACAGACACACAAATAGATAGATAGATTTTTAACAGTCATGCAACTAAGGCTGGTGGAATGTTTTTTCAGTACAAGTTCAGCAGCAAATTCTACACATACTAGAACAACATACAACACAAGACAGACTAGCCCAGTGGTTCTCAACCTTTTTTGACCCATATATACAGTCAATGTTTTGAACAAACAACCCCTTAGGTCCTCATGATGCCCCTTACCGCCCCCCAACTACGAACACACACCACCACCCACAAGTGGCCACACTGATTCTCACAGTCACAGTTGTGAATAATCGCGAACACATCTTTATATCTCTTATTTCAAAAACACACCGACATCAACGCTCCCTATCTGTGGTTGTACACCCCCCCCCCACCACAGCTCTATCTCAGTGTGCCCCAGCATTGTCTGAATGCCCCCATTGAGAAACACTGGACTAGATAAACATTCAGAGTCAAACAGGGGGGACTGAGTACCTGGGGTTGGCGGAGGACTTGACTGGATGGGCTTTCAGCTCCCACAGCATGACCCTGCCATCGCTGACCACCAGGGCAGCACGGTTCTCGTTGATGGGGCAGATGACCACGCGGTACGGCCGCACTGTCTTGGTGACCCGGATGGCATCGCACTGAGAGCGCAGATCATACACCAGCTCCTGAGAACTCTGCTCCGTGTCTGAGGAAAAAACCACCCACACAGAGGGAACCTTTGGACCTGTCTTCTCTACTATTGTTTTTCCTCAGAGATACTGCATCTGTTTGAATTATTGGATGCAAGCACTGGCAACACTGTTGCACTGAGTCATACCAAAAAGAAGAAGAGAGAGAGAAAGAGAGAGAAACTGGGACACCACACCATTATGGCCTTTTATTACAGACATGCAAGTGTCCAGTAGGGTTGGCGGCCCTGGCTGGGAGGGTTTCAGTAAACAAGCGGAGTATTTCATCAGCCTCATCGCTGCCCTGAGCCACCCTGTCTCTTCCACTCTGCCCTGCAGCACAGCCCGCTTGATGGAGCCCCAGGGCCTGATGGTGCGGAGCAGCTGACCCATGGATCACTGCGGGGGCGCTGAGGGATTGATGCAGGCTGGGACAGGTTCCGAGCGCTAACAATGCTACATGCTAACAGAGCTCAGTCGGAGAGTCAGTTAAGTCAGGGGTTCTCAAACTTTATTGGGCTGGGGACCTCTCATGGAGCAGATAGTCTTCCAAGGACCCCTTATGACACATACTCAACAGTAATATCCCTATATTATATGATTATGGCAATTTTTTCTCTTAGATGCTTTTGAACTAAAAAATAGAGCTGTATGTAATATGACTGATGTAATGCATCAACAGAGTGTGTCACTGGTCTAATGTTATGTGGGCGGGAGTAACAATTGAGCTATTACTGATCTCAAGCATTTTTCTCCACATAAGACAAGTTTTTAGCAAACTTTTTTCACAGACCCCCTGGCACCGTGCTGCAGACCCCTGGTTAACCCGCACCCCACTTTGAGAACCAATGAGTTAAGTGTATTTCTCTGCTGAATGAGAATTATTAGAGGGCTCATAATGTGATGTAATGATACTTGATAACTTGACTTGCCATTACACTGTTTCATAATGATGTAATGGGTTTTGATAGCAGCCATAAACTGTTTTATTTTTTTTTCTTTTTTGACATCTACAGACAGACCACTCTAGGCCACTATTGCACAGACATGGAAATTAGATTTACAAGAATGTTAGTACACTAAGGTCTGGCCATTGGAAAAGCCATTGGAAACCTAAGTAGTTCACAAGTTCACCTGTAGCACCACCTTACCGCTTATGGACCATGTGCTGAAACATTTGTTGTTTAAGAACATTGTGAGATCACTCGTAGATTTACGTGATCCAATTACAAGAAAAAAAACAACAACAAAAAATGTGGCATAAGTAGGATTTCTGTCTGTGTCTGCAGCAGGCATATCAGGGAATGGTTGCAGAAGGTTGCAAACAGCATGATGCCTTCGAATTTCACCACATTAAATGATTTTACAGCACAATTAAGTTGGGTAGCTCTCCTTAAGAACATCTTAAGAACGTCTTAAGAGCAGAGCACGTGCATTCACGCTACGATCGTGCTTAGACAACGCACTTAAAAAAGTTAAAAATGTCTGCAAGATCATCATTCGTTCATTCGTAGCCACTATGATCAACTGTTATTGGGAAACTCAGGCCAGATCCGACACAATACTTGGCAGTAGAAAGTGCCACCACAGCAGTGCTGTGGCTGAGGGGTTACCAGACGTGGTGCTGCGTACCGGAGGTCTGGCCTGTGCTCTGCCCTGCCTCGTCTGCAGAGGGCGACGTGGAGCGACACACCCGCAGCGTGATGCAGCCATTCTCATGCAGACAGTAGAGAGCGTCTCTCTGGGCACATGGGACCGCCTACACAGAGACAAGATGAGTGAGGGTGAGCTCAGCAGCCACTGGACATGTGTGTAGGGGTGTGTTTGGTAGTGTATGTGTGTCTGTGTGTGTGTGTGTGTGTGTGTGTGTGTGTGTGTGTGTGTGTGTGGCATTTTATTCATATGGTGTATGTATGGGGGTGTGGGGGGCTGTTTAGTCAGGCGCAGGAATGTAGCAAATGTGACCACAGTGCCCTGAAGGTGAGTTCTTCACATATCTCCTGACAGTGAACAAGATGAAGCATCAGAGCAGGGCCAGGCTAGTGTGCTCTATACTATAGCATCAGAGCAGGGCCAGGCTAGTGTGCACTATACTATAGCACCAATCAATGCTCAATACATCTTTTGGTGATTTATGGGGTATGTTTCTATGTGTGTGTGAAAGTGTGTACACGTACGTACGTGTGTGCATGTGTGTGTGCGTGAGTGTGTGTGTGCCTGGCAGACTCAGTGCTCTCCCACGGTCTGGGCTTGTGTCTGTGGCAGGGCTGCAGCTGCATCATCAGTCATGCAAATTGCCAGCATGACAAGCGCTTTATAATACTCAGGGCACACCACAGGGCCAGAGGGGAGCAAAGAGCCTCTCTCAGCCCTGCACACACACACGCACACACACACACACACACACACACACACACAACCCATACACACAACCCATCACATTATGCAAACAAATAAACACATGAGAACAACAAACGAAGATGAAAACAGACAAGCCAAATCCTCATGCACGTAAATGACACACACACAGTCAAACGTTGTATCTTTGCCACACAATCTGACAGACTGAAAAACATTCTGTTCTTAATAGCACAGCAGTGAATTCTGTTTTGTAGTCATGGTGCTCGTGTGCTAAACAGGAAAAGAACTAAATTAACAAGCTATGAGTGGTTGTACAACTGTCCTTGGATCAACAAACTGTCAATTGCCAAAGCTTCTCTTTTCTTACTGTTCAAATGGTGGTGTAAAACCAATAGGACACTTCTTATCACAAGATCAAAGCAAGAATTTGGCACAGGACACCAGCTGAGGTCAAACATCACAGCCCATAACACACAAGCACCAATGCTCTACTGCTTTTATGCTTTTACCAAAAATAGAAATATGTTTACCGTCTGGACACATATCAACTTGTACAACTTGTATTAAGCTTTGGGTGTACCATTGCTACATTTTTTCTCTAGCAAGACTGTGCTAACTAGGCTAGCTAATCAGAGCCCTTGTTTTATGAAACAACTTTCTGAGGTGATTGAAGGAGTCAAACAAGCACACATTCTCGTGATACAAAAGAGTCTCGCAATGGTCCTCCCCCTGTTTTATGCAGTAAGTAGAGGGGTAGTATGCCATTACACACACAGCAATAGAGAGACAGAGAGTGGGGGAAAATAAGCATGTCTGGGTTGGGAGCTGGCCATGGTCCTGAAAGGAGAGACCCCAATGTATGCTGACACCCCCTCCAGCTAAGGGCTGATTTGAGCAACAGTAGAGGTGAGTGTGTTAATTACCCATATGGACTCTTTCTAAACTTTGTTAGGAAAACCTATTTTAGAATAGCATCTACTCATGGTCTACTGTCTACTCTCACGAAACTGCACACAGAGGGCAGTGTGGCAAGCTTTCCCCGCAGCGCTCACCTGTATGAAGGGGACACCAGAGCGCTCGATGGCCACCACTCCAACAGTCTGGCTCAGCTCCAGGTCCAGGATGAGGATCTCCCGTGGATACAGCAGCAGCATGTGGTTCCTCTTGGAGGGCAGGTAGGACAGCTGCAGGCAGTCATTCAGGGTCACTGCCTCAGCGCTGCGTGCACGCACACACACACACACACACACACACACACACACACACAGAGAGAGACTATGTGTCAGTGCCACATATTACAAGTGTTGCTTTGTAGGGTGCCGCTGGGTGCGTGGATGCATGAGTACTCCTTCTTGTTTCCAGAACAGGACTAAGAGACTGCTGAAGCAAACAGGGTGACGGCAGGGTCACACACACACACAGACACAGGCCTATATTCCTCTTAAATGCCATCTCTGCCCCTTTTGGAAATACCGGTTGCCATGAGAATAAACAGTATTATGGATGTAAGGTTTGAAACCATGGATACGTCAGGCCAGATTACTATGAGACAATGTCCCATTTCCTGCAGAGCACAAACTAATATGATAAATAATAGGTTTCATTTATTTTACGGCCTGTGATTTACAGAATGACGAGAAACTTTATTAAAGTTTGAAAAGCAGGTGAGAGTGAATTGGATTCACTCGACAGCCATTTGTCGTCTCTCCCCTGTGATAGGAAAACGGCGAGCCGGGCGCTGACAGAGTTCTCAAGGAGGGGATATAATCCAATATCTCCCGAGCGCTGCTGATTTGTTGAATTAGCCACACACGCAGGGACAGGCACACGGTGAGGATGATGCCATAATTCGCAGGCACACCGCTGTGGGGATGGACGGAGGATGGATGCACCAGTCGGCCTTGCATGACAAATAAAAGAATGCAAGAAAGCAGCAAGGCGTAAAAACGGCAATAAATCACATCCTCCGTCAGGCTCTATCACCTTTATAGGCCAATGACAATCGCAGCCAGCCCGTGATTGGAGCAGATACTGCCTTGGCAAATTTAGGACCCTCTTCGCTGTGCCATCCTTTGGCGAACTGTCGACAGATTTTGCTGCAAAATCCCAATCGAGGAGCCCTGGATGGATTAGGAAGCTGTCACAATGACAAACGAGCAGATAGAAATCCTTTCTACAATATTTAGGGAGATGTTTGCTTTAAACATTTTTCGGTATGGTCCCTGTCAAGGCCACATTTGTCAGACTTTAACTGCCACTGTGCTTTCCAACAAAGCCTTGTTGAACACTGACTGCATCCCTATTTAAAGCACTTGAACAGCTTTACATTGAACAGCTTTACATTGAAATGGGTGCATTTTGCAGCTCCACGTCCTTGGAGCTGAGAAATATGAACATTGTGCACTGTGTGAAAAGAGACAGACGGAAAACAAAAATATAGCTCTCCCCTCCCCTCCCCTCTCCTCCTCTCCTCTCCTCTCCCCTCCCTCCTCTCCTCTCCTCTCCTCTCTTCGCATGGAAAGAAGGCTGAGCTCCCAGGCACAGACACATGATTAGTGCACCAACAGTCCAGCTGCTGCTGATCAAGCAGCACATCAAGTGTAAAAACAAACAAAAAACCACCACTTTGTGTGAATGCTGTGTGAATGTGTGCAGTTAACAGGTGCTCACGGGCCCAAACGCTCTCCCTGAAACCAGAACAACAGAACAGCATCCGAATGGCTTTTGTTTTAAGCAGCAGCAGAAACAGGCAGGCAAATAAAAAGAGCAAAACAGTGGAGCTGCACCTGCATCTGTTTTCAAGGGGAGAGACGAGTGGAACGGGAGAGTAACAAAGCAAGAGGAAAAGGATTTGGAGATGAAAAGAGACATTCTAGATGTGGCTCCACTCAAAGATGTGTGCAACAACGCAGGCTGGTTTAGGACTTCATTGCAACATAAATCTCACAGGATGACATTTTAAGCTCAGGCAACAGGAAGAAGAGTAAGCAATATAGAAAGGAAATACCACAACCCCACTGCCAGCCGCCACTGATGGCCAGAGATGGAACACACTGTGGCATACGCCTCCTTCCCTCCTGACCCCCCCCCCCACACACACACACACACACACACATATGACGTGTGCACCCACACTGATTCCTTTTGATGGGCCACGATGAGCGGGTGAAAACAAGCAGCTCACCACCCACTGAGCCTGCGTTGCTTTTCAGGGCAGCTGCTGCGCTCAGAGCAGCGGGGAGGCCAAGCCAGTTACAGCCACTTTCCAAAACCAACATCATTACCAGCACAGACCCCTCATAAACAAACCACCCTCTCCAATCACCGTATCACACACACACACACAGACCAACGAGCATGTACAGCCACATCTATGTACATTCATTTACATGTACGACACACACACACACACACACAAACAGAAGATCCCAAATAGAGCAACCGCATTGTTTTAAATGCATAGTGCAAACACAAATGCCCTCTAGGGCTGGCATCAGGTGTAAAATAAACAAAGACTAGTCGCTAAAACCCCTAAGGCTGCACACACTCTTATCATGGTGTATTTTTCAAAGATCCATGTGCTCTCTCACAATCGACAAACACACACACACACACACACACACACACACACACACACACACACACAAACAAACTAACAAAATCTGAGGCATGCTAAACAAACAAACAGAATTAACAAAACTCTGCATCCAGCTTGGATACAAAAGCAAGGTTGAGATTTGCAGCCGACTGAAACATGAATCCATTTCCTTCCCTGCCAGTGGGCCGTGACCTTCAAAATGCGAGTGTGAGAATGGGACTATGAGTACTGACAGCAGACACTCATCAGCCACTGCTCCACAGAGGTGTCTTTGCCTCTCGCCTCCACCTCATTTCCCTCTCTCCCCGTCTCTCTGTGGAGAAGAGAGGAGTCGGCGCTGGACCACAACTAATTGCTGAAGGAGGGTGGTGGTGGTGGTGGTGGGTGATGGTGTTTGGTTGGCACCTTGGCAGCATGGTCAATTCCAGGCCAGTGCTGAATCAATGGTGGCCCACTGCGGAGGGCCCAAAGGACTAATGGGTGGGAGGTTGGGAGCGGTGGGAGCCCCGGGACACTAATGGGAGTGATATATTCCTGCATTCACAGCAGCCGAGCCCCGAGATACCACGCCTTCAGACCACCATCGCTCTGAGCCAGACGGATCAATACGGAGCAAAGCAGAGAGACCAAGGGGGAAAAAAACCCTCCCACAAACATGAGAGAGGGTGAGAGAGACATGAGAGAGGATAAAGATAAAAGAAAAAGAAAAAGAGAAGAGAAAGCGGATAACTATTGCAAAGAAACAGAAAGAGAAGACAGGAGAATATGAAGGGAAAAAAACAACAGGAAACACACAACAGAGGAAAAAAATTAAACAAAGACAAATAGCCCAGCAAAAAGGGAGAAAGCCAAGGAAAGAGGAGAGGAAAGGAAAGAGAGAGAGAGAGAGAGAGAGAGAGAGAGAAAGGAAGAAAGAGAGGGGATGAGGCACAGAGGGAGCCTGTGAGTAGAGCAAGATGGAGATAGCAAACAGAACAACCTACAGAAAGAACTGGAACGACTTCTTAACCTTGACAAGAGATAATTCTAATCAGAGGACTGCTTCAAGGAGATCATTTGATAAGCTTTCAAGCAAAGCAGTTGCATCTGTCATTTTTCAGCTCACGGTCAAAAGTCACAATCACTCACTCCACTACACACTCCCTGAATTTTTGTTTTGAGTGAGCTGCGGTCAGACCAGCAGCCGCTATACCAGGGCCAAATCCTTGAGGCTTTTACTGTCAGTCAGTACAGGAGGGGCAGCCCAGGGGTGTATTTTATCACCCGTGTGGACGTGGACACTCAGGGTTCTAAAAGATGAAACGCTTTGCCGGTGCTCAATTCCAATCCCATGCACTCACTAATGAGCTCAGCTGCTCAGCCATGAGATTGGACTAATTAGACAAATCAGCAGGATCAGTGCATGGGGGAACCCAACACAAAGACCTCTGCCAACATTGCCAACACTGCCACCACAGACACCACACACACACACACACGCACGCACAGCCACAGCCACAGCCACAGCTAACATCATGGAATCCTCAACAGGCAAGAGATAGAGCTCAGCCTCTAATGGGAAGCATTCACCACTCAATCACACGTTTAGACAAGGCAGTCTGGACCCAGTTTTTGATGGAGGCATAAACAAGCATGGATCCTTAGCTCAAACTAGTTACACTCCCTTCAACTAAAGAACCACAACCTAGCTGCAGCATTTTCCCAGACATGGCATGAGCTACCTACTAAATGTGCCTCCACGCTTCAGCTTACAACTTAAACCGACTTCCCCGTGTTTCACAGGTCTGATGCTGGTCACTGATTGACAGAGGGCTTCACCTGGGCTTCTCATTGGTAATGAGCACTTTAACTTTGTTGAGGGCCTTCTTGGCACCGGTGGGTGCCGGGGTGGGCGCAGCAACTGGTTTGGTGTGAGCTGGGCTGGCGTGGGGGCTGGCGATGTAGACCTTCTTGCCTGCACTTCCAGGGGGCTTGGAATGGGAGAAGTCTGTGATGAACACGATGCCCTCACTGGTCAACACTAGAAAGGGAAGGGCAAGAGGTCAGTTTTACTTGAGAAGACAACAGAGTCATACAAATACATCGATACAAATATGCAATGCTCTCAGTTAAGGACGACTTACACAAACAAATTATTGAGGAAGACATCTTCATAATTCCGGTTTTCAGAGATAGAAGTGCTCTACATGCGCTATCTGTTCACCTCTCTTTGTGCTAATGGACTGGACTTCCTCTGCTCAAGTAATAGTCTATGGACATCCATTAGAACAGACTTTCCAAACTGTGAGTTTGTCTGACTACCTTAATCCTCACATGTGATTCCCACCAGGTCTCTGTGTGTGTGTGTGTGTGTGTGTGTGTGTGTGTGTGTGTGTGTGTGTGTGTGTGTGTGTTGGGGGTATCTTACAGGCAAGGTTGGATGGCTCGAATGGATCAAAGGAGAAAGAGAGAATATTCTCTGCATAACTCTTCTTCCACAGTTTGGTCCCAGTATCTCCATTCCACAGCACTATGTAGTTGGGGGGATGGACAGCCAAAAGGAGGTCCCTAGAGGCATCCTGATTCCACAGCCAGTCCATATCTGATGAGTGACAGAGAGAGAGAGGGAGGGAGGGAGAGAGGAGGAGGAGGAGCAGCCAAGGAGAGGAAGATGCAAAGATGGCACCAGATGGAGAGGAGTGAGCCGGGGTTTAAGAATCCTTCTTGCTTTGATGGTGACATCAGCAACTTCTGTGAATGTTCTACTGCTTTTGAACGTTTGACACACACACTGACTTTGACTCTCACACTGACTCTGTGTGAATCAGAGCAGAAATATTCAACAGTCTCTTTTCACTGCTGCTCATATCATTTCAGCACAATAAACAGAACAGTACCATTTACAATAGCCCTGTCAGTCATCGCTAACACTGAAACCAAGATCTGTAGCCAGCACAGATCTGCACAGAAAAACAGTGCTACACACCAAACCACTAATCACCAATCAACGATCTGAGGACAAAGTGCTTGTTAACAAAACATAGGGTTAGCTTAACTATGTTCCAGTAATTTCCTTTTATGGTGACATTATTATTGTTTGCAACCTGATACAGTAATCCTCTGAGTTGACTTGTTATGACTAAAATCCTTTTAGGGTGAACTGTCAATGTGGGGTCTCAATTAAGTAATGGGTGTACTGCTGTGAAGTGCAGCTCTCACCCTGGATGGGTTTGGCATGTTCCTGGATCTCACAATGAGCTGTGCCGCTCACCACGTCCCACACTATGATCTTCCCAGCAGCATCAGCTGATGCCAGCCGCAGGGAGTAGGGCGAGCTCAGGCTGTGGTGATAGTTCTCCCTGGACCATTTCACCTGGGAAGACAGGCGAGTGGATAATCACAAAAACTGGAATAAGCAGATCACAACAAAATGGAAAAAACTGCAGGAATGTTTTATGTTTCTGTGTACTTGGCAGACTTGGGTAAGGTAATGGCCTGGACAAATACAGCAAGCGTAGTAATAGGTTTTCAGACAAGAACAAATAGCAGACATTTAAAACATTTTAAAGACAAAAACAAAAGATGACTTTGAAGATCTTGCATACAATTACAAACCCTAGTGAAATAGAGGTGGACTCTGCTATGTTTTTAGCACATTTAAAGTATCCTGAGGGTAAGGAACGTATATATTGTCCTATAATGAACTTTGCACTCATACACTCGAAGTGCTCTTTGTTTGCATTATTATATATATTTCAATGCACTGATAACACACTATCGCTTCATTAAAGTGCATTTCAGAGTGCTTAAGCATACATTTTAAGGGCTTAAGCATTGCAACTAAATTGTTTCAAAAAATATCTTGAGTTTAGGGATGAAACGATTACTTGTGGCTCCGTTAAATGTCAACAAAGTCATAAGTTTTTTAAAAAGTGTCTGCTATGATAATGTTTTTACTGAAGTGCTTTCAGACATACAAAGTTGCATGGTTTCTTTTACTGTCTATGGTGAGCTAACAGCAGGCGTAAAAGAAAAGAAAATGTGTACATTTAATGTTTTGTGAGGAGGACAACATTGCGCAGTATATAGGCTACACTGTAAAACAGACTTGGCCTACCATTAACATTTACATTTACATTTATGCATTTAGCGGACACTTTTAACTAAAGCGACTTACAAAAAGACATTTAGGCTAGAGCACAATGAAAACTAACTAAGAGTGCATATTGCTTAAATGAAATTTGCAGTATTTTGAGATGAAAGTGCCATAGTGTAATAAAAAACTGCAGTATGGAGAGAGTGGGAGACGCATTGTAAGTGCATTCCTGGTATTCAGAAATTTTAAGCCAGGAGATATTCTTGGAAGAGCTGGGTCTTCAAGAATTTCTTGAAGGTGTAGAAGGTAACTGTTGCTCTGGTAGCACTTGGAAGGTCATTCCACCAGCGTGGTACAACACATGACAAGAGTCTGGGTTGACCTGTGCGAGGTGTTGACCATGCTGGATAACATTCCTTGGAGGAACAAAGTGGCCAGAGGGTAACATAGGGCTTTAAGAGAGTATTAAGGTAGATGGAAGTAGATTCATCAATCACCCTTCAGGCCCACATCAGTGCTTTTAATTTGATGCGAGCGGCTAAGGGTGGTCAGTGGAGTTCAATGAACAGAGGTGTGACGTGCTCTTTTTGGCCGCTTAAAAACCAGACAAGTAGCTGCATTCTGGATCATCTGTAACAGTCTCACAGCAAAGCCTGGAAGAGCTGATAGGAGGGCATTGCAACAGTCAAGGCGAGCGATAACCAGGGTCTGTCCCAGGAGCTGGGTTGCATGTTGGGTTAGGTATGGCCTGATCTTCCTTAGAGAAAAACGGCACGACCAAGCTACAGAGGCAACGTGATCTGCAAGGTCAGCTGGTCATCAATAATGAATGGTTGGAGCATCAGGTTGGAGTCTATCTCAATACTGACGTTGTGGTGTATGATTTTTGGAGAGGTTTAGTTGGAGATGATGTTCTTTCATCTATGCAGATATGTCAGAAAGTCAGTCAGAGATCCGTGTTGACACCGTGTAGTTACCAAGAGGAGAGGACAAATAGAGCTGGATATCATCTGCATAGCAGTGATAGGAGAAGCCATGGAATTGGATGATTGGGCCCAATGAGGTGGTATACATGGCAAAGAGAATAGACCCCAGCACAGAGCCTTGGGGCACCCCTACGGTGAGATGGTGTAGTGCATATGTTTGCCCCAGCCATGACACATTGAACAACCACCTAATAAGATTATAAAAGATAAGGTTTTAAACCAGGAGTGTGCTCTGCCATTGATGCCCATGTTTGTCAGTTTATCCAGTAGGATACAGTGGTTGAATGAATCAAATGCTGCTGATAGGTCAAGCAGGATGAGTACTGAAGATTGAACTGCCACTCTGGCCTCTTTTAAGGCTTCTGTCACAGATAGAAGAGCCATTTCAGTGGAGTGGCCACTTTTGAAGCCAGATTGGACATTTAGCTGCCAGAACGTCATAACCTATCCGAAAGGAGAAACACTGTCCATACTTTAAAACGTTTGTGTAGGCCACTTGAGGGGTGTGTTGGCGGTGATGGAGTAATAGTTGACACATCAGAAAAATAAATTTCATGCGTGCTATAACAAACAAACTTGTGTCTAGTCATATAGAACCAACATTGTCTGGCCAAAGCTAAAGGAACACTGATGCACAACCGAAACTGAGCAAAAGTACACATCCATAATGTTGATTGTGGAGCTAGTTGTGCCAGGTGTTTGTCCATCCATTAGTAATGTTAACAGAAATGTGATACGAGTAGGATCATAGGATGCATGTAGCAGTGTAAAGCCATATTTGTAGGCTAGGCTAGCACCCCCAGCAGGGCTCAAGCTAGCAGCAGCCTAATTGTCATAATTGTGTCTGCCTTGAGCACACAGAATTGTTCAGAATCCCCATCATTTGATAAATGGCATAACAAATAATTGTCCTCCAATTTTCAATGTTCCATCTTTTCTAGAATCACTGAAAAGAAAGGAAAAACTACTCTAGAAATGAATTAACAAAAATAGAGATGCATTTCCTGAAGGAATCACCAGTGCATGCATTGTACTTGCAAGGATGTAGGTAATTTAAATAGGCTTATTGGCTGCTGGTAAATAGAGACTTAAACTAGTGAAACACAATGCGCTTTGTTTGGCACAATAACAGCATATGGCTGCTTTGTTTTATATATAGTCTCCCTATTTTACATGCATTTATTCTTTATATTCAGATGATTTATTGCAGGAGATACAACCCTCTTTCCTTTTTAGAAAATAAAACTAAGGACAAATGGCCTTTATTTGTGAAGTTGTGTTTCATAGTTTTTAATTAGAAGCCAGTAAATCAGAGGTTCTGAGCTTTGATCTAACAATTGAAGTGTTGGAGTAAAAACCTTTTTTGATCAGGAATTATTGCCAATTGCTTGGTCATTTTAATAGGTCTTTCATGTTACATAACACACTGTTGCTATTGCTGTTTAAAAACACAAATGTGTATTTTATCTGATTACTCGAATAAATCAATGAAAAAAATCAACAGAATACTCGATTCCAAAAATATTTGATAGTTGCAGCCCTACTTGAGTTGCCATTATCTTTAAAGATTATGACAAAGCACTTTGTCATAAGTGTGCTTAAAACCTACTTAAGCACACTTTAGAAAAGTGTACTTTTCTGCAATGCTTTTCCACCTGGGAATACACTCAGGATACAGGATTTCAAAAAAGACAATAAATATTTGTGCCACCCTATGACATTACACCTCTCTCTACTGTGCTCCTGAGGCCCTATACTGAATGGTTAGGATGACTGATCATGGCTTAGTCCACTGTATTTGTTTCCAGTTTACAGAGCCAGGACTTTTAAGACCACCGGATGCTCTTTCAGCACTAACACGGAACAAACTGCTGGAGGGCCAAGCAGAGCTATTTGCTGCGTCTGATAAAAAGTAATTAGAATCACAGAGTACTCCTTTAAGCCTAACAGTGCAGAAAAGCAAAGTAGCAGAAAACTTGACCATATAATGGCATAAAGCAAAGATTTTATAGAGTGAACCTATCACATCTTGTTTAATGATCCTGCTGAGGCGGCAAGCATGTTTCTGAATAATTGGGAAAGTCCCCATAACCCATTTAGAGTTTTATCAGACTCATTGTTTTGGTCATTTTCTTTCTTTGGCAGTTTACTTCCAATGAGGTTGAGGAATGGCTCGGCATTTTGCTGTGTTCCAGTCTACGAGATTAAAGGACCAGCAAGGTGAAGACTACAAGGCCAGCAGCAGACCGTGGCACTGATAAACACCACAGACTTTGGGACCATTACTCACTCACAAACCCCCTTGCCTGTGGCCACCGGATAATGCCCACACTGGGACAAAGATAAACCACTGGCCACTTGCACACTGCATTTCCCTTAGGTCTGAAAGATTTGGACCAGAGCTAATTGCAGCATTAAACCTTTGATTTATCAACTCTAAAGTCAATGTCATGGACTAGTTACAGTTGGGATAGTTGCTTAGGGAGGAGCTTGGGCACAGCATACATCATTCACTGTGCTGCTTGCATAGCCTCTATGGGCCTTAGCTCCTTTGAAATGAATGAATCTCGAGCTAGACTCTAAGCACACTCCCCCACAGCACCACAAGGGCTGGTTAATTAAATTATTCACCGCCACCTAGACCTGATAAAGCATCCTTCAGTGTGCTTGTCCTGATCTGCACTTCATTTCATCATGCAGTCTCTGGGCTTCTTGTCTGATCAATAGGAGTTTGACGTCTCCTCAGACAAAAAAACACTGCGCCGCATACATCATCCAAACTCACCTTGACAACATTGGCTTTGTGCCTCTCCAGGACCTGAATAGTCTGGGCCGTTTTGGGGTCGATGATGAGGATGCTGGAGTGACATCCTTGGGCAATCAGTCCCTGCCACCCCCTGACAGGAAGGACATAGGTGTGAGATGAGCACAGAGGGAGACAAAAGACTGGAGGTTCTGATTGGTAATTACTGGCTAAGTGTTTAGTGCATCAACTCAGGTATGATGCAGAAACCTATTGGTACTAGATGTTCAAACACAATCAGGAACAGGATCCTGACCAAATATAGGCATATATTCCATAATTTATTCATAAATCATCATCATCAGTTATACAGCCCACATAGGCCTATTATAATCATAATATAATAGCTGTTCCAGGCACAGCCTCAGCTTAGCCAGAGGAGCTGTAAAAACACAATTTTGGCACACACCGATGTTCTCAGTGTCTTAGAATCTTACACTGCTGCCAAGACAATACTAATCATGATAGCAATGCCATTGTAACCTTCCCACCCAAGCCAAATGCTGAGAGCAGTATGCATTTCCTTGCCAAGAATGTAATAGGCTACTGCTATGCTGACAGAGGCAACTTAACCTAGTTTCAACTTACATTAAAGTCAAACATTTAATACAGAGAACTTCCAACTTACTGCAACACTACATCACCTTCCCTTTTAGGAGATCACTAAATCTTTGTGCTGTGCTAGGCTAAGGTTAGTCTTAGGAATCGAACCAGTCAAATGAAGTTCATTGTCCAATTTGCACGTGAAGCAGGCCTGACAATGCCAGAGGTAAACATACATGTTACATAGCATATAGTTTATGGTCACTTTTGCGTTCAATATTATTCAGAACCCAACTGACCATTCAAACCTCGTTGGTGGCCTGACGTTATCAAGCTATGAGGTTATAGTTGAACTGTCAGTTAACATCCAGCTTTGCTCATGTCATGCAGTATCTCTGACAAAGCCTAAATACCAACTTAACCCACTATCTCTCTGAACGTTTACAACAATTCAATGGCATGACAGAACAGGGAAATGATCATAAACGGAAGCAACACGGATTGACGAAGTAAAAACTTATATCGCTATAGAATATTGAGCTATCGATATTGACATTATCTCAACGTTACCAGCTAATATTTCACTTATTATGTCAAATATTAAATCCCGTGATGTTTGACGTTACTGGTATCATAATTGGTACCATTAGCTCGCTAACGAACTTAGCCTGCTATCTTGCTGTCACTCACCAATCGACTGCTGTTTTGTTCTGTAAATGTACGGTTCCAGTCAGTGTCCGCGCTGCAAGTTTTATATTTACAGTATATGGAATCATTTTGGTCTTTATATTACGATGTTTTACAAACAGATTAACGTCTTAGCATCAAAAACAGGGTATATTTTACTATGACAGTAGCTACAGTAAACAGGAAGTGTTGATTGTGTCGAGAGCACCGCCCAGCAAAATGTTCCGTGGAAAATCGTGTTCAGAAGAAAGGTTCCCATCTATCTGTCGATCCAGTTTTAACAACATAAATAACAACAACAGCAGCAGCAGCAACAACATCATCATCAACAACAACAACAACAACAATAATAATAATCATAATAATAATAGGCTGTGAGAGAGACATATAGTAGTGTGCTGGGGTGTGATTTCAATATGAATAAGGAATCAATAAGGAATTTCCTTCTGGATAAATAAAGTAGCTTATCTTTATCTATCTATCTATAGGATTAAATAGGGTAGTTTGTTGTGATTTGAAGAAGAAGTTAAACCTTTTGTGGGTGACTGGTGAGAGGTGGCTGTATGACAAGCTGATAAACATTCTAAAAAACAGCTATGCCATTGAATGACTGGCCATGGCTGTAATCAGTATGTGGACACCAAGGTCCTGAACTCTGTAATTTATAGATCTTAAAATTTAAAAAGTGCACTCTGACTGACTGGGTACTCAAACCTACAAGCAAAAACGTGTACATGCCCATGCACACACACACACACACACGTAGGGGTGGGAATCGAGAACCAGGAACTAAGTAGAAACAAGAATTGAGGGCTTTTATCAATGCTGGCATTTTTTTTCAGACCATGGTTGATGGGTCTATCAAACTAAACTGAAATAGATAACATGGTTCTACATGGTTTCCCTCATTTTGCTATGCTATGGTCCTTAGTAGTATAGGCTATATTATAGGCCTATGTGCTGACGCTGAAAACCTGTTTAGAATACCTTCTAAACAGTAAGGAATTGATAAGAAAATAGATAAAGAATTGGACCGATAAGCAGTCAACAATGGGACTGATATTGATAAAATCCTATCAATTCCCACCCCTACACACATGTATGATATTTAGTTACAAGCACACATGTATAAGCAGCATACACGGACAGCTATCAACTCACACATGCTTAGGTGTAATACATTTATTTACAGGACCACATTTACACCACTACAACCCTGTAGCAACACCATGCAGCAGGCAAATCATGTACTGCTATGCAGTGGGCTACATCTAGCTTAACAGAATTATAAGCGCACATTCCTAGTTGCTGAGTTATCAACGGTGGGAAGTTATTGTAATATGAATGAAACAATGACTTATAGTCAGAAATAATCTATAGAATAATAAAATGATGTATTGGTAGGATCTGTTAGGGGGTAGAAGGGAGGTATGTGGATTCAACATTTTGTTCAGTAAACCATTCTGGTAAATACAAATATTTTCAACATTCTTTATAAATTATTCACTTATCCACACCATTTATCCCGTGCCTTTCCTACCCCCCATGACAACAGACACAATTGCGGCATTTTCGCTTCTGAAAGAATTGATTTGATTATGAGGTCTGACGAGATGAGAATCTGGTTAGACTGTAAGTTTTAATCACTTCCCCAAGTCTGACCTGCGACAAAGAGACCCTAACCCAACAGTGATTGTGTATTCAAGATCAACTCCAAATGAGATAGCTGTGTGTCTGAACCTGGAGAGGGGAAGGCGGATAACAGCCATTAATGTTAGAATGGGGGTAACAAAGGTGACTCAACTCAGACCGTCATGGCCAGATGACTACCGGTAGTGAGTTAGCATGTCTACAGGAAGGAGGTGATCACCTAATCACCACCCTGTCACACCTGAAGCCAGACAAGATCACCAAAGGATGTTTGTAATTAGCCACCTTATTGTTAACTATTGATGACTCCATGGTATATAGGATAGGGGTTCACTCCGACGCCGGTGTTCCCATAGTATCTTTGTATGCTGTGTTACTACCTTTTCTCAAAATAAAGACGGAATTACTGACTTGAGAAGATGTCCTGTTTCCTTACACTGCATTTTTCACACCGAGTAACTCTATGCATTTGACAATAAACTTTCCTTGTATTTTATATTGTTCATCACATGTTAGTATTGCAGCAAGAATTAAATTAAAATCTCCCAGTCTCCCGACAAAATAATTACTGGATCAGCTCCATGACCATCCAATCTTAATAATCTAATATGATCAAAATTTATTCCTGCTGTAGAACAGTGTGGTCCTCAAATGAACACTTCCTGTGTCAGCCAGCTACCTTCACCCGGTGGTCAATGTCAAGACCTTTGTCCCTCATAATACCTCAATGGTACAATTTATTGACCGGTATGATTTTGATGACTTTCATAAATGTTCATTTACAGAGTCATGGTTTGTATCAATGACTGTGTGTTTATGTTTTTCATAGTAGCATAATTATTGGGTCTGGGTCATGTGAATCTGTGAAGGCAATGGAGTCCAACAAGGATGATAATAAGCAGAAGCTTTTGGTCTGTCAACCCTAATCCAACCCAGCCCTAAACCCAGCAGCCATCCAGGATGCATGGTGCTGTCCTCAGGGCAGGAACAGGCTGTTGACAAGCTGCTAGAAATGCCAGTAAGGCTTAGGGTACTTTTCAGACCTTGGCTATGGCCCTGTGACAGGCTTATCGACCAGCAGACTCTACATGTCCTCCCCTTTGTATATGTGTATGTGTGTGTGTGTGTGTGTGTGTGTGTGTGTGTGTGTGTGCGTGTGTGTGTGCATGTGCGTGTGTGCGTGTGTGTGTGTGTTTGTGTGTGTGTGCGTATGTGTGTGTGTGTTTGTGTGTGTGTGTGTGGGTGGTTGGGTTTGTTTGTAGTGGACAGTGCTGTTGTGACAATAATTGGGCAACTACTCACCTGGAGGTCCTACATGTGACACAGTACTTTCATGATACCCCTCAACTGACTTTAGTGATGTTTCTCAAACTTGCACAGTTGTGGCCTCAAAAATATGATTAGGCACTGCAAGACATGGTGTCAAAGGTCATGGTCACAAGGGGTACAGTGGCTCGATATCAAACTATTAGAAAGGCTTGATAATCTGATCTCCATAAAATTACAAAGATTGCAAAGATTATAGTTGGTTGGTACAGCTACTGGGTTGAAAGATGAAGTTGAAGCAAGGGCTGTTTCTTTGTGTTGCACAAAATGCACTACATAAATGATATAAACACTTCGTAGTAGTAGCCAAACACAGCAAGGTGCTTATGGTTCATGAAATTGCTTTGTTTTTATGGACCACAGGCCAGACCTGAACATGGGTCCCCTTGGGCACTCTAAGCACTCTACCTGTGCCACATGGCAGGAAAAAGGGGAGCTAATTGTGTCTGTTGCTGTAAAATCTCAATTAGAGATTCCCCCTCCCCACCACTCTGCCTGCAAACTATGCAACAGCATCACCAATAACCCATTATGGTTAAGCCTGCTCTCCTCCTGTTGAGCAGGTGGGGATAGGTTTCTCTTTCAGTAGCCTATTCACAGCAAAGCCAAGACGATGGCATATCTGTGTTTTAAATGCATAGTCAGGCCTCTCACTGAACCAACATGAAATTGCATGAGTTGAAGCATGAGCAGGGCTATATGCTTTAATACCACTAAATCTAAAATCAATGCAGTTGTGTCTCAATATTTTTATTTGAGTGCAGGTATTTATTTCAAGTTAAACTGTGCCACATTTTCAGCTATCTGTCCCCTTGTCTAAGTCAGAGGATCAGACTAACTATCAAGAGAGAAGATGAATGAAAAAAATGTGCCAATTACGGTCATAGCCGGTTAAGCTTTGTCCAAATAAATTCAGTCTCTTCCTCGGACTGAATATTGGGTATAAATTGATTGAGGTTCATTCATTTATTCCATTTCTGGTGTGTGTTTGTCAGGTAGGGGGAAAGGTAAGTAACTTTAATCACTCTAGGAGTGTTTGGGATGGAGCATCTGTCCACTCTGGCCATGGTGCTGTGCAACAGATGGCTGCAGTGACTCTTTTGTTGATTTATTTCCGTCCCAATTTATCCATGGATGTATGTCTTTATGGAGTAAAATTTATTTGTCAGTTACTATTCTATAACCTATGAAACCACAGCACACATACAAAGCAAATAAGCCATGATGCCAGTATTCGCTATGGAGATCACTTAAAAAGCATTGTTTATTATTCTGTATGAGGATTTTCAGATTCCTTGCCAGTGTGTTGCCTGTCATCCAGGAGATGGGACGGCATGCCCTTCAGAACAGAACATCTTCATTCTCTCTGTGTTTAGTCTTCTCTATATCAGGATCTTTATCTTTGCTACCTAGCGAACTTTATCTTGGCTGTGATCACTGATGAAAGACAGTTTGTTTGTTCCTCTTGTCATTATTAAATTAAAAAGAGCAAATGACTGATGTATTCCCTGATGCTCTGTCATGATAGTGGTACATATCACAGATATCTAATATCACTCTAAATTCTTTTGATGTGATTCTGAATAGAACTGTAAAATGCAGAGAAAGCACAGAATCCTTGTTTCATTCATTAATATTGAAATGTTTATTTGAACTGACAAGGATATTATTCCCTTACTGCATTTTGCTGAAAACAGATTTGTTTAAAGCATATGACTGTCCTCATGGGTCTACTCCCCTAATGTCCATCAAAAGTAAGGGCAGTAACATTTTATCCAGGTAATTTTGAATTCCTGTCATCATTATGCAAACAGTACTAATCAGCAATTTCTAGATTCTGTTTTTTATTGGCTCAGCCCCATCACTGCCAGAGAAACCCAGGGATGTTTGCAGCTCACCTTCCTTGTACTGTCCTCAGCCATCTGTCAGGTTTGTTTTGTCATCCCCACTGCCACATTCCTGAGAATTAACTTAATCTTGCTTCACTAATAAACAGGTGTGCCAAATAGAAAGGTCCTCATTAGTGCATTATACGTGATAAATAAATAGGATTAACTCAACCTGAAATGCAACATGTCATGCAGGGTGTATGTGTGATGGGCTTTTGACAGATTAGAGGAGTTCAGTAATGTTTACTCACAGCTGAGTCATATTCTGTATGAGCACACAACTGGATGGGGTATTGTGTGTCTTACCAAAACAAACCATTGTTTATAACAAACAAGGTTTACAAATAAACCTAAAAAAAATAAAAGATTTGAAAGGCAAGTTTGACCATTAGGGGGCCAAGGAGCATTTCTGAAGCCTCCTTTGAGGGTACTGGCCAAAATGTATCATCTGTTCACATATAAGCTTGTTTTGAAGATTTGTGTACAAAGAGGGAACCAAGAGCACATGCCCTTAAGAAGTCAACCAGCATAAACTACATATTTTCTTCAAGCTTATACCCTCCATACCATGGACTATGCATGGTGTGTTAATGTATTTCATTGGCATTGAAATGCATGATTTTCAATGGACAGTTCATCATAGGACTGAAAAATTAGTGCACTCCAAATGTTCAGTGTTAACATTTAAATTCATAGCATACCTAGACCTTTAAAAAATAGTTGGGGGCACTGTAAGCCTACCTATTCAGTCACTGTAAGCCTATCTAGCCAATCACTGTAAGCCTACCTATCCAGCCTATGACATTCACTGTCTTTCCACGAAGGTGCATTGAGCTGCAAACCCTAAACACAAAAAGATTATTACATTCAGTTTGATTTTTTTTTACCTATACTGGGCATCCATAAAGTGTCTTGAAACAGGGAGGGTCAGAGTGTTGCACGCCTGAGGCAAGTGATGGTTGGTGGGTTGCCACAGTGCCCAGTGATCCATCTTTGTCCAACACACGGAATGCAAAAACAGCTGGAAAAGCCTACAGGGTGGGCGAGGGAATCAATAAACCTGCCATATTTTGCATGAATTTAACCTTTATAAATCTCATGAGATTTCATGCACTTTCACATTAAATGTCATTACTCAGTAACACATTATGTAATATTTGATATGAGAAAATTAGAAAAGGATGTATACATTTCATTGCCTACTTACAAGCAGTTGCGTCAACATCAGGAGTGAATACAGCTAAACTCATGTTCTGAATGCAAGTTCTATATGCGAGCTATCTGCTCCACTCACAATGTGTCTTTCACCTGTTTCATTTGATTGGCTGATCTCTAGCTTTATATAGGCTCTGCTTCCAAAGTGACTTTAAGCTGTGAGCTTTAAGTGGATGAATGTGTGCAGGATGTGAGTGAGGGAAAGGTAGAGATGATGCATACTGGAAAATCACAAAAGTTTGGGTTGCCACCATTGTAATGCTCTCTGTGGCTCCATCCCCAATTGAAATTTTACCCAAGTAGATGAGTGTACAGTGTCTTGTGCATTCCCAAACACACACACACACACACACACACACACCATGCCAGTGTCCTCTAACGTCACATCACAAGAAGGTGCTAGTGTGACCTGACATGTCTCTCTATGTGACTGTCATGCAACTAATCCTCATCATTGTAAGATTGCTCCTGCCCCTGTGGGCTGCTGGGTGTTTGTTAGATACAGACACACTCTTTCTTAAGGAGAGAATATAACAAGGATGACCCCTGCCATGTGTCAACCCACACTCTACTGGTTAGCTTTCAGCTGAGTGGGTGGTGTCACGGAGGGTCTCTCCTTAATTAGCTGTGGGAAGAGAACCACTGGGAAGGTGTGTCGAGGTGCACCTGATCAGAAGGTGTGTCACGCAACAAGGGGGATTACTGGTTGAAACTCACAATGAACTCTAGGGAAATGAAAGAAAGGAAAAGTTAATTGTGGAAACTCATTATCTCAGCTCTTCAGCACTCGAAGGGACTCGAGGTGTCCTTCACTCCAGCAAACCTTTCATCACTGTGCCGCCGCTTCCTACCGATCTCCCGCCACTCCCTGGTACCCCTGCCATCTGCCACCGGAGGGGGAGTGGAGCACCTAATGAAATCCTTGCACTCTGCCCCGAAATAGGTGCTCAGGAAGAGCTATCGAATAATTACCAATGTAGCTATTAAACCTTCAGATGTGTCCTTCACAGATGCATGCTAGCAGAGATCTGTGTGGGAATGCGGCTTAATCGAGCCTTTAAAGTGTGCTAATCTGGTGCTCCACACCTGGACTATCTATTAAACCTTCAATGTGTGCATAACCCTCTCAACAGTAGTTGTAAAACTAACTGGATTTAGACCAGCACCAGTCACAGCGCAGGAACTGATTTAGTTAGTGCTCCATCATCCTGACTTAAGTGAGAATGGAGAGAGAGAGATTACTACTAAAGGAAAGACACTAGGAGCAGCAAGACACAAGTCATGATCACGACATGTTAGATGAATTATTCAAGATTTAAGAGATGCATTTGTCATATATATGGTTTTAATAGTATACAAGCAATGAAATATTAATTTGGTTGACTGCTGGGACGGCTGGGCTGCTGGGATGTCAATTTGAAGAGAGAATAGATGAAACAGATAAAAGGTAAAGGATAATTCATTTTCTTCATATGGTACATATAGCACCATGATATTTACTGTCACTATGAAACATAGCACTTCATATTACACTGAAGGCTTTACAGCATGAAATGGGAAGCCCAAGATCGTGTATGCATCATACTGATTACTGATGTAGCCTATTAGCCTATTATGGCCGTGCAATTACACAGGCTGTTCTTTGGTTTTTTTGGGGGGGGGGTTTGGAGGAGGGGCGAGGTGCAGTAGATGGGTGTCCCTCCCAAAGTTGTGACTAAACCTATGCCTTTGCTTAAATAACAAGTTTAAGTTGCTGTAATGGATATATCATGGTCAGCTGTCCAGCATAGTGTGAATAGAGGTAGGCCTACTGTACAGTATACCCCCTGATAAACAGAGAGAGGTGTAGTGTGAATAGAAGGAGGCCTACTATACAGTATACCCTTTGATAAACAGAGGGAGGTGCTGAACACCAAGAATGTTCAAGGTACAAATAGGCAACAGGTTTAACTAGACAGATGACTAAGTTCAAAACATACGGCTGAAAGTCTTGAGGTCACAGCTTCAGAATTCAGATACCAGTTACTGGCATTCAATTTAATACTGTATTGCATTACCGTTAAATAAAACTCTACACTCTATAATCTATACCAGAACATGATTAAATGAATTATCATGAGAAAGCTGTGGTTGGTTAAACTGGATGGAGCACACGGATGTGTCATCATATCTTTACATTCATCCCTGAACATCCTGATTTGCATATTCCACACAATATTTGTTTATTTCGAGTAATTGACACTATAATGTATCAAAGTTCAAAAATAAAGTTTATATTATTCAAAATCCTGTTCTGCAAAGTTGAAAGTTTGTGCTTGCTTTTTTGACATGCTTCTTGTCTCATTACTAAAAAATTATGGTAAGGTAGTTTGGAATCTAGTAAATGCCTGGGAATATCTGACAGTTGTTTTTACATAACTTTGGGCCCCAGTTTTAAAACTCTGGTGGTTCACAGTAGCCTAGACAGGAACAGGTGCTGACAGGGTAAGTGAATTGAATAGTCACAACTCAGGACTTGCAAATATAAACTTCTCATAAAAACTCAGACCTGATACAGCTCTACAAGTCTACAATATGCAAGTTCTGAGACACATTTTGATTACTGCAAGCACAGCAGATGGTGCAGAGGCAAACCCAGTTTGAGTAGTTTTCAAGGTTACTCTACAGGAGAAGGACTTCAGGATGGCTCTGTCAGAGCAACAGAAGAATCCAGTGGGCAACTGAAGATTAATCTGTATGTGTTGCTGTTTCTGTTGGAATGCAGTTGTGTCATCCATCACCTTTTCAGCAGGGAAACATTCAAGTTCTACCCCAGTGCTCCTGTGAGAAAAAGCAATTGAGAAATAGAGGAAGATGGACAGAACTTAATCACAATAAAGACCTGAGAGAGACTCTGGCCAAGCTCTTCAAAGATTCCTTAGAGAGAGGCCAGTGGAGGCAAAGTGATTGCCCAGCAAGACTGATGTTCTCCAAAAACTGTAACCTCAGGTCTCTGAGGCGGTGCTCAGGTTGCCCTTTAAAAGCATATTGTGACCATGGTGCTCCTAGCTTTGTCTGAGATTAAAACAGAACTCCACATGTTCCCTAAAGCTGCCTTTCGCAACCCAGACATCAAACTTTTATTGAATGAAAATTAGCTTTGGCCGCTGTGAGAATAAGCCTTTGGCAATGACATCAGATGGTGAATAGAGAGGGATTATTACAGAGACAGAGGAGGTCATTTTGACTTTCTTTTGCATACAACCTTAGTCCTCTGAGGATTAGAAGCAGTGAATGGATTAAGACTTGATTTACAAGATAGTTGTTGATCTGAGAGGTGTCGAAAATTCAAATGTGTTTGTAATTGCCAAGGGCATCATTAAATGTGCAATACCAGCACTTGACAAATGCAGTCCACAAACTTTACAGAACATGTGACTATGCAAGTTATATAGAAGTTTTCTTCATTATACACTTGACTTACAGAAGTCTAAGTAGGATTATTGTTACATTATTGCATCTTAATGGCATAATGCTACACAATGATTTTTGAGACAGAGTATCTGTACATTTTTGCTAATATATTTTTCATACTTATGTGATTGACAGTCCACTGCATCTCTCCCTGTCCTGCAGACTCCCAGCCTCAGCAGTACAAATGCTTTTGGAGATATCTCTGAAAAAAGGGAATGAGTGAAAGAAATGTATGTTAACCCCACAGGAGAGAAAACTGATATCTGGCAAAATGCAAAGTGAAAACGCAATAAGAAGGTTCTCCGACTGACAGTTGCACAGAATTAAAGAGCAGGGTGAGATATTGCAAATTTAAAAGTTTTCCGGCAAGCCTGGAGAAAGTAACAGTCGTATTAAAATTTCTATTCCACCTTTCCATTGCTTGTGCTCGCATCACCTCTTTTTCTTGCAGTGTTATCTTCAAATCTGCTATTTTGAATAAAACATGATCAGTGCCTGGCAACATTGCCACAGTCGTGGCTCACATTGCAGACATACTATTGAATACTGGATTAAACTGAAATATTTACCACATTCTTGTGCACAACAAGGACATTTAATGCATTCAGACATGCAAGGTCGCCATACACCTACAGCACAAAGAGTTTATTCAGTGGCATTGAAAAAAAAGAAGCTGTTTCTTAGACTTGTGAGATGATTTCTTAATGCACCATTCACCATGCTCCCTGGTTCCAGCAACGAGTGCTGACCATCCCTGACCACATGCAGGTGAGCACAGAGCTAACATATGTCCAAAACAACCTTCAGATGAACAATTAGGATGAGAGAGCTATTGCTGCAGGAGGCAAATGCCTCTGGCTCAGGCCTTGGCTTTTCATTAGCTTTGTTTTGCCAGCTGAAATGAGACATTCATGACCTAGAGGTCGCATGAAGTGTCCTGCTTTACACAAAAAAAGCAAAAAGGCAGTTTATAAATTTTCCATATTTTGTGAAGACATTGACAGATAAATGTGAGATGGCATCCAAATGGCTTTCAGCTCTGTATTCTAATGACAGTGATTGGGTGAGAGGTGCTCATTCAGACAGCACACATTATAGTGACCATTTTGGACCTCTTCAGGCTCTCCGGCGATTATTCACAACCATTAGAGGCTTGATTAGTATAATAATGCCCAGTGTTCATTGATTATGCTCACACACAAGACAAAGCACGTCCTCTAAAAGTGATGACCTCTGGTCCCGACAGAAAAGAAATCGTGCATTACAACCATCTTGTCAGAAATAATTACAACCCTTATCTCACTGGAGTGCCCTTTTCAGAGATATTACTGTAATAATCATGCAGCTGTCTGACTGTGCATGTTACTCAATGAAATCCAGTGACCCTTCTCTAAAAGATACTATATATGTATACTGGCAGCATGATGGTGAATGAGACTGATAACTTCCTGCCAACCAAGACAGATCACCAAAACTGAAAGATTCACCATTCAGACATGCCTGTCTCTATATTTATTTCACTATTGACAATTGCATCATGCACAAATGCTTGTGCGATGTCAAGAGTATTAAATTAATCAACCACAGCCAATGAAATATGGAGGCATTTGTCTTGTCTAAGACTTTGCAGTGTACAAATCCAGTAAATACCACTTAAGACTAAAAAACTTGAGGGGTGTGCATAAATACCCCCCCAGCCCCCCAGCATCAAATGGCCCCAAATCCACAAAGCCTTAGTTTATGCCTATGCATTTATGTGGGTCTGCAGGACCTCTGCAGCATCAGCAATGGATAGATGCAGATCAAATGATGGATGTTGAGTGTGTTATGCAGAGCAGAAGCTGTGGCTGCTTTAATGGGGACTGGTGCTAAATGCAAATGCAAAGAGTGCAGGATTTAAAAACCTTGTCTCCTTGACTCTGTATAGATGAGCCATTGTATAGACTTCAGAGAATTCTGTCTTCTGTCTTCATGTCTCTAGCAATAAACGGTGTTGGAGACCTTGGTGTTTCAACAATAGAACTGTTCGGTATTAATTGAAACTGTGTCTTTACAGTCTATTTAGGACACAGTGATTGGTCTTTGGCATAACCGGAAACAGAATACCCTTGCACAATCCCTTCTTGTAACTCTCCCAGGTGTAGAGAATCTTAACTTCATGTAATTATGCATCTCTTTCAAGCTGAAGACGTTTGAAAAAGATAACTGATTTTCTAGAAGGAAGGAAATGAGGTTCTGGTGCCTCAGAATTGTCAAAAACATTCCTATCATGGCATTACTGGAAATAGCTAAATCAGTGCATAATGGTCAGTCTTGGAAGAATTGCAGGTTTCAAAGGATTACAGGATAAATTTGGATGGATGGAAAAGATGTCAGAGCTTTCATAACAATTCTGAGGTGGTGCTGATAAAATAGAAAAGGCAGTTAGAATGTCAGTGTGCTGTATCACCTCTTTTCTTAATCTAGAAGCTTCCACTCTCCTGAGGAGCCGGCAAGGTCCACTGTGAGGGAAGCCGTGATTTATTATTTCTGTTCTCTTTTATTGGAGGCTAATGAAAACCCAGTGATACGCAAATGATAGTTATTAACTGAATGGGAAATCAGCAGCACTTGACCCCTGGCTCCACGGAGGGGGTCAGATTCCTAACCGGGGGAAGTGCCATCATGAATATCAGTGATTCTAATCCAAAGACACACAGCATCCCACTGGACGTGGCCTCACATCTATGGCACCTCCCCAGGGTTAATGAAGCATTCACAGCAGGAAGAGGATCTTACCCTCTGCACAGCTACCGTGCAGTTTGTTAGTTTGTGTTGTATATCTTCTCTCTCTGACATTAGGTTAATATGTCTTTGACACCCTCATGAACACTCCATGCAAACTGTAGTTATGAGATGGACTTTGTCCTGCTCTTTGTATTTTTTGGAATGGTCAGTTGGCCATGGAACATAAGAGTCAGTCTTGGGTTAGGGTGAGGGTTATTGCACATATATACAGGTAACCTGACATATACTCAAAGGGGAATTTTTCAACATGTGCGCAATCATCATTATTTCAATAATTATTTGACACAACCAACCATGTCACTTACAGTAAATGACTAACTTTCTCAACAAATAAATCATTTATGTGATGAGAAGGTTAAATAAAAAATGGGTCAACAGGATATATGGATGTGCTTGGCAACAAAGAGAATCTTGTTATACTGTCCTGTCATATTTTGGTTATAAGTATGCTTTATTTAAAGGAGAATATATTTATAAAAATATATGGATATGGATGGATGGATATAGCACCGAATGTTCCACGCACCACCTTGCAGGCTTTAGCAAGATATTTATTCATCACTGTGCATTTTTTTTCCTCACCTGTCAGACGTGTTTATCATTGGCATGAGGCGAAGATTTGTTAAAGAAATAGAAGCAAAGCAGAGGGCCCACATGCTGTTGCCATTTTAGCACGATTTTCTCTGCCAAAGACACAGTTTCAAGAAAGGCATCACCAGCGTCAACAGCAGACATGCCAAGATATTTTTGTACCGAGTTTGTTTAAGGATTCATTGTTTTCCAATCATGGTTATTCCTCTATTTGTTCAAGCATGTCACAACAAACAAACAATTGCATCAAGGTTTAGATGACAAACCCATGTTGGCATGCGATAAACACACAAAAAAAGAGGGCAGTCCCTGAAGGTCAAGAGGACATCATATATTCATGAAGGAGAAGTGATGAGAATGCCATGCAATTCATCACGCCTCCAGCTGCAGCCGGGTGATAATTCGCCGAATCCTCCGAGCCGATGGCCGCCTCGCATAAGGAAAACTGTGTGAGCTCTTCGAGGAGGGAGCAAATAAACAATCGCATGGATGGAAGTTTATTCAAGATATCAGACGTAGAGTAATCGGATTGCCTATGGAGTAAGGAGATTAGCTGAGAGAGTGGTGCCGCGCCCGACGCCAGAGGGGCCCGGGGAACAATTTGCTTGTAGCGTTTTTTTTAACATGAGCCACACACACCTGCACTGGGGCTGGCCCTCTGAGTGATCCGCTTGTCCTCCTCAACGCACCTTTCACTGGCCTGGGTTCAGAGGAGATCCATTACACTTACTCAGTTGCACAAAGCAGGAGACAATGAGCTGCTCTTGTCTCTGAACCTTTCATAATCTCCATGGCCAAACTGTGCCTGGCACAGCACACTCTCCAGGGCCACTTTATTTGCCAGAGTGCAAACACTAGCACATCCTGTCTATCCCATTAAAAGATCTTTAATGTCACGCCCATTGCACCCCGACTAAAGCACTTACACGTTTGCACCCGGCGCACTCTCTAAATCATGTGCCATTATACCCATGGCTAATAAATTGGATTTCAATCCATTGCTAATTTAATAGCTGGATTAGATCCTATCCAAATGAGGGGGACATCCTCATGTGGCGACATGACACAGTGAAAAGGTTCTGCTCTGCTCCCTTCCAAATGAGGTGTGTGACAAGAATGGAGCTTGGGCAGCACATGTTGTTCTAATCCAGGCTGACTGAGCAACTCACACTGCATGCACATGAGAATGTGAGTGGACGTGCATGGGAGGTTGTTGTATAGGTGTGGATGTGATGTGGAGGTGTGTATACAAATATGTGTATATACGTGTGTGTGTGTGAGTGTGCAGTGTTTATTACTCTCTGCTATGTCTGCCACATTGTAATAAGGGAGGTGTTTTATCTCCTTGACAGCCCAAAATGAGCTTCATTAAAGATTCATGGCCGCAGATCCATCTGTAAATCACTTGTTAGTATTCATCAATATTTTACAGAGCGGCAGCTGAAGTTGAGTCATAGTCTTCCTCTCAGCAACACAAGGAAGTAGGTGTCAAGCTAAAGGCTCGCCTGCCTGCGCTGCTTAGCACCGTTAGTTCTGAGGAGGCATCATTAGAGTGTCCCAATTAAAAAGGGGAAAACCACTACAGAAGGAAGCCCAGATCTGTAGGATGCGTGGGCAGCGGACGCTGTTTGTCTGGCCCACACAGGCATCTGATGCCAGTCTCTGGAGATGCTATGAATAGCCTGGCTTTGTGCTTCCTGCGTGCGGTGCTTGTTGTTGGGAGGAGGGGACTGGATGTTGTTGTCATGTTGCAGGGCCATATCTCTCCTGGCGTGGGCCAGCTGCAGCCTGGCGCTCCACTGGGAACTGACGGAGAGGGTGCCAAAAGCAACAGCAGTAGCGAATCAGCAGCACCCGACCAGCGCTGCTGGGGCTGTCCAGTGGCCTAGATAGCAACTAATAAAGATCTGCTGGATGAATGCAAATCTACCATTGCACTCAGTCTATAGCCTACAACCTCACTTGCAAAGAGCAGGAGTAGAATATACTGTACTTGCTTTTGTTTACAATGTTCTGCTAAGACTTCTAGTGTATCTGTTTTTGGTGAATAGAATTCACTGAACAAACATTGAAAAAAAACACCAAGACCTTTTAAAACATAACAGTTAAGTGACACTGTTGCCTCTCAATAACTGAGAATACAATTTGACAAAGAGAGAGTGAAGAAATAAAACGTCTAGGCTGCATCTGTCCCTGCTGCCTGTGTTTGATGCCTCTGTGACCATATTATTTTTCTGCTCTCAGTCTTTGATCAGCTCATATGTCAACAACATCTGTGATATTTCATCTGTGGAAGAGAATAAATCAGGTTCCTGTTTTGAGAAATGTTGCTTCTTTAAGAGACTTAAAGCTTAGGGCTCATGGTCTGAGGCACATCAGTTTTCTGCCTTGAAGGGATGAATCCTTCTAACATCCATGAATTAATTATTGTTCTTAGTTCCAGCAAAAAGAATATTTTCATTCAAAATCTAAATCCTCAGAACTGAAATCTTCTGTATACTCAACATTAAACTAGTGTGGTGTACGATTACATGTGTGCAGGCAGGTTTACTTATAAAGCATTATAAACACATTCATAAAGGGTTATGATGCATTCATAAAGTCTTGTAGCTAATGTTAGTAGTGTTCATAGCTATTTATACATTCTAATAACTTTTCCTATAAGGCATTATAACGGTATCTCATGACCCTTTTCAACTTGAAGTGTCACAAAGCTTATAAAGCTTCAGTTTGTTAATTGTCCTTTAATATACCTGACTGCTCATGCCAAATAATGAAGAGTTACAAGCTCTCAAAGTATACTCTAAGTAAAGTGAGATGAACACATAATTACTCATGAAGATCAGTAAGGCACCATTACAGACGAGGTAAAGTGATATGTTTCCCAACAATGGAAAGGCCAAAGAAGCTTATAATGCTTTGTGACACATCAGGTTGTAAAGACTTATATGATAACATTACAAAGTCCAATGCATGAGAATGTATAAACGTAATGTATGAATACTAATATTATTAGTTAAAAGGTTTTATGAATGTATTATAACCCCTTTATGAAAGCATGTACAATGCTCAAAGAATACTGGGTTCATAGAAATTGTTAGCAAGTGTTCTTTAAAAACATGGCAATAATTTGGGACTGCGAAGTTGAAATTTTGACTTGTTTATTGAATGACCAAAGGCATACCGTAGTGAATTAACAAACTGACAAACACTTATTATGTTTAACAAGCAGTTCCCACTAGTGTGTGGGTTGGCATTGTTGGAAGATCAGCTGAAATAGTTATGGCAGCCAGCTACATATAGTGGAGTAGATAAAAGTGAAATTTGGTACACTAGTGGACTACAAAAAAAATCGAAAATTGGAAAAAATTTAAAATCCAAGATGGCAGCCGGGATTAACATGAAAATTTAACAAATTGGTAAGATCATATATTTTTTATGATAAATATTTAAATCTGGGCTTAAGTTCTAGTTCTGAAGTTTCTATTTTCCCTAACAATTCAAGATAACTATTGATAACTTCAAGATATCATGTGTAAATTACTTAAACTTTTCCCTAGCAGTTCAGCTTTTTCCATGTCAAATTATTAAAAAAAATTCATAAGAAATCCAACATGTCTGTCTCAGATATCTGTGATATGGCAGGAAAATGTAACACAGTGGATGCCAAAACACAACCAGGGCACACTGGTGACTCTACTGCTGTGAAACTCAGTGTGGGGTATAGTATTAGCTAAATACAATCTGCAGATCTGCAATCTGCAATCACACAGAAAACCAACTGCTGTTAAGACATTCATTCAATATGCTCATTACGTCTTCATTCCATGTCTGACAAGAAAACTTCAAAGTGTGAACAGGGTTGATACAGGGTTGCCAGGGTTGGTTGCAGTGAGATTTTTGATGATTTTTTTTTTTTTGGTATGTGTATCCTGTAGCCTACTCAACCCCTTTTTCACATTTTTAATTTTGCTTTGACATATAATTGGTTCTTCATTGTTTCACAGAATTATTTGCGTGGCGAGGGGTCTCAGAGCCTCACCCAGAAGATTTTGAAGAAAATAAATGTCCTCTCCTGCATTCAGGTGCATTTTAATAGGCTGTAGCGTACTTAAAAGAGGTAGGCTAAGCTAGGGAGACAGCACACCTTTAGTCAAACAAAGACCTCATTCATATGAATCCTTTTGTATAAAGTAATACGTAACTTACAGTCTATTCATATGCATCCACCTACCCACTGCCACTCTCACAAGTTAAGTATCATACAGCCTACATTGTTATGATCACCTTGTGATCTTTGTGCATTGCCCTATAAATTCTAATGACGTTACTTATAAGGCATTATAATGTTTGAACCTTTACAACTTGAATGTTTGTTCATTTTCCTTTAATATGCCTGATTGCTCATGCTCTAAATGCATACTCTGAGTAAAGTGAGATGAACACATAATTGCTCATGAAGATCAATAAGGCACCATTACAGACAAGAAGTAAGGTGCTATGTTTCCCAACAATCAAAAGGCCAAAGAAGCCAAATGAATTTTGTGCATTGCTCAGCTGCCCAATTCTGAAATACGGGTACTGAACAAAAACTATTTTATTTCATTCTTCGCTTCGTGCCTAACAACACCCCTCAGCTGTACTACAGTAGTAAAAATAAGTATTGAACGCGTCAACATTTTTTTCATAAAGGTATTTATGATTGAACTACTGACAGTGAAGTCAATAAAGTGAAAAGGCAGGGGAAAAAGTATTGAACACACCAAGAAAAGGTACAAAACCAAGGCCAGAATACACAAGGAATGAGCTTTAATCTATGAGTAATTTGAAGGTAATTATGCCCCTATCTGTATATATAATCTCAGCAAGGTTAGTACATTTTGGTGGGCCGCAGAAAGCTTTTTCAATATTGAGGTGTGGTACAAAAATGTTTGATGGTGGTGAAGGCAAAGAGCTTTCCCAATACATCTGCAACCTTATGTTTGTTTCTCATGGACAGATTCATTCCACAAGTGCATCCTACGCGCTACGTGCAGACGGAGCAATGACTTTATTTGGCGTGATGCAGGAAGCACGGTGTCAGATGTGCACCAAAGTCTATTTGATTTCTCTTTTTCATTCAATCACCTTGTAGCCTACACCGTACCATGTAAAAGTGAAACTTCTACGAGTACATTGTGTATTTGTGTGTAAAGATTTTGTATTATCTAATACATAGTACTATATTATACATATTATTATAATGATGTCATTGAGAAGTGATGATAATTCCTTTAAACATTTGTATTTCACGACCAAACATGTTAGGCTACTAGCACTCTCTTGAATGGCTTTTTATCTGTGCACTGATTTAGCACTGTGCTTTGTGAGGTGTGGAGTGGCTGTATTGTTCAGGGCAGCAAAGGGCAATGTATTCTATAACAGTATCTTATTTTGCATATCTCGTCCACACAATGCCAAGGGCCAATGACACCTGCCAGTCAGATGAACAGTTCTGATATGAGATGAACAGACAGAAAGACAGACGTCTGATGAACAGTTATGAAATGAACAGACAGAAAGACAGACAGATGATTCCACAATTTAGTTTCTGAATGATTGTTGCATTATGATGAGATATCTATACACCAGCAGTTTTAAGTGTAATTAGTAGCAGGGCCATAATTATTACCAGAGGTTAGAGGCTAATGGCAGACCATTGTGATCTCTCAGCACATGTGTGGGATGGGGAGGTGAATGAGGGTCACCTCTCACCATCTGTTTGAGTCAACAGTACTGTACCAGTGAATTTCACCCATCATTATAGCTAGCTTTCATTTGGCATTGACAACATACTATCATGTGATACATTAGACACCTATTGAGTCACTATTATTTACGGTACATTGTATCCTGCTCGTTGCTTAATCATGCACGTGATCTTATGGGATTTTTATTACAAAATAAATATTTTGTACTGACCGAGTGAATGTGGTTTGCTGGCTCCTTTAATTATTTCTTTACTTATTTGCCTTTTACAATTAAAGCAGGTGTAAACCAAAATCAGTGTTCTAAATTCCAAAGGAACTAAAAATATCAGCAATAATGTGATGTTAGTAAAATAACAAAGTAGCAAAATTATTGAATTCATTTCAATTAAACTCTTTGCACATGCATTTAAAACGAAGCCCCGAGTGTTAATGCCCAGCTTTTCCTTACACGTTTACATTTTGTCTGTTATTACCCATGTCCTCTATGAAGAATTAAACCCTGTGCATTTTGTCTGTTATTATCCATGTCCTCTATGAAGAATTAAACCCTGTGCATTTTGTCTGTTATTTCAGGTCTCCTGTGTCAGTTATCTATACCATCTTCAAGATTTTGTGCTCTTTGAGAAAAAAATGAAACTCCTCCACCTAGTTCCTGATTGCTGAACATTTCATCCATTTTACTGTTGGTTGGTAGATTCATGATTCAAAACTTGCACCAATGACTGAATTATACCATTCAGTTGCAGCAAATTATATTAGATGGCAGCAGGATGCCATAATTAAGCAATTTTAGTACATTCAGTTCGAGATGAAAAGGTGCTGTGTGCTTATGAGACAAATTGCTGTTTGTGCTGCAGTCTCTGGCTAAGGATTCACTGTTTTCGTATTCTGATGAACAAGTATGCCACCTTTATAAAAAGACATAATCTTGATATGGAAAGAGAATCTTATAAGGAAAACTAAATAATCATTATGAAGAAAGTAGTTATCACAGACGGGAAGACTCCTCTAGTTAGTTTTGTAGCATTTGTGAGGTTAGTGGCAGACAGAGTTGTTAGAAGCTTTAAGGCAAGTGCTACTGGCAACAGTACATTTATCTAATTTCCAAATCCAATTAATCCTAAATTTATTCAAAATGTAGAATGGCCTACACGTTCTATATATATGACAAACTACTACTAGACTTGCTGGAAATAAGAACAGATAACATGACTCTAAAGGGTATTAACTGATCTGACAGCTTAGTCATGGACAGAGGCTCCACTGAATCCCACATGTCAGATCAGTCTGATGGCCTTTGATTGGACAGTGTGATATTTATTCCCTGGCGACGGCATTTTCCGCTGTCTCTTTGTGTCATTTCTGTCCTATCTCCCATTCTCCTCTACCTCATCCCCCCATTCTCCTATCTTCTCATTGCCACCCCAAAATAGGAGGGCCAGGGATAACTATGGCTATCTCTCAAGATATCTGCAGCATATCTCAGACTCTGGTGGATGCACACAGTTCTATATCAATTTGAACAAGGAGCATGGATTCTGGGCAGATAAAATTGGTAAACAGGATTGTGGAGACATAATGGGGACGTGTTCCTTTGTTATATTTGGCTCTTGGCTGCTCCTTGCTGTAAAGCGCCATGAGACAAAACTATTGTAAAAAGCGCTGTATAACTATAATTGAATTGATTTGAATTGAATATTCAAATTCAGTTCAATTATATCATTATTATTATTATTATTATTATTATATAGCAGCGCCATTTGCAATAGAATGACAACTCGACACCACTACAGGGATGGTTAGTGGCAACATCAGTGGCAGTCCTTCCCAATAAGATTCTCAATATGATTCACCTGGCACCATGCCTAACTATGGGGAGCAGTAAAGAGGAAGGCTTTAAGTCTAGGCTTAAAGGTATTGAGAGTGTTTGCTTGACAAATATGGGGGGGGGTGATTATTCCACAAGAGAGACATTGCTTCCGCTGACTGCTGGTGGCAGAGTAATCCATAAATAATGTAATTTATCATATCATGAGCCCATGCCTAATACTTTTCTCTGCCACACTGTCTGCCACTACATCCACCAAGGCCATGTATACAGTAAAGGGTCATCAGCTGGCTGCCTTCACCAGCAGCACTGCAGTGACCATAATGCAGTATTCCCCATTATCAGTCTTTCTGTCAGGGAGGAAACAACACACTCTTTTCCACAAGTGCCAAGAGGACATTTGTCCTGACAGCAAGTAATTACTTTTCTCCATTGAAGAGAGACTGTTTTCTCGCACTAGGCACGGCTCCATGAGTCAGGAATGCAAATGAACACGATTCTGTAAATAAATCATATTTCTCTCACTGTTTGCAGAGATGGTGGCCAGACAGGGGCGTGTTTTATGATAAGAAGTTACATTAAAATTTTTGGATATAAATGTATAAATCTTTTTGATGATGTTTTGTCTATAGAGTGGCAAGTCACTCTATAGACAAGACAGAAAATCTGTTTACATTTTTTTATAATAATGATGTTTCTTCTGTATTTAAAATGACCATAAAAAAACACTTATGATGAGACAGTAACCATCGGAGTTGAAATATGACAGCGGTGTTTAGCTGAAGAACAGAGCACCACAAGTCTTCAGACAGGGTATACAGTATATGGATGGATGGATGGATGAATGAATACCGAGTCTCGAAGAGCTTGGACTGCATTTGGTTAATGGCTGATATACATGTGTCTGTTGAATACCTGTTGTTGCTTCAGTCTTAATTCAGGTGGTTTTGGCTGATAACAAAGGCTATGCAAATCTTTTAGAATTGACATAAAAATGACATCCACTCATAAGGCAGTTGTAAAAGATTTAAACTGAAGAATATTTTGACCTACTTGAAAATATGAAAATATCAGGTAAACACAAACACTTCTTGCCCTTCAAAGGCTTGCGCTGCCTGTGCAATCTCTTTGATGTCCTTATGTGGTCTCAAGGAAAAAAAATCTGAATGTGTGGCAGCAGACAGAAACAATTTTCATTTCTAATACTCTCCTGGTTCATGCCAGTGAATCTGTCACTACAAGAACCTGCCCTTGCAAAGAGATCACAGGACTCTGCTCTCGAACATTATAAGATGATCAAGGACTCTGTCAGTATCTCTGTCTCCATATTTATCCTTGAAAGTATAGCAGTTTAACTCACTTTCAACACTGATAGCCACTCAAATTCAGCCCTGATCACTGATCGAGTTCAGCTGCAAAGAGCACATTATGGGCATTTCCCATATTTGGGGGCAGCTGCTGACACTGCAGGAGTTCTGTGAGGGAGTGTGTTTTTATTGTACTCGGACGTGAATGTCTTGCCACATCTGGCTGTAGTCACTGAAGATGAGACCTGACACTTTGGAAGTGATATTTTCCTTCACGCTGCAATATCAGCAAAATCAAGCTTGGCTCTCCAGCCATGCCTTTGGAGAGCTTCCTCTCATTCTATGGCCTGACTGCTGGAGTGCGCTATCTGCCATTGATCAAACATAGCACACACCCAGCTAGGGACGTTAGCTATAGATATGAATATATAAACATTTTTTTCCAATATTCCAACACAGAAAAAATATTATAGATATGCAAATACAATTTTACATAAACATTTGGTTATATGTTTTTACAGATAATTTCATGAAGAATAAGATTACTATTAGATTAGATAAGATGATTTAACTCACGTACAGTGTATGTGCAAATTCTCAATGAACAGAAGTGTGTGGGGGCTGTGAGTGGGTTTGATCAGTCTAAATATATCCCTGCTAGAGCCTGGGGCCGACGGAAACGTGTCAGTGATGAGATAGCTGAAGGGCTGCTATCATCTGAAAGTGTGATTGTTAGATTTGGCCAACGTTGCATTTTGGCAGTGTCTGAGGAGGTGTGACTTCAATAATTAACAAGGTTTTATTTATGTGTTACTTGTTGTACTTGTTGTTGTCCAGAAGGCGAAGGCAGGAATATATTCCACCTGTGCTTGCAGCCCTTCACTGGCTCCCTGTCCGTTATAGGATGAACTTCAAAATTCTTTTATTTGTTTTCAGATCTGTGCATGGTCTGGTACCTTCTTCCTTTAGGTCTTTTAAAAGTTCACACACCATCCAGGGCTCTTTGGTCAGCCAACCAACTATGCCTAGTCATTCCTCCCTCTAGGCTAAAAAGCAGAGGTGACCGGGCCTTTGCAGTAATTGCACCTAAGCTCTGGAACGAGCTGCCACTGCACATATGCCTGGCTTCTTCCTTGGCTATTTTAAAATCTCACCTTAAAACCCATTTCTATGCCCTGCGTTCAACACAGCATGAATGTTTCATTTATTTATCAGATTTGTTTTCGGCATGTTCACTTTTGTCTTTGGTTGTCTATCAAGTTATATTACCTTGCTTGTCAGCTTGTTGTTGTTACAGTGCTTTATAAATAAACATGACTTGACTTGACTAGGCTTGACTACGCCCAGCTACAACCCAGCTGGCTGGTTTCTTGCATTTTGTCATATTGTGGACCTTCTTCTACCCTATCTAGCCATATGTAGAAATGTATTTATCTGTGAATAATTTGTTATTCATTTACAAGATATTGTGCACTCCCTCTCCACTCTGCATCTCTTCACTAAGTTGCCTGCAAAAACGTATCTCATCAATAATGGAAACTGACAGAGAACATTTCCACTTTAGCTTTTTAAGATCTTCATTTACATACAAATTTTTTTTTAAAATGTGGCAAAAAATTATGAGAAGAGGGATCTTTTTTCTTTTCAGGTCAGAGATTTCAAAGAGCATGCCCACTTTCAAGTTTTTCCGTCTCAGAAAGCACCATTTATCCGACCACCATCAGCTCTTCCTTTTTTGCTCTCTATTTCTGTCAGCTAATCACTTCAAACTCTGCTCTCTTGGCATGATTTGTATCCATTTCGTCAGCCCAGGCTTGCATGGAAGATCAATCAGTATTTACAGAATGACACTGAAGAGGATATGTCGATCAGAAACGTCTCATCAGACACGCTATGGGGTAGCCTGACCATGTCTCCCTAGCACTTCCGCTTGATTACCATGTCCCTACAGTGCTAGTCTGGATTTGATCCCATTGAGCTTGTTGTCTCAGGAGGCATTTTAACCTGTCTGATCAGTGAACAGAGGGAGGTGTTATGAATGCAGAGCTAGAATGCTAATAGTCAAGGCAAGCTATCAGTCAGGGGCTGATCCAATCTTTTTAAACTTAAACACCTCAAGCAAGCAATCGAATCTCACTACCGAATGTCTAGACCCTCTGTACGAAATGAAAGTGTAGAACGAGGGTCTGGTTTTACTATCAGGCTAACTGTGGGGAGATTAGACACCCACAAATCATTGAAGCCACTGGTAGGTTCCATCAAACTGTCCCTTCTGGTTGCTGAAAGATAGCTGACCTGCACAGCAATTGGTTTACCTTCATATAGAAATTACCATTACATTATCATAAAGGCTGGTGCTGTCCACTTCTGTAAAATAATGTCAAATTCATAGATATATCATATAGATTTATAGATTCATAGATTCATAGATTCATAGATTTAGATTGCATATAAAACAATCTGTTCTGAACAACCTTCTCTTATATGACAATACTGTGCAGTTGAGTCAGCCCTATGTGCTAAGGCCCACTATGGGACTCACTGTGAAGAACAGTGGTGATTGATTGGATCTTAACCAACAGTGCAGGGCCACTGTAAAGGGTTCTTTTCTGCTCAGACACAAAGGTGGCCTGCTTTTTGACTGGCAGCCTAGTGCAGTAATTTCATTGGGTTTGTGTGGGGGCTCAAAAGGGCAGTATTAGTGTTATTGTGCTGGAGCTTTCCCTACCTCTTCACCTGCTCAGACTTGCTGCCAGGATTAGCTGCAAAATGCTGCACTGTGGTTGTCCATCATAAAAAAGGATCTGGTACAACTTGTACCTCCTCTCCATGTGCTGAATGCCATTCTGAACATCACATTTTTGAAAATGTAGTCATCAGTTGATAGCTTTTACAAGGGACAATTTTGTTAGTGCTGATATCTGCCAGGTGAATCTGCTAGCTAGTTAGGTCATTAGTTGAAAATCTCTGATATAATTAGGCCTCGGGTGATATAATTAGGCCAACGGGTTATGTTGTCTAGGTTAATGTCAAGTTCACAACACTTCACAAACAATGTAAACTTTGAATGAGAAATGACGTAAAGGACTGATTAATACTGGATGGAAATACCACATAACAGTCATTTTGCCGGTTCTGACATGTCAGCCTTATGCACATAGCTTGAATGAATTTAGCTGGATAATGTATGGGTCATAGGCTACTAGCTGCTTTGGGAAATAGGAACTCTTTGGTAGTAGTTGATGGATTGTGCCTGTATTTGCTTACTAAAGTAAATTGGCAGGCATCTTTAAATATATACTTTAACAATGGACATAATTCAATAATGCACAAAATGAAAAAAAAAAACACAGATACACAAAAAACACTAGACCCATTTCACTCAGTGGGTGATATTAAGGAGCAGACATTGTCAAAGTCATTGACCCATCTGACAGGGAAGCAACATCTCTGGGTTCTCTCTGAATCATCTAATATTCACAAGGCAATGCATTAATAATGAAACATTCTGATATTCTCTAATATTTTCCAGTTACTCACAGCTGATTTTTTATTTAGGGGCCTCGAACTGTTTCAGTAGGGGGGGAAAAAAGAGAACATGAAAGCGAAAAAATAAAATCCATGATCCAAGCCTCTGTTCTACGTGAGATCAATAGAGAAATGTTTATCCTCCCACTGATTGCCTGAGGATTGGGTAGTGTTACTCAAACGTCAGCAAGCCCAGGTGGCCAATCTTGCACTTGCTTTAATAGTGTGATGACTATCAACACAGAGAACCCTCATCGTTCATTTCACAAAGCTCCTGCTCATTTCAAGGACCCTTGCCTAGTTCAGATGTCGGCTGTGCACTGTGACTTGCAGTCTGGGGGTGAGTTTGGGAGCTGCAGGAAGGAGCGCTTTCAGCCTTTCTTCTTTCCTGCTCCCTGAGCAAGCATGAGTGGCACAGGTTGAGGTCTCTTGGGACTGGGATCCTTAACAACCAGTACACCTGACTGTCACTCACACTTTGGTCCTCCTCTCGCCTTTCCTCTCCCCCGAGGATGTGTCTGATTGAAGGACACTTCTCTCAGACCCTACAGAAGTGCTGAAAAACATGACTCACATTTTCACAGATAAGAGGCTACTCTCATTTGCTCTGTAGTTTTCTCATTTATCGGTTTCCCTCCTCTTCCTCCTCCTCCTCCTCTCCCCAGTCTACCCCTGACCCTGCACTAGAGCTGGTCCTCCACTTGCAAAATCAGCTGCTATTTCTCTCATGTTCCATTTAAGTTTTATGTTATCTCAACCCTTTGAAAGCCAGTGAAACCAATGTTATTTTGGGCACACTACAGCACTGGCATATACTGCACAGTTATGTGTAAGACCTCACTGAGAATATATGAGCAGATTGATCTGCTGTAGGCGTCCTACCTCCAGATGAGGTTATGAGTGTCCCCACTCCCATCCCAGAGTATGGGAGGTTTTGTAGCATCTAATCAAAGCCATCAGTCTTTGTTCTGGCCTTAATGAAGAGTAATGGATAGGTCATCGTCCCAGCAACAGCCAGCATTCACTCTAATCGTCATGCCTCAAGGGACAGAGCTCCAAACACAACAAATGACAGACATCCACCATCAGAAAGAATGACACATGACCTTTCACAATCCTTATCTCTGTTTCTCTCTAGCAGTTAGACCCAGCTGCTCTCTGTTTCACTGTACTACTCCTTCCTTCATTCACTCAGACATCATTTGTTTATATGCTGCATAATTAGGCTATGTTGTGTCTCTATGAACTCCAAAAAGAAGAGGGCCCAACAAAAGGAAGAGGTACAAATGCATTACTGTTATTACAAAGATGAAGCCAGAATGGAAAGATTGATGGTGAAACTGCAAGTGCCGAAATCTTTATATGGAAGACCAACAACCACAGTCTCATCACTGCCATAAATCAATGTCAGACAAATGGATTGATGTCCTCATACACTCTTTTTCTCCCTCTAATGATGGAATGTTCCACTGGCAGTAACTGACATGTAACTGCGTAAGACCAACTCTTTCAAATATTTTAAACAACGAAACAAATTATAATGTATGGAACTCACAACATTGACCTTAAAACATCAGCCTTTGTGAAAAATAAGTTCACATTAAGAACTGATTGGGTTATCTTGACAGCTGCAGTATGTTACCATTAGACACTGTCTTGTATTTGTGTAGATATCAAGAGAGACAGAGTTCAAGATTTCTGTGTGCCATGTAAAGTGAAATGTTGATTTGCATGCATGAGAATAAATGTAAATCATTTCTGAATTTTATTTGAAAATGCCATCCTCTAAGTCAAACTAAGCATTACACCATCATTTTAAATGCACATAGAGCATTAACCATGACACAGTTCACTCAAGAGGGATCTTATGTAAACACTGAGGGCAAATGCACTGTACATAAGTGCATGTTAATTACCTTCTATGCTTAATATAAGAATCTGGAAGCTATACAATTACATCTCACAAGATTATGATAGAATGCCTGTGATGTGATCTCACAGACTACTCAGCCATGTAATTGAGTCTCCACATGCAGTCACTATCAGTCTCAACCCAAAGAAAAGATGAGAAAGATGAGACACTGTTCATCATGTTTATTGGAAACGTCCCACATGTAAGTGCAGCTTGATGCTTTACGACACAACACACACCTTCACTGTGAACACAGAATAACACATTAGGTTGCTTTCCAGACCCCACCCGAGAAAACATTTGTCATAATTTGTCAGGAATAAGGTCACAGATTATGTAAATGGTCAAAGTACCCATCCACTTTAAATGCCTAAACCATTTGACAGTCCTGGGCAAGCCATTGGGATTCATATGTGTCACATCAGAATGTCAAATTCCTACCAGTTTTCATGTCTGTGGTTGAAACTCTTTCATCTTCTAGCAGCTTCAACATATAAGTAGTGCAAATGTCCTTTTCACAAAACAGCACGTCCCCTTAAGCACTCAGTATTTTCACTGATAGACTAAGCTCATGCACATCATTGCACTTTGTACATAGACTGTATAAACAACAAAACAATTCAAAATACTCTCAAGGCCAGACATGCTAGTCCATATAAAATGGTTTCTCTTCACAAATGAACTTTGTCATGCCATGTTTGATGATGCTTGGCTAATGCTATCATTATTCTGATTCCAAGGAGAGCAGAGGATTTTTTTGGTAGCTTCTGATATGAAACTCATTTACCATTACATGAAAGAGTTTCACTCTGTTCTGAGTACAGTTTAAGATAAACCAAAAAAGCATCAATATCATATACTGTCACACTGATCAACAATCAACAGAAACAAACCACATCCAATACATTAACATATTTGATTTTAGTTACTCTTTAATATAAATAACATATTTAACACAACTTTGAATGATAAAAATGCACCTTAATGGGGGATTGGAAACCACTGAAAACAATGTAGGTAGGAGAGAAGTTTTCTAGAAGGGAAAGGAAATTTGTTAAAGTGACAAGGCCGGTATTAGACAGTAGTTGTGCAGTCTTACTGCAGGCTCCCAAAGTGGGGTGCTTGGAGTTAAGCAGCAAGGTGTGCAATGTAGGGCTCTGAATCTGAACATCTCTCCAGGAGTCTGCGCTGTGCATCCAGGCACACTGTTTAGCACCCAAGCCATTACACTCACATCCATCACAGAGGACAAGACTGAATAGCTCAAGTCACTCACCCACCCTCACCTCCCCACACACTTATTTAGCCTACTCTCTCCACTCTCTCTCCACTCTCCTGGAGAATATACATCCTATATATATATATATGATCTAAGCGCCATAAGTAATATCTAAAAATACTCTCAGATGTTATACAACGTTATGGTGCATATAAGAGTGGGGCACTCTTGACAGTACAGAAAATCTGTTCAAGCATCCATGCCTCTCATTCCTTGCTGTCTGTGGTAACTGGAGGATCTGCGCATGAGGGATTTCCATCACCATGGGAACTGAATGGAGCTCTCAAGATCCTCTCTAACATCTGTCAGATAGTATGGAACCTCTAGCCTGGCAGGCCCATTTCAATCAGTCCTGATCCAATTAGAATATCTGTGCCTCTTTAATGGTCTCCATACAACAAAAAAATCTGTACCTTAGCATTTACACATTTATCAGACATTAATGACAGTAAAACAATCATAAGGGAAAGCCATCAGTTATAGACTGGGACTGAGAGTAGACAATCACTTCACTTTAATAAAGGCACACCAATCCATCACTATAAAAGCATGTTACTCTGCTCATTCCTCACTTAAATGAGAGGCTTTCTTTTTTGTCACCAGAGAGAGTTGAGTTTGGGGAAATTCAGGACTTTTTCCTGAATTTAATTGCTGCTTTTGACAGGAGAAAAAATACCTGGCTTTTTCTGTTAAGTCTAAGACACTCGTCCCCTAAACTTCTTATCAAATATTCTGGCAAACGGCACCTGTAATTTGTCTCTGCTTAAAGAGGCATACCACGGCTATTTCAAAGAGAGTTTTGAAAACAGAACAATATTTGTTTTCAGTGGATAAACCTACAGTATGTGCCTCATATTAACTGTATGAATGTGCTTGCCCTTGTTGGTAATTCTTTTCATGCTAGTTATATTTACCTAAGTTGGTTTCAAGTGCTCCTCTGCGAGAGCCCTCACCTTGCATGAGGCATAAAGTCTGTTTGCCTGTAGTGCAGTGGTGGGGAAATAACATATTCTCCACGTTCACTATGCTCAGGTAGTCTTTGGACTGCAATATTTTTAATATCCCTCTAAGGCAATACTGGCCCACCTCAGATTTATGAGGATTAATTGCAGATCTCATTGGGGTTTGTGCCCTGCTCTGCCCAGCCCTCCATGCTGGCTGCACTAGCTTATTATTGATTGGCCCCATTTAACTTTAATCTGCATATCAATTTAGGAGCTAAAATGTTTCAGGGAGTGTCAAACGTAAAACATTTGGAGCAGCTTGGTGGAGAGTTAAAGAATGATAGAGAGAAGTACATAAAAAGATGGTAAATGATGTTATGAGGTCGGAGGAAAACTGAAAGAGTACATATGGTGGGGATGGCGTAGAGGTTCCACTGACAGAGGATGGTAAGGAGAGGAAAGTGGGAGAATGAAAAAAGCAAGTGCACTGAATCTAAACAGGAGGGAGAAACAAGAGGCAATCTTCAGGACATGGTCCAGTGTGCTGCAGACAAAATGCATTGGATCTATATTTATCATTATGTTGCCACAGACGACATGTAACTCCACCATGAGAATTTAAGAATGTGGTGGCTGTCCCAGTGGCTGGGATGACTATCAGAAAAAGAGCCTTTCAAGAGGAGAGAGAGAGAAAAAAAAACTACATTTCAGATGGTTCAGAGCAGACATTGCACACCATTACTGCAGAGACACTAAAATCCATTATGGTTGAAAATGAAAAAGAATGTTATGGGCTTCAACTAAAAAATTAATTCAAGTCAATAGCAGAAGTATTGAGAAAATTCATAAAGACAATATTGCATGAGTTACTCAAATTTCCCCAACCACCCATGTCATTATGTGTAAATGAAAATGGCTACAGCACCAGTGGGGGGAAAAAACATAGACAAAATTAATGAGCGCAGTAAAGTGACATCTCCAAAACATTTTTGAAGTGGCTTCTTAATCATGTCTGTCTTAATTTGTTTTCTGCATTGCCTGTCCGGAAAGTTGTCCCACATTCTCCACCAATACACAAAAAACATCTAAATATAGTTGAAAGAGACAGCTGATTAAGACACTACAAAAGAAGAAAAGTAGAACTAAAGGATGCAGGGTAAAGAGAAGGAGCACACAAACGAAAAGGGGAATACTATTCACTGGAATGTTGAAGAGCGAGTCAGTTTGTCTGCGTGGCTCTTCCACTGCAGAGTTGGGCGCTACAGGTGGATATTGGCCTGGGCTGGAGTGGAGTGGAGGCTTCTGGCAGTCATACAGGCCCCTCGGTGAGGCCCTCCAGAGGCAGACTGGTGGCATTGTCGGTGGGCTGCGTCTCCTCCTGGGCAGCGGGCAGTGGGTGGGCAACAGCCAGGCTGGCGTAAGGCAGGTGGCAGTCTATGTGAAGGAAGGGTGGGTAGTGCTGCCGGTAGCAGATGTAGGCAAAGATCAGGCCAATTATTCCTCCAACAAAGGCATCTGTGGAAAAAATCACACGTGGGACACATATGTCTATTATCTCTTCGTTATGGACATCTATATCACTGCTTGGTTCAATTTCCTATTCCTTATCAATACGCTTTTTGCACACCTTTGTACATCAATGAAGTACCTCCATTTTTTCATTATGAGGTGTACTTCCCACCACTGCAGTTTCAGCTATTCTTCTGTTGTGTCGTCAACTATCCCTTACAGAACCAAATATGGCCTCATAGAGATCATTCCATTTAGAATGATTTTTGTTTCAAAATAGAACATATCTACTTCACATTGGAATTCTACATAAAGAAGTTCTATGTAATTAAATGTACTGTATTACAAATTCCATATCAATTTGTCATGCTCATTTTGAAATGTATATTAACCACTGGCTACTTAACTTCATGTCATGGCATATCTCATTCTTGGCATTCATTGCTGTCATTCATCTAGGGGAGCCCATTACATTGCCACTGACATGCCATTCCAGACAAAATTCCTAATTTTAGACTGATTGGAATTCAAGTTTTTTTTAAGAAATAAAGATTCCGATGACAGCCTCTGAGATTGGGTTTTCTTCCGAGAGAAACACTCCACCCTCAGCTCTAACATAAGCAAAGGGAACTGAAGACATTGATTGATAGGCTCTTGACAGGTGGGAGTTGGGGCAGGCCACTGAGCTGAAGGCCTGTTCTTATTCTGTTAGCTTGGTTCACTGAGCAGGCTAATGGAGACCCTCAGCCTGTATTTACCTTCCTACAGCCAAGACTTTGCCCACCACACTTAATGGGCTACTGAAAAATACATAATACAACCAGGCAACCAAGATAGGAAGGTTAGCACTTCATCCATACAGACAAAGAGACTGGTTGCTTGTATAGTTTGATGAGGTCTATGTTTGCTTGTCACTTTGTTCTACTGTGGCTTAAGAGCAGCCCATAGTTATTTCTCCTGATGATTAGTTTGCTCTCAGCTCTTCTATTCAGAGAACATCTGCTTATCTAGTGGAGTTTATTTGTTTATTTTGTGGATGAAAAACCTACTCACATAATACATTTACCAGAGGCATCTAATTCTGCTCATGAATGAGAAAATTAGCAGCTAGACATTATTGCCCAGACAGCTGTCTGTGAGAGCTGACTGGTGCTTACTGATATCAGGGTCCATGTATCTCACCAGGCCCAAGGCCATGGGTAGGCAGCACCCACTGTTGGAAGACCACTACAGGTATAAATATTTACTAAAGAACTAAAGATTTTTAAAAGCTGTGGTGGAAGGACATATGCACTGTAGTTATAAAAAGCTCTCAGAGTAGAGTAGGTTAAATAGGTGGTGTGTCTGAGCAGAAATCTAGAGAGAGACACTTGACAATATGTACATCATCCCCTTATGTAAGATGGTGAATGGACTGCATTTATACAGCGCTTTTCTGCTCCTATGAGCACCTACCTGCTCCTACCAGCAAAACGCTTTACTGTGTTTGCCTCACATTTACCCATTCACACACCAGTGGCGGAGGCTGCCATGCAAGGTGAGTACCTGCCTCCGGGTGATCAGGCATAGGGTAGACATCTACATCATCCCCCTATGTAAAACATGACTGGGTGATCAGGCATTGGGTAGATATCTCCATCATCATACATGATGTGTGATCAGGCTTAAGGTAGAAAAACAAGCACATATACAGTACACAGAAACAAATAGTGGGTATAATGCATATAGCTGTTACAGTGGATTACCTTGCCAGTGGTGTTTGTAGTCGCAGGTGCGTGACAGTGCGATCATCATGGCACTGTAGAGGGGCAGCACCATGGCACACAGGCGCCAGCTGCGCCCGCGACCCACATCTGTGAAGCACTGCAGCTTCCCCGCCAGGTAGAAGGAGGTGAAACCCAGACCAGAGAATGCGACTGTGACAGAGACACACAGACAGAGTGACATTCAGCCAGGGCATCAAGGATTACCTGTACATGTTTGATTTTCAATGGACTGAAACGGTAGTGAAATAAAACACCAATGCCATATTCATTCATGGCACAGCATGAGGTGTTTAAACATTTATGAGCAGGTAGTGCTATAACCAGGATAACTGTTTGGACACATAACGCACTAAAGCAGACATGGTTATGGGGAATATGAAAGATGCAGTGGGCAGGATTTCTCTTCTGCTTCATGGCCCCGCTCTTCTCCCCAAAGAGCCATAAGACTTTTGCACAGATTAGAGTGCAGATATCCCGAGGATGAAACTACTTCCCCACCAGCACATAACCTGTTGCCCTGGCAACTTCATGGCAAATCCCTAAGCCAAGATAAGACTTCTAATTTAGAGGCAATCAGGCCCAACCTGTAATAAAGCTGCAATATAATTGGATCCTTCTGCAACCTGACATAAGGGCAGTTTCACATGTAAATTGATTAAAAAAATGGAAAGAAATTGGAAATTTGTCAACAATTATGTTTCATTACAAAAACACCCAACGCATGCACAGCCATTTCAGATAGACCTCATTCATTCAGTTTGAACATGCTTATAATAGTCTAAATATGTAATAACTCCAGCAAATTAAAGCACTATAACAGATTTCAATGGCTGGGCTTACAATTTCTTTGTTCTTTCATATGACACTATTTTCATAAAAGAAGTTTGCTTCACACTGGAAGGCAATAAGGCTGCACCGCAACATTTACCCATTGAAACAAGACTCTAAATCTCTACAGTAGATTTGCTCTAGACAGCTGTGCTGCCGCGCTGAGGGGATGACGATGGACAGGGCCACTCACTGCTCACTTACTGATTAGTCAGAGGACTGGAGCTTACTAACTAGCCAAGGACAAACTATAAGCAATCATGTATGTGAGTGAGAAGGCTAATGAGCGCTCTGACCAAGGACAACTGTAGGACAAGCAGGGGAGCTTAACTGTAATTCAATGTGGATCAGAAATTAATTAATGAAATTTCAGGTTTCTGGATCAAAAGGGACTGTAGACTTACAATGCACCAGGAGCACATGCAGAGCAGGGCCAGATGAACTATTCAGCACAAGACAAGAGCCAAAGTCAGTCTAAATTGATCACAGGGGAATCTCAGAACTCATCTTTGCTACAGGCAAAGAGTTTATGCTCTTTCAGAGAATACATAATGTCTTTTTGTACTTTGGAAAGCGAGAGAGATTTTTAGCATCAGATTTTGGCATCCGTTCCACAACAAAAAGAGTCTGAGGATAGCTCAACATTTTTGTAAAACCTTTTGTGTGAGTGCAGACACTATTAAGGAAATAATAAATGGTGAGCATCACAGGTCGAGGGTGTATGACCTACATGAATATCGACACTGCATCACAGTAAGCTAAGTAACTGGACATTCACAGTCTCATTGTCTAATTTACAGTGAGATAAGCCCGACAATTTTAGTAGAGAAAGAGAGAGAAAAGTTTTTGGGGCTGCTGTCAAGTTATCCGAATGTTTTCAAGTGAAACCAGCTCTGACATGCCTATTGGGGCCTTTATCAATAACATTTTAAGATGCCCTGCTATGCTGTTACACCAAGTAATATAGCCAGCCGGCGGCTCTGTGAGACAATACAAATCCAAAGTGTAAACAGTTATTGCTTTTGCTTAGGAACATGGACAGCACAGTGCAACTGAGTTCACACAGCCCAAATGGAACTGTGTCATGTTCAACTGTTGTGATGATGTCTGTAATGAGCATCATGCTGGTTTGTTTTCTGTCTGTGTTGAGGGAGAGGAGTGAGAAACACAGTGGAATTCCTCTGGTCTGCCAATGATGTACTGCCAAGAATACTTAATGTGCCAAGGGCCTGCCAACTGTGTGCCAGCAGCACCATTGGCAACAGATTTAAAACCAGGGAGGAGGCTAACACACAAATTTGGGTAAAAAGCATTTCTGTGTTAAGAAAGTGCCAACGGTGGCATTGTATCTTTTTATGTCAATGTCTTCCCTAACCTCTGTGTGACTTTTCATTTAGAAAGCTCTTGAAGTTTGCAAGAAAGTGCAAACCCATATAGTACATAATAACTCCTCTGGTCTTCACACTTCTGCGTGTGTTTAGATGTATTATACCACTGCACACATGTGGAGAAGAGCACTTCAGATGACTGAGTTGGGCTATTCCATTCTGTGATGTTGTCAGTATGTGGACATATTCCCATTTAACACCATGTTGTCTCCGTCCTGGAGTCCTCTTACATCATCTGCTTATTTACAAGTTCAGAAAACAATTTGGACATCAACTAAATTTATGCAAGTGATAGAGTGCATGGCAAGTTAATTTGGCCAAACACTTCTCCAGTCTTTTTACATCAATTTTCTCAAGCCACTTAAGACAGGAAATGCTCCATCGACATTATGGCACATCTGAAAAACAACAGCAATCCTTATTCAGGCTACATCTTGACAGGGAGATTCAGTCAGGAAACAGCGGATTGGTGATAATGAGGTCTGGGGTGGCTATTACGCAGCATTACACTGCTTATCATCCACACATCAACCCAACACTGCCAGAGCTGCTTCACTTTCTACCCTTCTTCCTCAAACGCTTCATGGAGGCTAGTGGATGGAAACAATAGCAAAATGATTTGGGCTCCTTGCTTCAGTGATATGTTCTGGTGTATTTTTGTAGTTAGTGTTGAATCTGTGGTGACATGCATCATTGTGCTCATTTTCACCTTTTTTTATTTTATAGAGAGACTGATCCATTGTGACAAGAGGTAGGAGACATAATGGTTTGGACATTCCGTGTTCCAAAGCAAGTAAGTAAGTAAGTGAGTCTGTGATTCTGCCAGCTAAATGATCAATGGAATTGATCTTGTGCCCCTTCGCCTTCCATACTCTATAGAAGCACCATGCAGGCTGGCTAGTCTCTTTTCTTTTTTTCCCATCTCATTTCCTTGCCATCTTTTTCCCATTTAGGACAAGTTCAAGAAAGTATTGTTTCTGTTCAAATATATCTTTTAGAACTATAAATGAAAAGGGGAGATTATATTTTATAATCATCTGTATTGATTTGACATTTGAGTGGTTTATTTGATCTCAGTGGATAAACATATGCATGGTTAGCAGTAAATCCACAAGATATAATTTTTTAAAAAGAATGTTTTTGTCCTTTGGACATTTTAACTGGAGGAAGGCAAAATAGCATCTAATTAATGCTGAAAATGTCTTTCTTTTAAATAGTGGTTGTTACATCCTTCTTGAGAAAATGAAAAGATAAAGTCCACACCAGTATTTGTAGTTTTTTTTTACTTAAACATGATGTTTTGTTGCGATTTGATTTGATGTTACATCCTCCTTTCCTCAATTTTATATTTTATTTTTAGACAGTTAGGCATCTGCCAGGTGGTTTATATCATTGGCCTGGTAACCCTAGGCCAATGATACAAAGTGAACATGTGTTTCACCCATGGACAAATATCAGAATAGTTAAAGGGGACATAGAATGGATGAATGGAGTATTTCACCACGTTCTCTGATATTAAAATAGAATATATTTGACTTTAATATAAGCTCAAGTGCAATTTTACAAGCATATATATTTAGGCTGGGTATTGACATGGTCTTTTTGGCTAAATGGCGCCCTCTTTGGCAACCACAATTGTACTACTAGTGCCTAATGGTCTTTGACATCACATGTAGGCTTTGTTCTTATTCATCCATGTTTAAGTGGCTATTTTTCTAAGTTCAACTTCGAAATTGAAGTTTCATGTGAAGGAGGGCACAGCCATGCCTCATGTTTATGATAGCTCTTTGGTCATTCACAACCTCTCTTAATTCATGAAAGCCAAGGTAAAAATGTTTTTTCCATCTTGTCTCCTTTAAGCTGTGTGTGTTTATCCTGACTCCAAAACCAAATGGTCCTCATTCCAAGTAAAACAGCAAGAGCACTGAATAATACTGTTCCAGTACTTTTTGTAACTGTCATCAATGGCATTTCAAAAAAAGAAAGAAATCTAGTGTCTGGCATTGTCACATCTGTCAATATCACACAATTCTGAATGACAGGATAATATTGAAATCATAAAGGCCACTGCACACCAGACAAGTGTGTGGCGCGACACAACAAGAAAAAAATTAGAACTCCATTGCTTTTAACTGTTTTCTGCTGTACGTCTGGTGCAGAGGTTTAGAAAACTGTTCATGCCCATAAGAATGGCTTTGTTTTTCTATCAATTTTATGTACATTTGCTATTTCTGACCATTTGTTAATAAGTTAATTACACCGTTGGTTAAAAACAAGATGTTTCCTCCCTTGCCATTGGTAAACAAAAGCAATATTGATGATTTAGCTCCTATTTGGCTGATAAAAACGGCAGTTTAATTGCATAGTAGCGTTCACAAGCTATTGTTGATGACTTTAAAAATGTGTGTTTCTGTCATTGCTATGCCTTAAAGTAGCGCTAAATTGTGTCACTTTGCATTCCATAACCAGCATAACTTAATGCTCCGTGTCCGGTGGGTGCCAGCCTTTAGACATGGAAATTCCATCTGGATGGGTACATTTAATTCTCCTTTATATTTTCAGATTCATCCAAAACATGCTCTAGTGTTCTAATGAATCCAAGGACAGCACTGACTAAAACCTCAAACACACACTATGACACTATGACTCTACTCTCTTGGACAATTGGTGCTTTTGAAGAAGATCAGAGCTGAAAATCTCTTAAGAAGAAGCTCTGTCATAACAGAGAAATCCACTGACCCATCTTCAGTTCCTAAATTAGAGACTGGTTATATATTTTCAATATCCCCCCTTCTCTTCCAATACCCCCTTTTTGTCACCAGGGGTTGGGAACTTTGAGTGAGACTGCACGCTCTCTCTGCATATCAAACAGCCGATTGGGCACAGCGGCGCCATACTGGTGTTTACTTTGTGAAACGTGGCAGCCTTTTGAGGCTGGGCAACACAGGGGCTGCAACCAGGGAGCAACAATCTCAACTATGCGATGCTTCAAATACACCAGCCAGTGTGACGCAAAGACATGTAATGCAAAATTGAAAACTTACCCCTAATAATAAAAATAACATAACTCAAAGAGATTCCGAGGGCCTGTATCAAGAAGGCTACTTGCACACGGATTGCAAGAAACTTAGTAAAAAACGTCCCCCAGACTATTTAAGGTTTTGATGGATTTAAAAAGGTCAGTTTGGTTGTGGAAAAAAGTCTCTTCCTCCCAAAAGTTTTTTAACAGTTCTTATAGAAGCCTGGGGAGTTAAACCCCAATAGTCATTTCACTTATTCATAAACATTTCACAGGGAGCGGATGGACAGGGGAAAATATCAAGGCAATTTCCCAGCACTCAGGCACACCTGAGACCCAGAGTTCTCCCCCCTACAGGGTTCACACGCCCAGGAGAAACTTCTCAGGCCACTCGGGACGGCAGGCCAGTCAGCTCACATTTATCTCCATTTGTTCCCTCTCAAGCCCAAAGAAAAATATGCCAGTCAAACTCAGGCCAGCTGACAGGTTCCCCCATCTGAACTATTTCCCCAAGGGTATTTCAAAGACACTGGTTGTGCACTAGAAGAAAAGCTTTGCCGTGAAAGAGAGAGAGAGACATATTTTGACCTCAAGAGATTCATGTCTGAAGAGCAGTTGAAATCCTTTCATTGATTTACTCTTGTCATTAAGTAAAGCAGGCCATTGTAAAACCGTTCAGCAAATTTATGCAAATGACACTTGCAGCATCTGTCTCTCTCATAAGGTAATTATTCACGCTCAGTCACTCACAGTCAAACTTCTCAATATTTGTCACCAACAGTAGTGAAAAAATCATTTGCATATTCCTAATTCCATGTACGCCCAGATAAACATAACGACCAAAAAATCAACAAAAATGGCTATTGCCCAAACTACTTCCACAGGCGTCTAAAATACGCACTGCTACGTGTCAAATGTCTACACATACACCCTTGAAAATACTGCAACCAACCATGAAATAACCTCTATTTAACTTCTGGGAATATCCTCACACCATTCAAACAGATGTCTCAGGTATTGCTTCATGATTAAACTTTACACCGAGGGATTTAGCACTGTTTATCTGACATCTTTTCACCCTGGGTTTCATTAGGTATGCCAAGACCCACGACATGTGGTGCAATACATTGCTGTCCCTGAGATAACAAAACAACTAAAAGTCAAATATACCATAGCTCAAAATGCCTGACTTGTTCATTCTGAACTAATTATACATTGTGCATGAGTAACTAAATTCTCATTCAATAAAGTTTATAATGAATAAAGTGGATGTTAAATTAATAACAGTGAGAGAGGTGAATTACCTCTCTGATAACATCGGTATCATTAACATGCAGTATCAATAAGGATAAAAATGCAGACATAATTTAAGATTCATTTTATTCTACTCTGCACCTCGTGAGTCAAAAGATAAATCTAACAGTCCAGTAAACCCTTCAGTCACAATTTAATAGTCACTGAATGATTTTCAATAAAATTTTCAAAAGTTTCAATTTTACAATCGACTAGACAGAACAAAAGCAAGCAGCATTTAGAGTGCCTGAGGGTCCCTACACAACTAGTCTGAGTCAGGTCATCAGTGTGCTTCCTCTAACTCCAGCAGGTTGAAGCTCACTAACTGACTAAAACTGAGTGGGCCACAGGTGTTGTCTGGGAGCAGCAGGAGTCAGTTAGCAGACATATGGCCTCTTCTGCCTGTCCACTTAAAACATCTTCCAATGAAATGTCACCATACAGACAAGCTCCATAAGGCAATTAAACCCAAACCTAGACGTATCGTGATAGCACTATGCATTTCCAATCAGTTTCAGGAAGGCTCTTCAAGAAAGCGAGAAAAGGAGGGGGTGTAAGACAGACATTTATAAAGTTCCTCAGACACAGTCTTATCTTTGCTAATTCATCTTAAAGCAGACTAACTCAATCTGGCATGGCCCTATTGTCACATTCCATTTTACTTAAAACCTCAGACAACAACAAATCTTTCAAACGGCATTTAAATTGACAAAGTGAATGTGAATAAATTTGGCAAAGCCTGCTATCTTACAAAATCCCCATTTTCATAGGCATTTGTCACTGTCTGTGCTGTTTAACAATCTGTCTGCATTTTAGCACTTCTGCAATTACTAAGATACCAATGGGAGTTCACATACAAAATGAAATAGAAAAAATGTATAGCCCCAAAAACGTACAATCAAACTGAAAATATTGCCATATTCACTGTTGTCATGATTTTTCATTAAACAATTACACAAAATAAGCTTGAAGCAATGCTTTCACATTCAGTACAGATGCCTCCCTTGATCTATCTTGCTTTTAATTTATATTCTTTGATGTGCAAATATATTCTTGCCTTTTTATATCTCCAAATTTCAGATGTGTAAAGATAGTCATCTTTCTTTCATGACAGTTTCTGTGTTGTATGAATATATTTATCCCTTCCTTAATTTAGACTTCTGTTAACACAAGCACCAGCTCACAAGTGCCCACAGACCACAATAAAAACTGACTCAGAGCTAAAACATTTACTTTAGATTTATATTAAGAAACCATCTGGACCAATAGTACTTAGTACTTTCATCAAGACATGACATCTCTCTCCCGCAAGCCGGCATGGGCAAAAATAGCCTGCCTTATTCTGTGCGTTCAAACAAAAGATTCTACTACCACTTGCATCATAGAACCGTAAATAGCTTAAAGAATTATGGTGTAGAATTCTTAAAAGCGAAATCCAGTGTGAATCAATCCATAACCCAGCTGTTTGAGGTTGCTGATTGCTGTTGGTAGGAAAAATAATGAGAAAATTTGACACAGAATAGACCCAATAGTGAAACAGCTGCTAACTCTAACTGAATGGGGCGCAGTAACTTACTTTCAGTTTCATTTTCCCATGCCCTATGCAGTTAACGTTAGCTTCTGTTAGCTTTATGGAATGATTCACACCAGATTTCTCTTTTTTTTTTAAAGGAATTGTGTCAAAAAATCTGTGAATGTCCATTACTAATTGAAGTTGTGAAGTTGTGTTGTGTTGTGTTCCAGACAGTGTCTCGGGGCTAGAGTTCTGCTCCCTGGCTCTGATCAGACACTTACATGATGAATGGCTGCTGGGGAAACTCTTGCGGCCCTCGGCCACCAGGTCGGGCTGTCCTGTGCACAGCATCTTGGGATTCTCCTGCCCATCAGGGAAACAGCGGTGGTAGTAGTCTGGTCTTGGCCTTCAAAGATACACACTAAATCATTCAAAGTTGCTGAACATGGAAAAACACTGTAACACTTGACCCGAGGATACAGAAGATACATTACCTTCCAACTATCAGCTTGATTGTGTTAGTGAAGACTCCATTCAAAGCCAGTGCAAGAGATACTGCTGTAAAGTCAAAACAGAAAGCATTATGAATTATTACTTCCAGGTAGATTTGATTAGTTTGCAGTGTCTTCTGAGAAATCACTATCAGTTTCTAATAGAATGACGCTAAATGATTCCTAGCTATATCAGGTAAATAGGATCCTGAGAAAGCTAATCAAGCTCCCCTTGCGTCACTTTGAAACTCTCCCCCAGGTTGAGGAGAATTATCTGCAAACCCTGCCTGAGTTGAAGTGGAACAGCAAGCAGTTATTAAGCTGCTTGTTAATGTGGAGAAGCTCTGTGCACTGCTGAAAGGTGAAATGAGACATGTTCCAACTGATCAATTCAATTTGCTCATGAGCTGAGGCAAAAATAGCAGATTAATTAAACGTGTTTTCTCTCCATACCACTGAAAGAAAGCAAGTAGAGTCATTGTGGTGGCTGTGGAGAGCAAATTGCACCCTGCCTCCCCCTGCACTCATTAGGGTCCTTCCTCTCTTTCTCTTCTTCTCTCTTTCCATCTCTTTGACACCCTTTTTTTTACTTCCCACCTACACAAGGCCAAAGTCACATATCAGCTTTAGCAATGTACTACAGCAGTTGTCATGGCTTGTATGTCCCTGTTCTCTGTGTTAAACACAGCAGAGCTCTGTGTTTAATTAGTATTCTTCTCATCTCAAGTTTGAGTCTCACCTTTTCAGGCAACACATTGATTTACAGATATAGATCACCTAATTATAAAATGACATTTTGTGCCGGTAGGCAATCACAGTCTACAAATTAGTGAACAAGACCGACGTGCATATCCAATAATTTAATTATTGTCAAATTAGGAACAATCATTTAGGGTTTGGTTATAGAAAAAAGTTAAAGATTCATGGTTCAAGACGGTTTACTGTCTGTCATAAGAGATAAAGGGTAAGCTTTAAGACACACAGAATGAATTCTTTTGAAACTCATTAATGTGAGTCAGTAGACACTTTCTTGACTGATCTGTTTCTCTTGTTTCATCTTCATCTAAGATTGCTTTCTGAGTAGTCATTGTTGAGCATGTTTGTGCTAAACTAAATTTCACTGATTAGTGTGGTTCATTCCACACATCTTGGAATCAAAGCAACCTCACTTGGTCCAGTGTGTCCCTCCATCTTTTGCTCCTTCTCCCTCCTTCTCTTCCAATGTGTGTCTTACTGGAGTACTCTACAGAGTTGCTACTAGAACTAAATCAGAGGTACATTTTCATGATAGACCTCTGCTGTGCCTCTCCAAGCCAGGTAAGAGCTACAAAACAATACATAAATGTAATTATACACTGATGCTACCAGTAATTTATTTATACTCAATGGCCCAACCAATCAATAAAAAAATAAACTGATCAACTAATCCCATCAAAACTCTCACCATCTTCCCTCTCTCGTTCTATCCAAACATTTATCCCACAATATGATACATTAGATGGCTGAAAGGATTGCTTTTGGTTTCAGCAAATCTGGAAAATATATCAATCAATTAATCAATCAATAGTACAACTAACGCAAGACATTGATGGAAAAAAAACTGATTATTTTTGTTCACTTACCAAGACAGGCCTCTTTGATTTCTGTTCTATCTGTCCTCTGAATAATCTTCACCACAAAGATGACTGCCAAAGGGGTAAGGAATGAAATTGCCTGTAAACAAACAAATGCTGTTTAAGTTACAAACTAAGTTGAGTATCAATATTTGACTCTCATGCCATGTGCTTATATTCAGGATCATAAATTACAGCTACTGAGGTAAATTAATCTCCTGGTAACAGCTTTTTGACACAAAGATTTGATTTACATCTAAAACACCTAAAATATCCAAATGTCCAGCATATCAGTGTCATTGCAATAGAATGCTCTGAAAGAAATGATGTCATAATGAAATGAAATGGCAAATAAGAGAAGGGTGTCAAGCAAACAGCAGAAAATGTCTAATATTTCTGGACCCCAACAAGCAGAGATTGAGATGAATTTCATGTCACCGACTCCTCTATTAGGATTGCTGCAGAATTGCACTGAAGACCATTAGGAAAAATGTGACAACATTTTCTGCTATCATCTAACCAATCTGGGCCCTGGCTGGCACAAATGCATCCATGATGCTAACCTGCCCTCCTGGAGGAAATTGCGCCCATAGCTGCAGGATTTATTACTGCGGGAATAACAGAGCCAATGTTTTGTGGTCCTTTTAGTACTGAGGTGTAGCCAAGGGTGCACCTAGCTTAAATCACTTCCTATATTACAACGGTATACACAACTGAGCTTTACTGAAAAAGGTCATGATATTGCACAAGGATGTTTTCATGGCACTCAGACATTAAAAATCTCTTTGTGTACCATGTGTTGGATAAACAATGGTTCTCACTGTGACTGGAAGTGTTTGCAATATAGGCTGTAGCTTTTGCATAATATAGTTCCCAATTATCATCCATTAATACTGTTATATTTCATGTTATCTGAAGCAGCAGGATACCTCCACAGACAAATGCTAATTGAAAGACAAAAGGAAAGGCACAGTACTGCTAATTGTAAAGTTGGCTCAGGCATATAAAATAACAAAAGACTTTAATCAAACAGACAAGGTCCTCATTTAAACATGAAAACTGACAGAGAAAAATGTGACAATCAGTGAGTGTCAGTGAGTCAGTGAGCGTCAGTGAGTCAACATTCCTTTAATCTGACATTCTGTAAATCAGGCACTCTAAAATGATAAGAATGACCATTTTCCCAATTTAGGATTGGTGTTACAGACATGATCAGATGAAAACTTTGGGAAAAATTGGGGAAAAGTTGGAGTACTTCCAGCTCAGACGCTGAGACTGACGCTTAATCACCACACTGAAGGTAAACGACGCCCTGGCAAATCATGCTTTACTAGAGAAATTATAGGCTGCCGAGGTAATCTAAAATCCCTGTATCAGGCACAGCAGAAAATTACAGGCAATTTCCTTACCTTAAAGACCACTGAATCTGAGGCAAAAAACATATCGACTGTGCCCAAAATGAGCTGCCACAATCAAGCCATTTCTTGCACTCTGGAGTCCTTTCTATTAAAAGCGGAGCCTCAGTCTGGGCTCAGTAGCAGTCACTTGATGGAGAACCCCAGTGCTAGGGGCCTTCCAGACTCCCAGGTAATCACCAGCATCCAAAGAAGTGTTAATTACTTTCAACCTCCTATTCACTCGCAGAGCTCAGTTTGCCAGCTTTGATGTGCAGGAGAAAGAATACTAGTTTCACTTTGTGTCTGTGGGATAGGCTGTTCTGGGTTCGTTGTGAAACTACACAATCCCACCATTAGGGCCCGTGTGGTTGTGAAAGAGAGGGGTAATCTGAGAGCTCTCTGTGACAAACACCGCTTTTTTCATTTGCTTGAACAACCTACCAAAGTTTTCATTGCAGGCGTGTGATTTATTATGGTAACAGCCTTTGTCTGCACCCAGGAGACACGCGGAGAGCTGGCGGTGGAGGACTGTGGGTGTGCCATAATCAATGAGAGCAGTGTTCATTTCACCGCTCCACTGAGTGACATCTTTGCCATGCTAGACATCACCACTATCAAAAATAAGGTTTTTATTAATTCAGTTTCAATACCAGGGACATCTAAAGCCATGTTTTTTAAAAGCCTGTGTAGGGATGAGAGTCTGGGGGTGACAAGGGCTTAGTGAACAGATAGCAGAGTTGCACTCCTCGGCCAGAATGCCAAACATGCTGTGTGGGGTGAAGCAGGTGATTGAGCTTCATGCTGGGAGACAACATCTGCCCAGGGCGCTCGCCTGTCTGTCTCACCAGCTCCAGCCATTTCAACCTCCCTTCCTGCTCTCCCATTTCCAAAATTGACAGTTTATGTATTAGACTCTTGCATTCATATTCTATACCGATGCCTCAACTAGTATGCTGTGGCAACGATATGTGTTATGTTGTGTTTGTCTGAAAAACTAAGGGCCCCATAATACACAGGGCTTTATTTTAAAATTCAATTCAAATTCAGTTCTGTAGACATCATCCATGAAGAAATAGGCTTATAGAAGTTGTGTTTAAAAAAGATATTGTTTTTCTTAAAGATTAAGCTACTCAGCTAATCTTAATTCCAGAGTCATTTTTTTCACTATTTAACATTTCAAGATAAAGCTAACAAATATATTGATGAATAAGCAGTGTGTAAAAACTATAGGATGACTAAAAAGACCCCTTTTCACTCACTCCTCACTATACATTGAATTATTATGTTTACTACTTATTCTCTTTGCCACATTTTGGTTGTATAGGCACATTAATGTAAAGACACTTTACAACAAATAAATGGCAGTCAAACACATTCTCTTTGTATAAAAGGCTGTTCTGAAAATCACTCAAGAGAAATATAATAGGACTAACTAGCACACATGTTCCTGCCTCATGACTGTGTTTTAGTGGCCTTTCATTTGGGCTGTGATCCATTGGCACAGGGAGCACTGACACCTGCCTCAATCTTTTATGAGGCACTCTCAGAGAGAGGAACCCATAAACTGTAGCTTATGGTCCACGGACGTCTCCACTTCCTCTGGGAGAGCATCTTGCGTCCAAGGTGATTGCCTCTATAGTTTAACTGTGGGGGAAGATATATGTGCATGGCTCCCTCCTGACACATGACACTGAGGCCATTCAATAGCTAAGGCCAGAGACTGTCCTTTCCTATCAGGCTACACCTTCACTTTCAGGTGCAATAAATGGAAAAGAACATTTTGACCAACCCTGTCACTAAAAGCTATTAATCCAGAGACTGTGATGGTTTCAACCGCAATGAGCCCTTCATGGAGGAAAAGCTTCATTATGTTAATCCTCACATGAGGAGTTCTGGCAGCTGGACCAGAAAGTGAGTCTCCTAATCCTCTCCACAATCATTCAATCGATTCCTTCAATTTGATTATGTTTAATGTGTTTTCAACACCCAAGTGAACACATCCATTGGTAAAAAATATCCAGGTCTGCAATCCCACAGATGTCACAGAGCAGAATTTCTCTGGAGAAGATTGATCATGTACTTTATGATAACTATTGATTAACACTTATCCTTTAGTCTTGTTTCGCTGCAGCTATAGAGGCACAGTGCAGGATTGCACCACATTGCACACTGCTATAGTTCAAGAACTGTGGGACACAAATCTTCCTTAAATGTTACTGTCATACAGATTGCATAATGTGATATACTGTCCAAAGCGAGAGGGCTGTGTGTAAATGTGTGCACTGGATAATGAAACACTGCCATCTTGACAAAGGTCTTTCTCACTAATGTTCTGATCACATCATTTAAGAAGCCAGTAGGCATTAGTTTCATAGCAAGACCTTTCTAGCATAAATTCACTGGGTGAATACCTGCCATCTGTCAAAATTAACAATAACATGACATGGTGAATTTTCATTCTAAGTTGCAAAATGCTTTCTTTTTCTGTAATGGGGAGACATTCATCTTTTACTTGATGTCAGTGGATTCAGAAAGTTTCCTTGTGAACACAAATCAGCATACCAGACGCTTTATAGGTTTCTACTGGCCACCGGTAAAAAAAATGGGCTTTGTGATTGTTAGTAACAACAGACATATTTGTTTAAGGAGAAGGTACAGATGGGAAAAACAAGGGGGAATGCTTCTATCTTGAGAGATAAAAATATTGTTGAAGCATTCTTTGTCCCTCTGCTCTTAACTGTGCTAAGACACATATTCACACAGTATGAAAATCTGGTGCAGTTCCTCGTTATCCCAGGATGAAGAGCTATGCAGTAGTCATGATGAGAGGCTCATACTTACAAACATTACTCTTTTAGGGATGTGGTCTGATTCCACCAGAGGATTCTTATAGAGCCACAGCTCCTCCGGCTGGATCACCCTCTCAAAGGGCTCCAGGAACTCTGTGAAGCTGTGAAGGCAGACAGGCAGAAGGACAGAGAGAGAGAGAGAGAGAGAGAGAACAAGGAGAAAAAGAGAATGAGAGCAAGAACTGTCAATCACCGAGCAGAGTCTATGAAAACTCACTATGAAAACTGCATGACAAAGGAAGTTCGAAGATGGCCTTGATATCTCAGAGCAGGCCTGACTAGTTTGAAAAATCAAGGCTACCAGTTCAGTTCTACCACCACTGAGATGGACTGAATGATGCTATTGGCTGTCTGCCTCAGAGATCACTTAATGTACAGATAGCATGCCCATGCATCAAGATGGCGCCAGCATAGCTGGGCATCGCTTCTCTTATTATGAGTTCTCTCAATGGCTTAGGACTGTTTGAATCCAAGATAAAGCTCTAACCAAGCAATGAATTGCATCTTAAGCAATACATTTCACAGCCTCATTCATATTCATAGACAGGCTGATATGTTTGGTCGTACAGCATTGTAATGCCCAGGGCTAAATGAAGAATAAGGGACAGTTGCAATAAAAGTTATTGGTTTGTCAAGCTAATCTGATGTGATGTTACACCACACCCACTCATTAAAAGAACATCTAAATCCACAGAACACTGAATAATGGCTATACTGATTGGCATTTGTGACCTTAGTGGAGTCTGTTAAACACACTGCTCTGGAAGCCACAGGATTCACTCATTTGCATTGGCTTCCCTTAAGTCCCAGCTGCCAAGCAGATTTCACTCAAATAAGACCTTGTTCTCTTGGATCCAAGTAGAGCCCCTTTATCAATCCAAGCTGAGCAACTGGGATCTTCTGGGAAATTGGCCACAAACTATATTTCTGAAGTATATTTTCATAAATTCTGTTTAATGCAATGAATTTTTCATTCTGGAGAAAAATGTCATAAAACTTTGACAATCATATATTGTATCAAGACACATTTGTGGAAGTATTAAAGCGCCTTCTCAACTATCCTACCATTTCTCATTTAGAGAAAATATAGTTGCATTCTTAGCACCATGTCTCTGATTTAATTAGAAAAGCTGATGTAGTACACAGGTAATTAATGCAGGAGAACCTACAGCTAGCCCCACACTGTAGACCAATAAACACCAAAGTGAGATAAGTTATCATTTGATTTGCGCAAAGATTTTTTTTCTTTCAAATATAAAGTTGGCATTGCTGCCGCTCTGCCTTTTTCATTACTTGGGTGGTAATTACTCTTCCCCTGGCAGCATTATTGCAGATGGCTGTGATTAAGATTTCAGACATAGGCACACAAAACAGATAGAGGAAGGAGAGGAAAACTGATTGAATTTTATGACCCGCTCCTCCTCCTTCTCCCGCCATTGCTTCATTCATTAACAATAAGGAAAAAAATAATCATGATGGTGCCTGTCACTCACTGATATCTCAGTCCAGATGGCAATAGGGTTCTCAATTTGATAGCCTTCCCAACTGTCCTTGCTGAAAATCAATACATCTTAGTGTGGCCACCGGAAAGGTGGATACTTTTTCTTTGGGATTACTGTTAGAAGTCAAAATTTGAAACTTTTTTCCCTTACAAAAAAGATGATCATGGAACAATGCTAACAGCCTAACAACAGGCAAAATTAGATTGCATTTTTATCTGTTATCTGTGAGAGCAAAAACTGCACCAAAAAATGTCTAATCAAACCTATACAGGACCACTACTGGTAAGTCATGGACAGTTTCTGCCATTGCAATCTATGCCAATGATGTCAGTAAAGTCATATAGCCTACAGAAGAGAGCGCCTCATTTGCAAATGGAACCCTTAAAAGGTCTCCAGATGTGTACCAGTCTCTTGGCCTAAGATGTTTGCATTAACATTATAATAGTGATTATGTCACCCGGCCACAGTGGATGCATCACTTGACCCTGGGTTGAAATGGCTCACTTGCACCAAATGATGCCATGCTGTTTAATAAAGCAGAAATTGCACTGAAAGACCAGAATTGACAATACAGCTGTCAGGTTAATGTCAGTGGCAAGAGCAATCATGATTGGCCCCGCATGCTGCTCTGTTCTCTCTCTGTTTACTTCTCTCCCTCTGTAAGTCAGCCATTGACACATGCAAGATGCACATGCATAGAACCATCTTACTCGTGTTTCAATTCTAACCTTGACAAAGTCACTTATAATTAACAAGAGCAAAATATCTCCTCCTATTTAAAGCCCCAATATAATGGACAATTTTAATTTATGCAAAGATAAATGTGCTCATTAAAGTTTGTGTTTATATTAAAATGTTGACACTGAAGCTTTGAGACAAGATATAGTGGAGCCTTGATATCACACAGTGCTGACTGCGATATCAACAAAATTCAGCTTTGATTAACGCTGATGAACACATCCTTTATGTCTAATATTTCCCCCAACTTCAGTCCACTTTTAATGTAATGAGTCTAGGGAGACATTTGCATGGGTGAGCAAGAAAAAGAGTTAAAAGGCCAGTCTACTGTTTTAAAGAGAGGATAAATTACAGATCACACATTTAGTTAAAAAAATAACAATTTGTTAACTCACTGTGACGTGCTCACAACCCACATATTTTGGTAACACTTTCTATGAACCCAGTATTCATAAAGCATTATAAACACAATTTGTAAATGGTTATAATGCATTCACAAAGTCGTATAACTACTGTTATTAGTGTTCATAACAGGTTATACATTCTCATGACTGTACTTATAGGGTATTATAATGCGATCTTATAAGCCTCCACAACTCAAAATATCACAAAGCTTTTTAAAGCTTCAATTTGTTAATTGTCCCTTTATATGCCCAATTTCTCATGCCAACTACTAGTAGCACCATTACAGACAGTAAGTATCACAAGTTCCCTATTATCACAAGGCCAAAAAAGCTTATAATGCTTTGTGAGACTTCAAGTTGTAAAGACTTATATGATAACATTACAATGCCTTACGAGTACAGTCATGAGAAGCATAAAAAGTTATTAATATTAATGTCATTAGTTATGAAGAGTTATGAATTCATTATAACCCTTTATGAATTCATTTATATGCTTAATGAACACTGGGTTCATAAAAAGTGTTACCCAATTTTAATCTTCAGACACAACTGAGAAACACATTGTTATTTTTTCATTTAGTCTGTGGCCTATAGTGTCTCCTCCAGAGAGATCCAAAATGCCCAGAGTATTTGCACATTTGAGTGCTTCCATGCATTGCTCCCAGTCCTGCTGATTTATGTTGTATCATTAGGAAATGCTGACCAATCACATGGACCAGGCACACAGGTTTTGTATTCTACCTGACATAATGTGCAACCACTTAGAGAAAAGACAAGTTAAGCCATTTGTTGTGTTTTGTCTAGGAATCCAAATGGTCATCTAAATATGGTCATGTGACAGTGTGTATTGATCACAGGGGAGAGAGTAAGTAAAAGCTCTGTCTTATGATGAGATCTGGCAGCTCCTTCATTCCCATTTACATGTTTTCCTCCTGCAGCTACCTACCATGTCTCCTCTCCTCTCCTCTCCTCTCCTCTCCTCTCCTGAGGACACCAACATGATTCATTATCAGCTCCTCATGTGACTCACAATGCTTCTTCACAGACAAAAAGTCCAACAACAAAACAGCCACAGCTAAGAGACACAATTGAGTTAATGTTGTTTCCCAATATTACTTCACCTTCATCTTAGCTACAACGCATGCCCAGCAATATGCAATATGCCTTCCATAAAGACAGGGATTTATGGGGTACTTACAGAGCCCTCATGAGGAGGAACCTAAGAATGGAGGTATGTAAGTACTGCCTTAACCATACAATATAATATCAAATGGCATTGTCACAAATGGCTATATTTTTCTATCTAGAGTGTTATAGGCTATCCATATATAAGAATTTGTAAAGAATGATCTCAAATTTAGATTTTATATTCTATTTCAGGTTACTACGACAGAAAACAATCCCAGACACCCTAATAATTTTTTTTGCACTTTATGCACTCTGCTCTAGAAAAGACTACTGTGTCCTTAAGTAAAGCACTTAACCCTAACTCTGCTCTAGGAGAGACTGACAGTGAACTAATTGTTGAGAGTTGACAAATGCAAGTCGTTTTGGATAAAAGCATCTGCTAAATGCATAAATGAAAATGTAACCATGACGTGGAAGACCACAGCTCAAAACACAACAATGGTTCAGATGAACACTCAGGAGCAAAGAAAAGCAAATGGAAAGCTGCCGAAAAGGAAAGTGTGTGAGTGTGAAAAACAGAGGGGGAGTACTGCCTCTGCATGTGTTCGCTTCCTGACAGGATGAGATCCCTGCAGAATCTGACACACAGCCAGTCACACCAGAAAATCAGCTGTCTGGGAAGTGTGTCTGCTGGTGAGAGCCCAGACGCTCGCGCAAACACATGGCTTAAAAATAGCGCTCAAAGTGGGAAGTGCCAATATATGGCGGATTTATTCCAGGACCATCATCAGAACCATCGCCCACTGTTTGTTTACTGTGCCACATGCTGAAGAGAGCCTCGGACCTCATACGAAAACACTAATATTTGCCTTGGACTCATGCCATATAGCCACATGACACAAAACCAAAACAAACAGTTTTCTAAGCAAGAAGAAAGGTGCCAGAACATTATCACTATGTAAAGCTGTCGCATGCACTACGTCTGCCTCCTGATTTACAATTTGATGGATTCGACAAAAGACTCAATTTCTGCTACATGTAAAGAATCCCAATGCTGAACTCTCAGCTGACTGACGGCTTTGGGCACCCATCCCCTCCTGTGGGTCCATGATTTAATAAAACGCAGCCTCGCAATTCAATTTAGGCATCTGCAGGGTCACTGCGGACTGAGAAAGTGAAGCGGCGGATGTGGTGTGATTTAATTACCACCTTTATTTATTTTTTTATCCAGCAGTCACCACGAGGGCGTCACACCTTTCTGCCATTTTGGTGAATCGATGTGTGTCTCCATAGTGTCTGATTAAGTGCTTGGCTGTGGGTGAGGAGCAGAGGGATAAGCTGGGGAGGATTATGCCTCTCAAGTAGCAGGTTCCCAGGGCTACCCCTGGCCATTATTACACACTAATAGAGATCATATGGCCTGCTAGCAAACCAGACAGCTACATGGCCCAGGAGAGGAGCCGTAGACTTGAGGAATACCTCTGCGGCAGCAGTAAAGCGCCTCTTTAATGCAGTTCAGTCTGCAGGAGGTGAATCATTTCCCCAGCAGGGATACGGGAGGTCCTTGAGCAGTCGCGGGATATTGATAGCCTATACTGTGGGCTGAGCCTCCGCCTGCTCTCCCTTTTTATGCGCGCCTCTCTCTGCCCACCTCCTGGCATTATCACTGCGGCCGGCCATTAACATAATAGATTAGAGCAGACGTCAGGCCAGACCAGAGACGTTACTCTCCCCAAACTGCCTTTAATGATCACCTCATTATGCGGCTCCCAATGGCAACTTCATGCATGGGCTCTCACAGGAGGAGACACAGCAGATATTCAGGTGTGACTCGTGGAGATCAATGAGTGCGGTAGCCCAGCCTTTTTGAGGCAAAGACCTGACACTAGGCACACACTAGACCAGAATCATAGAAATCTGCAACAGCAGAACAATGAGCACAGTGTATTAACAGCCTAAACCTGGCCTGTCAGTTTTTGCTACAGTTTGTCATACTTGTATTTTCTCTCGCGTATACAGACACATAAACACACACACATACATGAACACATTTACACACACACACACACACCCATATATAGATATACAAACTCTTAACACTAAACACACTATTTATTTATTTTTTGAGGAGCAAAAACACAACAATTTTACTCTCGTATATACTAGAGTAATGAGATGTAATGAAGACTATCTTGAATCTTGAATCTTGAAACAGAAATGATCTCCGTCCAAACGTGGGTCTTGAATCCGTCTCTGTGGAGGGTTCTCTGCAGGCTGCACATGACCCATCGAGGCACATGCATTTTCGTTTTGTTGCGTTTTAGCTGTACAGACAGCTTGGCTTTGCTTCTGTGTTCAGATTAATCCGAGGCAGTGTCTTCAGATCAGATCGTTACGCCAAAACCGGTGGATTAATATGGATAAGGAGTGCAGAGTGGTTTTGGTTTTGGTTTGAGAACACAATAATGCTGAGGCTGCCTGAAGTGTCTCCCATGTGGGGTCTGAATTATACCAATAGCTTCAGCAGGCAGAGACGCTACACTTCCCCAACTGAGATGACGGGCCAGAGCTGAGAGGGGGCGGCTTTCAAGTGACACTTTGGCAGGTGTGAGCTTGTGAGTATCCCCCCTCCACCCCTACACACACACACACACACACACACACACACACACATACACACACACTGGGAACTCTCCTCCAAGGTGAAGGACAGTGATGGAGAAAACAAAAAATGGGGGTGTATTGGCATCAGCCCCATGTTGCTCATAGCACTTAAGAGGCCATGAAGCTGCTTGTAGAATCAATTCTCATCACATTTTGTAATTACGTGGCACGATGCAGCTAGGCATGTTTTCAGCCAGTAAATTGACGGATGGAGAGGCAAAGCAGAAATGCCAAGGTTTTTACTGCAGGAGCGTAATTGCTCCGCCTGACTGCCTCTGTCCCGTGAGTGAGTGGGGGAGGGGGGCAGCGGGGTGGGACTCATCTGGCAGTCTGAACAGCTGAGTGAGTCAGAGGATTCCACCTTTGTCTCAGCCTCCAAAAGATCAGTGGATGCAATATCTCCATGGGTAATGCACCGCGCTAGCGTAGGTCATCATGCTTATCGCATTCAGGCACATTTTGGTTCTGACACACCGTGCCAAATGGTACGTGTCAGGACATTCAGACAATGATCTACATCAGTCTGCATCATCCCTGTCAGTACATAACTACTGGACACCTCCTGTCAAAAGCACAGTCACCAGATAATGTAATAAAAGACAACATTTTCGAAAGATATTTTCTAACACTACCAAAGGCTCTAGAGACCTTCTTCAGAGAATACATACCTTCCAAAACAACAGCAAACAAAAAACATTTCTGCACATCTACTGTATCCACTGTTTTGACCACACCTTGCGCTGAAAAATGATCACACTCTGTCATTTTGGCACCTCAAGCTCCGGCACTGGAAGTGAACCAGGGGCATCCGGGGCCACTGTGACAGACAAAGGAGATGGGGAGTGAGAGTGGAGGATGCTGGGAGAGTGGGTGGCTGGGAAATTGGAGGGAGGCAGGCCAGCAGCAGGGCAGGAGTATCCCAATGGGCTCAGCACACGGTCCAAAGGCCCAGCTGCAGCCCAGGGTATCCTGTGTAATTACAGGATTTGCACAGCCCCGCCTGCCTCTGTCATCATCATTATCTAATTTGTGAAACATTTATTTATCGAAGCCTAAATTGCTCACATGCAGAAGAGTGATTACTCCTCTATGTATTGTTCCATCCACAGCAGCCAACTAGAAGGTTCTATATACCCAGTGAATGAGCCGTTGTAAAGACCCAAGGTTATCATGTACCGAGAAACTGCATGCCCCACTAGTCTAGAGGGAACAGACTACATTACACTTTTGAAGGTAAGTTAAGGATAGGACATGGCTGGGGATGAAGGTTGGACTGTCACAGTGTGCTGGTATGAGATTTGTGAGATTGAAGGCAAGTTTTCAGAAAGGAAAGCTAATACTCTAACCAAATGACAACAAATTATGCCTTTGGTGCTAACTGCAAGGTCATTGTGACAAGGTCATGGTTTGTCCTGCACAAGACAAGTGTCACACAGTTTCACTATTTGTTACAGAGGAAAGTGACATTATCTGCTTACAGCACACCGCTTATCACATGCTGTTTAAGAACTGGTTGTTGTCTTTGGAACTATCTGTTTGAACATTTCTCTAGTATGGACACCTCTTATGAGATATTTCTTGGAGTCATACCACTTTTCATACAATGTCATAAATGTTGTTAGGAACCAATCAGTTCTCAAATACATTCTGAGCTGATTGTTTTCACTGATAACTTGTTATTAGATTTTTCCCTAAATGCATAGTGCCAGAGTTGGCTATAAATTGAGTGAGATGCATAAATATCTGTCTCAACAAACACACACACACTCACGCGCACACACACACACACATTGCTAGTCCATACACGGTTCAGGCCCCCCAGTCAAGTGTTAGTGGCATTTTTGACTGCCTTACACAGGCGTCAGTCGGGTCTTGTGTGCTCTGTCTGACATTTATCACACCTGACACCCTCATTTTTCATCAAGGTAAATGTCAGGACTGAACCAAACCAAGGGCGGCAACAAGCCGCCTCCCAAACAAGTACTTTGTTTGTCCCAATAGATTCTCTGCCAACTTAAATCAGTTTGGCAGGACATTCAATGATGTTGCAGAATATATTACCAGGCTGGGGGGGGCAACGGCGATGAAGCGCATCAAAAGAGCCAAAGGCACAAATGATGCATAATTACCTGAACTGCATGTGGAGAGCTTCCAGCCCGGCTTCATGGTTTACACCACCATGTGGGTTTCTGTTTTCATATTAGTCTTGTTAACATGTTTTGTTGCCCTTGATCACTGACCCCATGCAGAGCCAGAGGTCTTCTTTAACATGGAGAACAAGGTAATTATGCATGAGGAGATGGGGTTTTCCAGTGGATGAATCCTTCACACACTGACATCATCCCTATTAATTATGCATGCTGGAAAGTCAAATCACACCATGTGTTACACTACCTTTGCATTTACGGGAAAGTATCAGTGTTACTTCTAAATCATCAGTTACTGGTCAGGTATCACTATAGAGTGTAAGAGCTGCTCCCGAGTTTCTAGAGATGAGTCGCTCTCCCAGTCTTATATGAGCTGCTCCAATGCTTTTACTGGATGCAGAAAGATGTGCTGTGTGTATACGCATCCACTGAAACGAGTATTTAAGCTCAGTGGCAAAATGTGTCAATCCCCTGCCAAACTGGCCAGCTTTGGCCTGGATCCAACACTTGACTCAAAACTGAAAGTGAAAAATGATGGACTTTAGTTTTCCAGATATTGTTTTTTGAATGCACAAGGTAATACAGGCCTAATGAAGGGTCCATTGAATGCACAGTGTAGACAAGATCTATAATACAATTGGCAGAGAAAAATGCAAGGTCAGCAAAGTATGCTAATCTTCTTAAACTAACCGTCTATGTCTCCTTATTTTCAGAAAAGGGCTACAACATGTGACCTAATGCTGGTGGCCTTAGCCACTGAATATGTCCTTGTGAAATGGCACAGTTAGAGAATTCCCTGAAACCGGTGGCACTAGAATCGACTCAACACTACTCCTGCACCAGAGCCTGCACTCTGTCTGTCTGATGAGTGTAGACGTGGAGTTCTGAGCTACTGTGGTTTTGTCTGCAGGTTGAGGCGGGTCTGGAGCCACAGATGAGAGGCAGTGTCCCTCTCCATCTCCATCTCTCCCTCCACCACCTCCCCCCTGCTCTGCCTGTGACAAACAGACACCCTCAGAAGCCTCCCTCTCTCCTGCACTCAAACTGATAAGGCCATGGGAACAGACACCACCACACCCGTCAGAACCACAGCCAGAGGAAGGGAAGGAAATGAAAAGGAGGAAAGACTGTCATATGGAAAGAGAGAAACTGGGGGGAAACAGTAGCTTGTGTGCATGAAAGGGGGAAGAGGAAGTGAGAGTAAAAGCGAGGGTGGGATGAGGGAGGGTGCTAATAAATTAGCGTCGCACTGCTGAGGAGCTGCCCTGGTTCCCCTGTAAAGGCCTGTCAGCCCCTGGCACATCCACTGGCACTGATCTGAAGGCTCTTTGGAGAGCTTCCAGAGCCCCGCTTCATCCTCCTCACATCATAATTCAGAGGTGCATGATTAATGGTGGGCCTGCCACAGAACTGACACCAGCAGTACCTTCGCTATTAAAATGAAAGCAGCCTTCAGACTGGAGTTTGCAACATTAAAATATAAACATCAAGTCAACTGATGCTGCAGCTTTGTAATATCAAGACTTTCTCCTGTAAAGCCTGATTATACATAATTTCATGGATGGCTTTGGTTTATGAAGGCAGATTCTAATCCATCTTGGTATCTGTGTGTCTGTTATGCTGCCATAAAGCTGAGTGATATTGACCCCCCCACCACCACCACCACACACACACACTCATACACAAACAATATAGTTCATGAGAGTATGGCATTTAAATGAATGCATCAAGGCATCTGAGTAATTTTCATTATAAATAAGGCAACTAGGTCAACACCAGATGAGACTATGCATATCTAACACTCTGACATTTAATTACATCTGCTCAAGTAATTAAGAATGGCCATCGAAGGAAATATGAACCTGTAGCACTGCCTGCACAAACTGTGATTACTGCCTTAATTAACAATGTGTTCCACTGGATCCCATCACCATTAGTTTTAGCAGCAGACAAGCTTAATGCAGAACTACAAACGAGCAAGCTAGGGATGAAGGTAGACATTTAAAACATCATAAAATCTTTTTCTAGTTTTAACTACATTAAAAACTTTTATTTATGTTTGAGTAGATGTTCTTTAAATCCACAGCTTCAAACGCAAACCTATTTCTAAAGCTAACGCCACCCCAGAATGTTTAGCATTGAAGCCAGGGGTGTTATGAACTGCTGCTACTGAGTTCAGTGGAGCTATTTCTGCCTTTTGATTGGCTTGGCAATGGCATGACACAGAGAATAAAGGACCTCTGTCTGGTGATATTCTGCTGTGGCTCTATAGAAGCTTAAGCTGAACAATGTGAACACAATGTGCCAAGCCAACAGGAGATGCAGACGTGCTGATAAGGAGGCAGACTGAGTAGAGAATTCAGGGTGTGTGTGTGTGTGTGTGTGTGTGAGTCAGGGGGTGGGGGGTGGTGGGGGTGAGAGAGTAGTGAGATGACGTGTGTGAGCCAGCTCCTGTGCCCTGTGGCCTCTCTGCAGACGCTTGCCTTCTCTAACTCCACTGTAATTGGGCTCCTGTCTGCCACTGGCCACAGAAGGATTTACCCGCTTCCTCTCTTTCCCTTCTCCATCGAATGTAAGTGTGTGTGTGTGTGTGTGTGTTTGTCTGTGTGTGTGTGTGTGTGTTTGTGTGTGTGCACGCGCGTGTGTGTATTTATGTGTAAGCCTATCACATTTTATTTATGCATACTGTTTTTGACTTGTCATCTGAAATTTAAATGTTGTAGTGGTATTTGTGTAGGGGGCAGGCAAGGGGTTCAGTCATAAATCACTGGCAGGCATGCCATCATGCCATCATGCCCTTTTCCGTTGTCTTGTGTAGCTCAGGAAAGCTTGTGCCTGTGCCATTTCAGCCACTAGCAGCTTGCCATCACCTAGCCATTGGGCATAACAGCTGAATGTGAGACCGCGGTGCAGAAACGTGCGGCGAAAATGCCAGGCGACAGTTGTGATTTGTGCCAAACAGTTGGCATACGGAGGCAGCTGCCCTGACAGACGCCACTCCCTGAGGCTACATGGTGTCAGCACGACCTGCAAAGCGCAGCATCTCAAAATGATGGCAGAGTGCCACTCCGCATCTCTGTCATGGACCGGCGTCATGAACAAGCTGGGAAAACAGACAGGCTTTCATCCAAGCTATTCATGACATACAAGAACAAAATACTTGTCCAGGTAAGAAGAGAGCCAGTGTTCTGCTTCAGTGTTACCTCTGCCTTTGATCACGGCTCTACTCCACACATAAATAACTCAGGATGTGTGTGTGTGTGTGTGTGTGTGTGTGTGTTTACCAGCACTCTTCCATCATGCCACACTAAGTGCTGTGCCTAACTAGCACACACCACTGACCACTGACCACACACACGTGTGTTTGTAAATTAATAGAGGTATGAACTGTAAGCCTGAACTGAGACATTTTTTCCCCCTAGGAAGAATGTGGGTGAAGATTTGACAGACTGATCTCTCAGAGGTAGTGAACAGACATCTACATAAACAAGAGATGACAAATGGGAACATCCAATTTATTCAAAGTGCTTATCAATGAACAGGTAAAATGAAAGGTTGATAAAAGGTGTGTTTGTTAAAGGTTGGTAATGTGTGTTTGTATACTGACCAAGTTTGTTGACACAATACATGTGCAGCGACAAAATCTATGTCTTCAGTGGCACAGAATGTTTTGCATTTGGAGATGTCAGAATCATCAGAGAAATCAAAAGAAAGTTTCACAGCTTCTCCAGCTGAGTGAAATGAGTCCCACCAAATGAGGCCATTTTACCTCAGAGCTTCCGGAGAGATGAGAGGAGTGTTCGTGGGGTGGGAGGCAGGGAAAAATGTGCTCTTGATGACTCCGCTCACGGCCTCGTTTCAAACAGAGTTTTCCAGAAGTGGAACACAAGGGGCTGCATTATTCACAGCGTCAGCAAGACAAACAGCATCCACTCAAAAAACTCAGAGCCACTGTTCCCATTCACCTCGTCACATTAACCATTCATCACAAGGCACTCTCTCTTTTCAAAATTGTCTTTCTCATTATTAAAACATGATCAAAATTATTTATGAGGAAATATACCTAAATACACAGGCGTAAAAAATACTGAGGCTGGTGAAATCTTCCAGGATTTATTCCGTCATCTAGTTAACAACTTTCTTAAGATGTGCAGCAATAGCATCTTCTTAGTTGAGTCATTCCAGCACAACACAGCAACTGCACAGCAGATAAGAAGCCATTAAGCTCTGGGTTTTATAAAATGCAATGGCTTTGGCTGTCACCCTGCAGGAAATTAGTGCCAGTATCAGTGCTGCAGAGTCTCATGGTCTGTTGCGTATGATTCTTTGGAATTCCAGTCGTGTGGTTGCTCCCTACTTTTCCAAGCCAAATGGGTCAGCATTGACTTCCATGGCTGATCAATTTCATTCTCAATCTCTGGCCTCGATCTCACTCAGGCGTGATTTCTGACATCTTGATTGTGGGAGTCCTTGGCCCTGCTGAGACGGCCAATCACAAGGTATGCTGGAAGGTTTTTTTCACCCAGGCTCCTTTTCTGCCTTTCCTTTCAACTCCTGGAATAAATGTGTCAGTCCTAGCATGACTGAACACAATGGTTCCCTGCCCCACCCCTCTCCCCCCCCCCCCCCCCCCCCCCCCCACACCCTCTCCACTGGTCTCCCATCGTTTACAGAGCCTACTCCACCCCCTGACAGGAGTGGGGTCAGTATGAGTGATGTGAGGACTTGTCAGCTAAAGATTACTTTCCCATCAATAAGAGCGATATGGAGGTATGTGGGAGTCTAGCTCACAGTGTGCCTGTGGCTGTTCATCAGCACATTGCCCAGCCTAAGACTGATGAAAGAGTCACAGGTCAGGTGCGAGTTTCAGAGGCTACTGGGTAAAAGAATGAAACCATTTGGAGTGTGAGCCAATACGTGTAGCCTATTTGACTGCATCCGCACCATGCCAAGAAAACAACACTCATGTGTCTCATTAGAGTGGTAACACAGAGGGCTCTTTGTAACCTTTTTGTCTGTCAGCAAGCACTTCTCAGCTCTCTCTCTCTCTCTCACTCTTTTTATATATATAATATTTTATTGATTTGTGTTGCTGCTTGTCTTTAAATGTCAACCAGCAATTGCATTTAAATTGGACTGGGAGCATGTATAATCTACTACATTATGTGCCATCACATCTAGTGCCAGCTGCTCAACTTGACACCAAAAAGTGTCCTGGGACTTCAGAGTTTTGACAGCCGAATGTTATCTGTGACTGATGTGCTTTCATTAGCGACGCTCTAATCAATCTATGAATTTAACCTAATAGAGCAAATTATGAATGCATTATGCTGACTTCAGTATTGACATGATTCCAGGACCAATTGTTACCCATGACATGGTTTTAATAGATCAATGTTTAATAGGTCGATGACATTTTAACTGAATTTAATAGCATTACATTGACTTCAGTACATTACATTTACATTTCAATTTTACCCAAAGTGACTTACATTTCTCAGCTATCAGTTACATCAGGGCCAGTCTCCCCTAGAGCAACTTAGGGTTAAGCGCCTTGCTCAAGGGCACAACGGTGGCAGCCGGGATTAAAACCTACAATTTCCAGGCTACTATGCTAACCAGGTTCCTTAAACGCTATGCCACCACCACCCACATTTTGGCCCATTTTCATGTTTTCTATTGACCATGTCAACATGGCCCTTTTTAGATTTTGCTGTTTAAACTTTGGTCTATGTAAGGCTTTTATATCCAAAGATATCTATTGTTAAGATTTTCAGTTGTCTGTGCTTGATGGATAGCGTTCTTCATTTCCATAATGTGTGATCTCTGCCCTCTTTCTGTTTTGTTGTCACAAATGCAGTTCATTATTCCAAGGGGTTCTGGTGTACAGCTAGTGCCCACGGAGACCTACGAGACGTGCAGATTTTCCAAACACATCCCAGAGCCTTACTGGCACTATACTTGAACAAGCTAACGAATGTGTCTTGACAAAATAATCATACAATACAATAATCAAATAATCATAAAGGTTTCATTTTTGTAATGTGAATGCAGGGAATAAAACATGCTTATGCATTCCATATGCCATACAACCAAAAATGTATGAATACTACAGTTTATCTCGATTTTTGTTCCTCCACAATCTGTTGATTTATGCCAACAGAATGACTCACACTGACATCAAGCAAACAAATGGACACGGACTACATCAGAGAAGCTAAATAGGGCAGTTATGGATAACTGACAAACATCAATAGGCTATGAGTTCTTTCACACTCTCTCATTTTATAACTCCCAGGAGAGTTGTAACTCACTTAGCAGTCTAGTCTGATATGTCAAAATGGGAAAACCTTGTACTGAATGTATTTCAAATCTAGCCTGGGTAAAATCACAGACGCACTGCTAGCAAATTTGAATTTGCTCTAAAGGCATGCCTGGCCATACGCCACTAGAGCTCATTATGCAGCCAAAATCCCAGGAACCAATCACAACCACTTAATCAGCATGGGGTGAGAATTGTATTACAATAGATGAATTAAGTAAACAATTGCAATTAAAACCACTGTTTACATTAATAAGAATAATAATAAGTAATAAAAGAGTTTTTGGTAGGAGTTCAGTTTAACTACAAATCTCATTACATCCAGACCCTACATGTTCATGGATGTAGATCTGGTTCCCACACTCAAAACCCCTTCTTTTTAAAAGAGATGGCCTCAGCATGGACAAAGAAAACAGGTCCCTTTTGCATGATAGTGTGTGGTCATCGAAGTGAAGCATAAATTGTACATTGCAAATGAATAACATTGACACCCTCTTGTCAATGTTAAAACACAATGTTGACATTTTTGCAAACAAAGTCTAGCTGTGGATCACTAGCAAATGATCAGCTAATGAAAGTATCCAATGAAAGCTCACAAGCTATCTGACTCTTAAGACATTTATGGCATGGCCAGACACATGCACTTGCTTTCACTACATCGATTAGAATCCCAGCCCCAAGATGAGTCAGAGAGTAAAAGGCTAAATGAGTCAGGTAACTGAGCGCTAGCCTACACCTATTTGGTAATTAGACAGCAAAGTGCTTATGGATTGAACGAGGGAGATTCTTCTCACCTTGACCAGAAGGTTATCATGGTGTCATGCCTCAAATTAAATGACTGACTGCAGCAGGTCCCTCTTGGGACTAAGCTGAGACCTGCAATGAATGGAGCCTATCGAGCTGTTGTGTGATGCTGTCATGTACCAATTACAGTCTCCCCCTCCACAGCTATCCCCAGACTCCAGCTTAAAGGCGATACTGATCTCATTAGACTGATAGGAGATAGGAGGAGGTGGTGCAGCACACACATCTATGAAATATACCGTTAAATCTGCACACTCATTCCCCCAATCATCTCCTGATCTTCTGAGAATGCCCTCCTGTGATTTAAGCGTTTAAGTGCATTTTCATGGCTACCACCTCACACCTCACACTACTTGTGGGAAATTGTGGGAGGTTTAAAAAGTACACTTAGCATAAAGAACCACATGTACTGTGTACTTTTGTGTAGAGCAGGTTTTAAAGACCGTGACATTCATTTTTGTCAGTGATGATTGTGGTGCCCTTTAATCAGCCCCAGTGCTATGACTCCAGACATAGCCAATCAGCATTCAGAGAGCAAAGTGTGACTGCCATCTCCATTAGAGGAGAGTGGGGAACTGGGACAGAGGCTGGCAACAGATGCTGAGCTCTCTACTGGCTACGACAGCATAGAAGGCAAACAACAGAAATGGAAGGAAAGAAAGAGAGAAAAAAGAGAGAAGAAAGAAGCAAAGAAAGACAAACAGAGAGAAAGAAAAATACATTCACATCCATAGGAAATAGTCTGAAATCTCAGCATAATTCTAATAATCAGATGAAACAGGAGGCAGCAAACAAACTCAATGTAGAGATGAATATTTGATGTGTGCAAGTGTCTTAGGTGGTTAGTTTGAATTAAACAAAGAAAATAACTACATTTTGAATAATGGGGATAATTAATGCCCTGTAAATCCTACATTCATTAACTTCAAGTAAGGACTGGCTTTCATTATGAAGGTTGACTATCCAGCTTCCAACTGGCTGTCAAGTCTCCATAGGAACAATTGCTTTGTTTAATTTGCACTGTAGCAGAAAGCCAAAGCTTGACAACAAATGACTTGAAAAGAAGATGTTGCCAAGACAATGATATAAGCAAACAATCCATTCCTTCAGAAGACCCTTGTTAACATATGTTCGCCTCCATTCATGTTTTAAGCAGGCATAAATGGCCATCTCTGAGGAACAGAGATAAATGAATCTTCATGCACATAAGCAGACACTTGGACACAAGATGATCACACCGCTCGTCCAACTTTCTGTGTTGATTTACAAAAACTGGTACATATCCCACTACATATATCCCACTACAAATACTGTTACATATCCCGCTACATATGCCTTTCAGTGGTCTCCGAAATCAGGGTACACCATGACCGACTATTGAACGAATAAGTAGCCTAGAACGGGAAGGTTAACAAACGCTAATGAAGAATTGAATGTACTAGACCTGATAATTAAAGTCTAATGAAGCCAGTAGAGCGTAAAAATGATGAGAGTGCACTTCTGCCCAAATTCCACCAAGCAACAGGAAAAATATGATGACATATCCTACAAGGCAAATTAATCGGAGATATATGCACACATGTGCCCGCATCGGAAGATGAGTGAACAGTGCCCACAAACACATGCAGTTCAGTATTACAGGTTGTCACCTTGAACCGCTGTCCGCTATTAAGAATTTATGAGTGAACTTAGTGATGCAACCTGTTTGAGTAAGCGAGAGCTGCCATAAACAGGAAATGTGGGAATGAATCGTAAGACCTTTCAGCACCACGCATGAAAAAAAATAAATCCGCAGACTGTGGCAATAGTGACATCAGTGACGATAAAGCCAACCCAAAGATTTCCTGTTATAAATTTGCAGATAGATACCATACCATCCCTCGAATAAAAGCGCAAATAAGAGAACATAATCGTGCATATTCCAAACGGTTTGGAGAGCAAGAGGTAATCAACCACCAGCCTGAAGCATTACTATTTGACAGTACATTTAATACGGAAACAGAGAGAAATTGTGCATTAGTTCAATAAAGGTAAGCAGTGATTTCATAGGTAGCCTACTTACACAAAAACTCCAAAGAGCAAAACTCGTATTCCTATCTCCAACGCCAAAGCGCGCATATTTTTCCTTCGATCCGGTGGTGACATTTTCATATTTTAGAGAAATCTGAACGTAGTCCAAACAACAGTTCAACTGTCAAATGAGACAGTATATATGTGCTCTCCCACTTTTAATCCGACTCGATAATCACCTCGGCGCAAGATGCCACGGAGAACATTCCTTCTCAGCGCCCGACTATACCCAGTGTGGCTAGTATCAGAGAAATCTGAAACATTGTTTCAATTGGTGTCACTGAGGTGCTTGTCCCGTACTTAAGTCTCATCGGCCACTATATATATTTTCTTCGATCAAAAGTGATGCGCTGGAGAAGAGTGCGCGACTTAAATTGTGTGACAGAACCAATGCGTTGGCAGAGCATAAAAGCCAGCCGGAGAGATGTTTAGATGCAGTCAAGCCCAAAGCGAATGTGGAGTTTTGCCAGAACGTGCCGTTTTGCTTCCTTTTTCCCTCCCTTTCTGTCACAGAGAGAGAGAGAGAGAGAGAGAGAGAGAGAGAGAGAGAGAGAGAGAGAGAGAGAGAGAGAGAGAGAGAGGAGAGAGAGAGAGAGAGAGAGAGAGAGAGAGAGAGAGAGAGAGAGAGAGAGAGAGAGAGAGAGAGAGAGAGAGAGAGAGAGAGAGAGAGAGAGAGAGAGAGAGAGAGAGACGTGGTGATATCTATGCAAAGAAGTTACAAAATTGTGAAGAACTCAAAGTAACATTCTCATTTCATCCTTGACCTGAGGTAGCCTTTGGAGGAGCACCAGACATTTTCCCCATGAAATTGCAAATGTAAATAGTCACCTTCTCCACTACAGCTTAGGGCTATGAAAAAGTAGTCTACAAAGCGTCTTGATGTATTATGCCACATAAAAGGTCTCAAGAAAACAAAATGCTGTAAATTGCTGTCCTTGTTTCTCTCTGAACAGATCTGACATCAGTTATGACATATAGTAAATGCACCACTCTCATTTGATTGCTCTTAGATGTATCATGTCCTCTCATCACCTGCTATCTGTTATAATATAAGTCTGGCAGGTGGTAACAGACTCCCCACAGGACCAAAATTCACAGCCCACAACCTTTTCATTACTGTAATCAAGAGGCCATTCTCTGCTTTGAAACAAAATGGCACAGTCTTTCAACATACAATTACTGCCCAGTTCCTGCTCAGCTCTCTCCATCTTGAGAGTGACTCCTACTCCCTATTCCAGTGTGTTAAAGGTTGTGTTGCCATATGACAGGGGGAAAAGAGAAAGTTCACAGACAGGTAATTTCCAGGCTATTCCCAGTATAGGACTCAGGAGACGTGGAAATATCTACAGAGCACGGAGCATAGCACCAGCCTTTTAATAACTATGGCTAAGTTGTGAGGCAGCCGCACCCCCATAAATCAGGCAGCCCTCTGAATATTTCAAACCTATAGCCCATAAAAGAGCCAGCCTGCTCACTGCCTGCTATCACTGGCTGAGAGGCCTGAGCTGAATGAGAAGGGCCTTAGGGGATCATTTTAACACATACAGAACGCGCACGCACACAGGCACATACACACACACACAGTGAAAGTACAGATTTTTCATGATGCATCATGTATATCATTTTGTTTGTGTCTGGAGCTTAATTGTTGTTGTGTGTTTGTGTTGTATGCGTGTGAACGATGTTCAGCTGTGTACTTGAGTGTAGGTGTAACGCATCTGCACACGCATGCCCACAAGTCCACCTCTGCATACACAAATGAACACACACACACACACACACACACACACACACACACAAACACACACACACACACACACACTTGTGTTATCTCAGCTCACTAACGAGGACAAAACAACCGTGAATTCACATCAAATGCATCTGCAAGAAAGTGAAATTCACATCAAAGCCTAACAATGCCACTGCTCATGCTTCTAAACACAGTTTGCTGGAAGAGTGTCAGTCAGTGGTGTTGTCACAATAGACTAATGCATTCTTCTCCCTGATCCTGTCTTGTGAAGTATTTCTCACCTTATCAAAATGACAATGTAAATTAAACAGAATGTACAACCCCAGAACCAATTGGTAATTTGGTTAACAGAAGGCATATCTTTTCATTCCTGCTTGAAATGATCACACTTCTGCAGAACTCAGTGATACTAGAATGTTCTTTGCTCTTTTTATACAATAGGAACAGCATTGCAGCAATTTGAGTCTTAAAATGGGGGGATTTTTTCCTTTTAGGACAGCAGAAGGACAGGAATTGAGAGGGAGAGAGAGATGGAGTGATGGGGTAAAATGACCATAATTGCCACTTGATCATCACAATAATTAAAAATGCAACCCACGTACACTGTTAAAGTGTAAAGAATCACAGAACTGATTTTAGATATTTTGTTAACCATTCATAGAAAATGTTTTGCATTTGTCTGTATAGCTTTTATGAAATCATGCCTAAGGTTCATTGTGTTCCTTTGTTAAAGTAACTGCTATTCATGTTTAAGGATAGTTCTAAACAGAACCATGGCAATATTCAATTTGAGAAAATGAACAAACGATCATCCTTCACGGGTTGAAAGTTGTCATAGCAGATTTATCAGTTGTCCTAAGACATTACTGCAGTTTACAGTTTGGGAATGAGCAAGGTGAGATGGTGTGACAGCTTATCTCCGCCATCTACTGGTAACACACACCCAGTGCTTTTAGAATGGCATTTATTGGATCAGGTTGCATTATCCTCTCATCATTTAGACTGAAATATCAAACTAAAGCTCTGTAAACTCAGTCAGTAAAACCTAGAAGATGCCTTACATTTTATCAATAGGTTACTGACTGTGGTACTCTACTGTTAAAGGAAATATACTTAATGAGTTATTGAAAATAGGTGTGAGAAGTGTTACTTTAAATTGGAATCACTAAGGCTAAAGGAGAAGTTCCTAAAAAGAAGTTCCTTACTTAGGCCAAAATTATGCTAAGCCCTGATCTGGTTTGCCTCTATTAGAGCATCTCATTTATTGATGTCCAAAGCCTCTCCATATCAGACTGGTGTATTCTAATTTGTTCAGTATTAATGACCAAGCTAATGTGATGTATTTTTATCTTATCTTGTACTAACACAGAGGAGAGAGAATGCTTCATTAAAATGAAGAGTATGGAAGTGCTTCCATCATTCCAGATTGGCAGGTGCAATTTAGAAAGCATTTTTATGTCTTTGTAGCACTGCCTGGCTTGTTAGCTTGTCAGGATGTTTTAGTAGGTCTGGTCATTCATCTCATGGACAGAATAAAAGTGGCATTCAAAAAGAATAGGTGGTGCTATATAAAGCCACTGTGATCTAGAGAAAAAAACTTAAACTTAACAGAAGTTTAATAAAAGGCTTTTGAAAAAATTCTCTATTGATATAGCAGGGGCTACAGGCAACCTATACCCTAACCCTCACTTTCACATTCCAGACATGACTAAGCAAATGTTATTTCTCTATGTGTCTGAAAAATACCTTTGCAAAAATATGTCCTGTACACTGACTGCAAACCTCTGATATGCCCAAATTTGGCCGCTCTAAGGCCGCTTCACAGTGAAGCAGCAACTTGCAGAGCCAGTGCTTTGCTGTTAGCTGGTTCACTGAGGCAGGCACCTGGACCGATGTCTGCTGTCTGTCATTCCTATTACCTGCTGGTGGGAACTGGGAAGACTTTTTTCCATATCCACATGACAAGATTATGAACTCATTTTTGATAAAAATTTCTTAGACGGCTGCTTATTCCTGAGTGAGGTGTGTGATCCTGTCAGTCATGAAACTATCTCTGTGCTGAATCTGGGACAATCTTGCCCACAAAATAATGTGGTGCTGCTGAGGAGGGCACTGCAGCATCTCAGAGGCTTTACAGAATCTCAAAGCAAAGTCCCGTGGAAGTGAAGTCTGCTTATGTCACATTTTTTTTTTTTTAACACTGAATCACGAAACATGAAAGTGACACTACTCTGTATTTCCATCAGTGAGAAGTGCCTCTGGTAGTTGCCTGTAGTACAATACAGCATTCTGCTTGAGATGAGTATCATAAAGATAAAACAACAACAACAGAAAAACTAATTGCAAAAGAATGTCTCAAGCAAACAATTGTACAGTCTCCTGCAAAAAAGAGAATTGCAGTTACTCACCGCTTGCTTGGATACTGCAGTCTGATAGAGCTGCATGACCAGTCATGAATAGAGTACCAGTGCGCCATCTGCAGGAAACATGGTGCCATTGCAAGGAGGTCTTCAGTGCCACACATCCTTTGGAGTTCTACTAGACTCAGCCATACCAGCTCAGTAGGGCAGCCTTTGAAGTATATATCCATACCTGTAGTCAGGTAATTGTAACTATCTAATACTGATTTGAATATACAACATGAATCCTGTGTGTTTTTTGTGAACAGACTGAATAATTAAAAACAAGCAGCAGAACATCACAACATGTTCATCTACGCATTTCAAACACAGAGGCAGTTCAATTTGCTTTACAAAAATAAAAGCAAGGTACAGTGAATGGTGAAACTAAAACAAATAAAAGCATAAAAACAACACATGGATAAAATAAATACATGCATAAAATGATACAGTAAACTATAGAAAGTAAATGTTGCCTATAAAAGGATAAAAAATAAGGATAAAATAAATAAAAACAAAATACATATAAATATGAAAGGAAGTGAATTCCAGTGAAATAAAGTATGTACAAATATGAGAGAAGAGCCATTCCAGTAGTGTCCTTGTTGCCTGAAGCCATCACAATAACCCCGCAATTACCAACCAACACTGTCTGTACTTTTACAGAGCGCTTATGAGATCCAAAGCCGGCATAAAAATTATTGCATGGTGGAGAGAGAGTAGTAGTCAGCTAAAAATTATGGCGCCATCTGAGTTCTGTACTATTTGGTCTAAAGAATTCGCTGTGATTCTAGTTGGTGCAATTGCAAATAAAGCTCATCCCAAGGGGAAAACACATCTTTGGCAGTCAAGTGTTTAGACTGATTAGTCACGTGAATGTAAAGCTTCCGTGTGGTTTAAGTGGGCCACTGACAAAAGGTTGTATTCCAAACTCATTTAGAACAGAGAATGACTAGTTCATCCTATAAACTTTTGAGGCATTGTTAATTAGTCTAGACATAAACCAGTCAGCTCTTGCTCCCAAACACCATGCTATTTAAATCCATGGTCTGCATTGCAAGGAGTTCCACGTAGCTCTGCACCATGACAATGTTTTATTGCTCCCTCCACCCCCCCAGCTCCACCTCTCTAGATTTTGATTTCTGCTTGTTTCTATGCTTTCTTTGTGGCAGCAATTTTCAGATTAACTTTGGACTTCTTATGCAGCTACAGTTATACAGCTTTTGTGGCAGCTTTTCGTAACAGCATCTGAACAGATCTAGGGTGCTAAGAATATTGCACACTGTACTACCTTGAGAGTTTCCTGTTTGAAATAGTTCCTGTTTAAAATGTAATTCACTCCAACATGCACAATAATGCGTTGATGCAGAGGCAGATTTAGCAATTTTGGCAAATAGAGGCATAGGCCCTCCACATTCGCTCTTTAAATATGCACACATAAAAACCAGGTCCATCCCTACACAACAACTCCCAGCAACATGTCCCCTGAAGTGTAACACTATTTCAACTGTGGTCAGAGCATTTGTCAAAATGCCAACCATGGGATTTTTGGGATGTTTATTTTAGTAAACATAACCACCCAGTTAGTGCCATATAACAGTCATAACATAACACTGATAAATTACTTTTATCATTTGACACTATCCCATTTACCCACTGCTTTCTTGATTAATGTTTCATTGTAATCTGAGTGTTGGCTGATTTAACAGGAGAGCCATACCTCCATGCATCCATCAAACAAACAAAAACGGCAAGATTGGATGGAACACAATGGAATGGGGAAAATAGATATTCTTTGGGTAAATCTATTTAATCAAAGGAAGGTATTTAGATTATTTAATAGTATTTTATAAAGGCTATATGGCCACAAGGAGTTTTACCAAAAGAAAAGAACAGGGGAGTGGTTTGTCAAATTCACTTTTCATCAGCAAGGTGTGATCTGTATACAGTTTGGGGGATGTGTGAATGGCACAGGGCATCACAGAATAGAAGGTTCAATGTTGATGTCTTATCAACAGAAGCAGGGGCGAGCAGTGAAACTACAGCTAAAGTTCCCCATTTGACTTTATTTTGAAGACCAAATCGCAAAAGTGCATTCCAGTGCATTGACTCTTGGAGGCATTCCTGTCTGATCAACAGATAAACTGGACGCGACCCTATATTTTCCAGGTGTGTAATGTTTGGTTTATTAAAACTTCCATTACATGATCAAGCATAAAATGTTGAGGCATAAAATGATAGGCATAATGTAAAATGTCCTCACTTTACATTTAAACCTTTGTAGTCACACAGCATGAAAGTGATAGTGGTATTTAAAACGGACGTTTAGAATATGAGTTGATTGTGTGAGCACATGTTGGCTCTGTAATAATGCTCCAAGCATGGGCAGTTTATCTGGTTTTATAGCCTATACTCTTGCTGAAGCCATCACAATAACCCTGCAAGCTCCTACTGCAGCACCTATAAATGTGGTTTATTCTGCTTGTCCTACAGGCTTTAAACCGGCCCATTACCAGTGACTACATCAAAGAACATTAGTGGAGCAAGCACACATCTATGTGTTGGACTATAGATGGCTGACTCAGCAGTCCTATCTATGAAAAATCCTCACAAAACTGGGCTGGTGGCTTTTGCCAAGGGAGCAAAGCATCACAGCCAGGCAACATAAATATGGAGTTTGATGATGTTCCACTTGATTCATCTCCAGCAGCAATGTTCAAGGGCTTGACCACATGATCAACACTACATCTTCTTTAGACACAGATGAAATACTGATTGACTTGAAATGTGAGGTTTTAAAATCAGAGACTGATGTGTCTGAGAAATGCTTGTCTTTACCTGTTTTATTGATAAAATGGATGTCCCCCCAAAGAGTGAGAGAGGTGAAAGACTAGACTGTGAGCCAAACACTGACCACAAAAGGAACAAAAAAGCCATAGGGGAGCAGAGCAAAGCCAAAGAACAGGCCAAAAAACATTTGAATGTGATCAGTGTGGCATTTGCTTTGGGAGGAAGGATCAGATCATAGTCCACACATACATTCACAGGTGAAAAGCCTGGGCTGACTATCTGACTGTGCACATGAGAATTCACACTGGACAGAGCTCATTCAAATGTGACCAGTGTGAATAGACCTTTACGACAAGTGGATACCGTTGAGAACAAATGTTTATCCATGCTGGGAACAAACCATACGCTTGCAGCCACTGTGACAGGAGGTTCACTCATTCCAATGATCTCACCAAACACCAGAGGATGCATACGGGGGAGAGGCCATATCCTTGCTCAAAATGCAGGATGACATTTTGCCGTTTGGAGACCTTACAGAAACATGTTCACAGGAAACATGTCAGTTAATCAGCACAAACATGATTTAACTGTGTTCAACTGCACTGTACTGTCATCTGTCTTCAACAGCAATAGACATTTGGAATGCTTGTTAGATTTCACTGTAAAAAGAAACCAAGTTGAAGGAAGCTGCCTAGCATGAATGTAGTAAGCAAGGGCCATCTATTCACTTGAAAATTCTCTCTATTCACAATAATTCAATTATTGTGTGCTGTAGCAAGTTACAAGTAATGGACCATATGTCGGGTCTTTACACTGTTTTAGGAAATGCCTTTTTTGTTACAGCTCCTTTTTGACATTATAATCTCATGTTATATAGTGTATTTTATATGAGTGTAAAATATAATACAAAATCTAGTCCCTCTACATAACAGTTGTATTATCCAGTTCACTGATGTAGGCTTGAGCCAAATACTGTGATATTACAATGAGCCTGCCTAAATGAAACAATACCTTTACCTGTGGTCTTGCCTTACTTTGCCATCTAATAGGCTAATGATAACATATGAATATACAGCAGGTATCAAACACAATATGCCTAATTGAGCTATCTAGGTGTGATAAAAAGACTGACGCATTGTTCCAAACAATCACAGCTATTATGATTACAAAGCAACTCATCTTGTTCCACTCAACAACTATTTGACAACCATGCAGGAAATGCACAAAAGAAAGCTCTAGGCAGCATTTGAGTGGAACAAAACTTCCACGTCACAATAAGCACAGCTCAGCTTGTAACACCCTCTGAGAAATAGCATTGGCCAGGCCTGATGTAATGATCAAAAACAGTTTTATATTGTTCTGCAATTTTTATAGAATTGTTTGAGGAGAGCACATCAGATATTCATAATTCAGACATGCAGCTTCTGGTAGCCCATCGGGACATTTCTGGTGTAGCCTTGTTTAACCCAGTGACTGACTAATGGGATGCAAATCTTACCCAACACTTCTTGAATAGGCTATAGGCTGTACAAGAATAGGCAGACAGAAAAAAATGTAGCCTACAACCTGAACGTGACATGTAGACTATTGCAGTGTCATTTTTCCAAAATAACATGCCTAAGTCCATTCAGGACAACACCTGTCACTGAACATAGAGAGGATGCATTTGCCAACAATATGACTATATAATAGTTACTCTAACCATTATTTCAGAGAAACAATGTGGCTATATAATAATTACCCTAACCATTATTTCAGAGAAAGCTAAGCCTATTGGGTTAACCCTGCTTGTTCTAACAGGCCAATATAATGCGATATATTGTAGGCCTACATGCCCACTGAACGACAATCAGACTAGTTTTTCTTTCCATGGATGAGTATGATTACGCTAATTACACAAAGCTGGATAGTGTTTTCTGATATTAAAACTTTAGACTACAAAACAGGGGAGTGGCATAAGCCCTGCCCCCTCTGGAAAAAAATATCTGCCCTATGACCCATCCAATGAAAACTCAGTTATCACTATTTCTATGCTCATTGGACATATTTTGTCTCTCTTTAAAGCAGATCCTGACCTTTTAGCTTAACAGTAAAATTAAATATTTGTCTTTTACAAAATATAGGCTACCATCCTATCGATATTTGAATTAGTTGGTTTACAAATATCACACAGGTATACAGGAATCTTCTTTTTTTCCATATACAAGTGTATGAACAGATGTTCTACATTAGGTAAATAATCAGATTCTATCTGTAGCCTTAAAGAATTTGACACAATGTAACTAAATAGCAGTGCATTGAGCTCTATAATCTCTTAAGCAGTATTGTTACAATTGAGCCATGCTGACTAATTGACTAGTTAAGTTAGTTGACTTGCTGATGCATTTACAAAGTTCAACCCTAGGAAAACAGCAATGGACAAAATAACAAAAACAAATGTCTTTTAAAAAGTAAAGTCCATACATGAAAGTGAATTACTTAATCAGCAGAATCTCGGTAAGCAGACACATAGCCTATGCAACTGAGAACAAATTAAAACGTCTAAAGAGTAGCCTAGATGAGAATGATGAATTTCAGTGTCCACTCTAAGTCCTGAGCCCTTAAAAATAACTGAATCAATCATGGAGCCAAGTGATGCCAATCATGTCTTTGGGTTGGGGATGATGGGGGGGGGGGATTAGGGTTAAACTATTAAATTTATAGCTATAAAAATAAGATGTCTAACACCCTGTGAAATACACCAGAGTGCAGGATCTAACATCTAAGTTTTCAAAAATGTTCAGTGAGCCCCCCTCAGTAGCTGTGCACAAACACATTACAAATGTTTCCAATACCCTTGTATTGGTTGATCCACAGGTGCTGGACCAGCCATATTGTTGCATTGCATATTAGCCACACAACATATGTTCAGCAATACTACTTTTGAAACAAATGATGGCACCCCTGTTTGCACCCATTTAGTGGTTATTTTTTTTTACCACCGCCAACCCAAGCAAGCCTATGCCCACCCAAAGATCTAGCCACACCTCTGCTACAATGTCATAGCCTGAAATGACATCGAAACGATTTAGTTTCAAAATGTCCTCGGTATTGGAAGAAACCCCTAAGTCCTGTTTATTTTTTTATGTAACCCACACTTTAGCATGCAACTGCAGAATGACAATTAGGCATGGATGTTCAACATCGCCATAAATGAGCCAATGTCAAAAAGTTCTAACAAACAACCAGATGTAGAAGCCCCAGCTTATGGGGTGCCATTTGTAAAGCGGCTCGTGCTGAAAAGTACAGCAACATTTTCACATTTAGCTTTAAACTATATTTAAAAAAAGGGTGCACATTTTTAAAACTCAATTTTTTGCACATTTATAACAATATTTGTCATCTTAGAGATATTTTAAATAGTTAAATCTAAATATTAAATGTAAAATTTAATATATATATAACTAAATATTTAACTAATATGCAAATTCCACTATTGTCACAACAACCAGCCACGAGAGGGCAAACTTTGACAGACTTTGACATTGTTTGCTCAGCAAGAGCCTTCTCCCGCCTTCCTCCATCTGGTAGAATGTACAACTGTACGGTCGGTCATGTCTGAAGCATCTTTAACAGAAAACAACGGCAGAGCCGTTCTGGTGGCAATCCGGAATTTTTCTTCAACGACGATGACAGCGATAGTAACCCCCACAGGCCAGCTCGGTAAATGTCTGTTTTCCACAGCATTTGATTCTTGTCAAGGCTAACGTAACTAAACTTGCTAACGGCAGCTGGCAGATATTAGCGTTAGGGTTACAGCTAACGGAGGCTACTCGTGGCTCGAGATGAACGGTGTAATAATTGTCTTTATTAGAGACAAAAGTTCACAAGGATGTCGTTTAATCATAACGGTGTCATGCTAACATTACCCGCATAGCCTTCTCGTGTTAAATAAAACATTAGCGGTTAGCTAGCCTAACTCGGCTCGTTAACATGGCAATATCATTCTGTGTCGATATAGATATGGATGGTGGTTTGTACGCGTTTTAATATTGCGTGCTGTGCATGTATTAAGCATCTGTTAATTGCATATCTGGTGGTGCACTCAATTTGCACTACCAAGTTAGCTATCGTTTTCATGACACTACCGAGACAAAAACCTGACACATGAACAAACGGTGTTTCTGGGGGCAGGGGAACCTTCGGGATACTGTTTGTGTATCCAGGGCAATACAAATTTGGGCCCATTGCAATACAATGTAACTGGTAATAAAAGTTAATTACCAGCCCTGCAGGCTACTCGTCACCGCTCAGGCCACCACAATGGATATCGGCTTCTTTCCTCAGTCAGACATGTCACCTTGGCTTACCTGCTCGCCTTTCACAAAATAAACCGTTCTCTTACCTCTTTTAACTTAATACGAGTAAGGTACCAGGGGGCATGGAAAAGCATGAAAAATCTCTCTCTTTTCCCCCCTAACTTTTCTTGCTTTTTTGTCCATTGCCAAACATCCCTTTTTTACTGCTATGTGTATAAACACATGAAAGATAATGTTCCTAACATGTTGTTAATGTCTCTTCAGGCTTCCACCAGCTACAGTAACACAGCTGGGCCAGCCACACCCACCACCTCCGCTGCAACATCATACCACTCGGTATACTTTCATACTCATGTAACTTAGCTGGCTGTTTGTTTTTTAATCTGTGTGGTGGTGTTAAAATATCTCAAAGATGACAAATATTGTTATAAATGTGCAAAAGATTGAGTTTTAAAAATTTACACACGTTTTTTAAACCTTGTTTAAAGCTAAATGTGACAAAATGATGCTGTAATTCTCAGCACGAGCCGCTTTACAAATGGCACCCTGTGCTGTGACCACTTTAGTTTGCATGACACCTATGCATGAAACAAGCACCTAAAGTGAAATGAGCTGGAAACGTCTCCCCTTCACCGTCCACATCTCAGCCAGCCCTCCCATTGAGTTCCTAAGTGGCTCCACCCTTTTCAGAAGGCTTTTTCAAAACAAGTGTGTGTTTAGGGCAGTGGTCCTCAAACTACTTCTGTCATTTCCCGCTTTGGAAGGGGAATAATTTTCACGCCCCACCTGCGTGCAAAAAATGGTAGAAAAATAGGTAGTTTTACATTAGGCTATCTGGCGTTTTGGTTTACATTTACATTTATGCATTTAGCAGACGCTTTTATCCAAAGCGACTTACAAAAGAGGATAACATTCAAGCTACAACACAATGAAAGAAACTAACAAAGAGTGCATATTGCTAACATAAAAACTGCACTATTTTAAGTTGAAAGTGCAATAGTGTAATAAAAAGTGCAGTATAAAAGAGAAATTAAATGTAAGATGTTAAGTGCATTCTCAAAATTTAAGCCAGGAGATATTCTTGAAAGAGCTGGGTCTTCAAGAGTTTCTTGAAGGTGGAGAGGGATACAGTTGATCTGGTTGCATCATTCCACCATCGTGGAACCAAACATGAGAAGAGTCTGGATTGACCTGCGCAAGGTGTTGGCCGTGCTAGATAACGTTCCTTAGAGGAGTAAAGTGGTCCGCGGATGACATAGGGCTTTAGGACAGTATTTAGGTAGATGGGAGCAGAGCCATCAATCACCCTGTAGGCCATCATTAGTGCCTTGAATTTGATGTGAGCAGCCAAGGGTAGCCAGTGGAGTTCAATGAACAGAGGTGTGACATGTGCCCTTTTTGGCTGGTTAAAGACCAGACGTGCAGCTGCATTCTGGATTATCTGCAGTGGTCTCACAGCACAGGCTGGAAGACCTGATAGGAGGGCATTGCAGTAGTCAAGACGAGAGATAACCAGGGTCTGTACCAGGAGCTGGGTTGCATGTTGGGTTAGGTATGGCCTGATCTTCTTTATGTTGAATAGGGAAAAACGGCACAACCGAGCCACAGAGGCAACGTGATCTGCAAAGGTCAGCTGGTCATCGATCATGACACCATGACACCACTTTGGTAGGAGAAACAGACAGGGAGTCGATCTTGATGCTGATGTTGTGATGTACGGTTTTTTTTGGTCTTTTTCATAATTCAGCATTTAACCCTGTGGGCACTACTGAAATACTGTGCTGAAATCACATTACTGCATTTGCCATCAAGCACGACATGTATTTCATCCATGGAATACATTCCGTCAAACACAAAATGCATTTTGTCAAGTAGGAAATGCATTTCGCCAATCACAGAATGCATTCCGTACATCACGAAATGCATTTCGTCCACGGAACGCCATAAATTCTGTTTGTTACATGTTGGTGCCATTTTCTCGCAAGGAAGGCCGTGCGTGCGGGTGGGTCCACACTCAAGAGAATTTAGATTTTGAATAGGTCGAAGCTGTGGTTTCCGGTTCCAACATTCTGAGCTGCTATGCCACTTAATGACTCAACGAGCATGTTCACATTATCTAAAACTTAGTGAATTACACTGTTGACATTCACCATTGTACACCTCCCTTTAGCTTTGACCTGTACAAAATCTAATTTCTCTCGAGTAAACGAGTGAACCATAGTCTTTGCTTTAGACGGGGATGGGGTAGGCCTGATGTACCATATGCATTCCATCGACGAAATTAATTTTGTGATGTATGGAATGCATTCTGTGGATGAAATGCATTTCGGGATTCACAGAATGAATGTTGTGATGTACGAAATGCATTTCGTGATGTACAAAAGGCATTACGATTATATTCGTATGATATGCATTGATGAAATCATTTTGTGATGTACAAAAGCATTCTGTGATTGACGAAATGCATTCTGTGGACGAAATGCATTTCGTGCTTGATGAAATGCATTTCACGATGTACTGAATGTATTCCATGGACAAAATACATTTCGTGCTTGACAAAATGCATTTCGTGATCTAATTTAGTATTAGCCTATTCATTTTTTATCTAGACATATAGAATCAAGATTTCACTTTGCTGTCGTAGTCTCATGCGACACTTGCTAGCCAGCCACGGTGTCAAGTCTTAAAAGAGCTTGTCCACGGTGCTGTGAAGTGGGTAACCGTGAGTGAAGGATCGGGTTCACCTCATGGTATGACCTAGAATATATACATATTTTTTACTCTGTTGCCTTTTTTTTAAAAATAACATTTGGATCAGTTATATGTCATTCAGCTAGCCTGGGGAAATGCAGACCATACTCCAGATGTTAGCAGACTTGTCTGGATTCACTAGCCATGCCTTAGTAAATAAAGTCAGCTAACATTACGAGTTAGCACAGACGACTAATGTTAGATGACTGCAATTAGTAACGTTAGCAGAAGATTAAAACTAGTCCACTGACTGTGTACCATGCATGCTAAAGTGACTAGACATTTGTTTCTATAGCTAAGGTGCACCAGAAACAGTGGGATACACTCACTAATTTGTCAGAATAGTATTCCTGCATATCCGCATTATCGATATGTGACAACGTAGACTAGAGGTAGTTGGTGCCATCCATGAGTTATGAGTTTATTCACCATAGTAAAAGAAGCCGTCCACTGCAGATGACACAGTCCACTGCTGTTAAGCCCCATTCACATACATAGTTACTTGATATATATATATATATATATATATATATATATATATATATATATATATCAAACACATAATAGTAAAGTGAATGCAATTGATGCTGTACCTGTAAATTCATATTTTATGCTGTACAGCTGTTCTCTGCTTAATGCAAATGGGACATACTGTATATTTTATCATTTAGATTTTGTATAATTTGCAACTTAGTGAGTCTTATATGTCCTCTGATTTCAGTATGAGAGATTTAGGAGTGAAGGATGCAATAATAATAAAGCAACTGGATGCAGGCCTCAGATGTTCCTGGAGCTTTGCCTGGCTTGATTTGGAATACCAGGTGGAGGTGTAGGGAAAAGACAGGGCATTCCTGTTATCAGATGTGTTTAGGAAAATCGATAAAGTGGGTCATGCAAGGTGCATTCTGTGCCACAAAGAAATAAATTATGGAAACAAAGGGAGCCATGCTTTGTTGGCACATTGTAAAACAGAGATCCACAAAAAGAAAGTATGTGATGTGTCAGGAACTCATAGTATAGCATAGTATGTTTTTTTGTATATAGTTGTCCAATAAAGACTTGTATATGGTAAGTTATTTTGTACTGTGTTTAATTTGAGATTTCTCTGGTTGCACTACGAAATGCACATTTCCGCGCATGCCGTGTGTCCGTTACCTTGTCACCTTTTTCACCCCTAACCAGTTTGCATGCCTGATCAATAACCAACCATTCAGCCAGAGTCACAGTTGTGACGTGTACATGTCACCTCCAGGGGTGCAATCCTGATGTGCGCAGGATTTACAGCTCTAGCACTGTAACCAGACTTCCCTCGATCTTGAAGAACTTTCAAGACAAACAATACAGTAAAATACAAAAATGTTATTTGCTAACTATAGCTATAAGTTAGCATATCACTTATTTAAACCATATAAGTTTGAACTGAATTACAAAAACAGTGACAACAGTATAGCAAAAACAAAGCACAAGGAAAAAAGATTTTCCTCCAATAAATCCTGGAGCAGCTCTTGAATTCGCTTGCTTTTTCTCAGCAAGGGGTGGCATCAAACTGAGCATGTGCAGTATGACTGTCATCATTCTAACTTGTTCCTGATTGGAGAAAAATGACATGTTGCAACCATCCCCTGTTGCAACTGTCACTGGTCTCCCTATGGGAGATTAGATTTAGGTCACGGCGTTCAGTTGCAAATATCTAAATATGGCTCCTGGAGCCCCCGGGAGACTTAAGATGTCTGCTATAGCCCTGAATGTGATGATGATGATAGGTGGTGATGTGACAGTAGGCCTAGCTAATCCCTTGCCGATTAAACACCCAGGCCAACGGCCGTCGGAAGGTCAGCCATTTTCCAGAATATACAGATTGCCAATCCCTGGCATGTGCACAAACAGTCATTTAGCCTACAGGTTCACCACTGTAAACTTGGGAAGGTATGGGACAACCATTGGGGGGGGCAGAAGGGTAACATCAACTAGTGGAACTAGGGTTACATCTTCATGAACAAGAACCAGTGACCATCAGATTGTCAGACATTGTCAGTATAAATTTTGCATAATCCTGCAAAAAACATACTTTCCTGTGATATGTAGCCTGGAACCTAACCAGGCACTGTGTTGAGCTATGCATGTTTTATAAAACTGCCCGGTTTTACTAATACTCTATTTCATTACAGCATAAATTTATGGAGGATTGACAAACTGAGCAGTACAAGAAATATATTGCCAGTTGCCAAAGTTGCTTTTAAGCACTCTTGAAGCCATGTAAGCCATGGTAGCCTGTGAGGGGAAAACACATCAGATGACTCATCAGTGTGTAAGTATGTAAAGTAATTTTTAAAAAGGCCTGAATAGGTTAGGCTACTTCTCTAGTAGGCCATCACATCTCAGTGAGGAAATGTTTCTTTATTTTCTCAGTTTCCTAAAATAAACACATACACCATAGATTATCCTACAATTGCTTGAAGTAATGTCAAATGAACCAGAGGAATTTTAATTCAAACTCTCTACATGGTTCTGTGACTACCGTTAGCTACCTGGCCAAATATGTCATAAATAAAATATCCCATGTCAAAATTGTGTGGACATCATTTAACGCAAGTAAATTGTCTGATTCAAACACTTTAGATATGTACACGACAACAGTCAGGTCACGTGTCCGATGAAAAAGCAAAAAATTGTGAATAACAACTTCCAGAAAATTGTTATGGGAGACAGCGGATCACCTTGGAGGGAAGGCTCCCTCCCTTACATTAAAATCCAATGTCCGCATCCAAAGGAGAAGTCAGGGAGCCGGCGAATCATCGACTGTATGGAGGTGCTTAGCACAGAGACAGTTCAAAGTAGAGAAAAAACATGTTTTTCTCCGATAGAAGCATCTTCAGCGGTAAGACGAGGAATGTTAAACAGAATCAGCTGCGCCCAGCTGAGATATTGATTCTACATCTAAATTCCCCCAGCCCAGAGGCTTCACTCTTCCTGCCAATCATTTACCAAACCTAGGAGACTTCGCTGCTGTCCCTGTCTATGGAACGTGATAACCATAGTCAGCTTTCACTTTAGACAACCAGTGAAGACCTTTCCACTACCCCGGCTTTGGAGGTTTCCAAAAAGCCCCAGCCTGAGGAGATTCGTGTCAGGTGCTGTGAGAAGGACAATGAGAGGCCTGCAGCCTCTTGTTCTCCCCAGCCATGATCTCCTCAACCTAAAATCCAAGAAACCTGCTGTGGTACACAGAGTACAAAGGAAATGGGGAGATTCCCTCTTCTGGGGTCAAAAGATGCAAAAGACAGAAGCCATCATGTGAGTTTAAAATGTCATCAGAGTCTAACGATGAGCTTCAGATCTTGGACTTAGGACTTGAGATGGAGACCCCTGTGTGAGAAGGCTCAGACCCTGACGAACATCTTGTCAGGCCCCGGCCACTACCATCCATGTCCTCTGCAGCAGCTTTTTTTGAGCACAAGCCCTCAGCTTGTTCAGCTGTAGTGATGGGCAGCACTAGAGGGACTCCCCTGGTCTGCCCTGTTATACACATGCCCACTGCATTTGCCATATTTGAACCCAAGCTTCCAGCAGAGTCAACCAAAGCCACCAACACCATCGTCAAGTGGAGGAGGCTGAAGAAGGTCCTCCCTGCTTCTCCAAAACCACACAAAGAGGAGCTCAGCCTTGTCTGTGCGCTACCCCAACAGTGCCACGTACGTCATGGGAAATCAAGCTGCCACTAGAGGCACACAATGTTTCCACAGCAACCCCTGCTGGACCGCCGGCTCTGTGCGCCTGTTCCTCCTTCTCAGTGCCCACGAGCTGCCCAGAGGCACAGGCGCCGGTGTGCCAGGCTGGTGGAGGCTGATGGTGTCCAACCCCCCAGGCAGTGACCTCCCAGGACTTCCCACCCCCAGAACACCTATTCCTTTCCCTAATCCCACAACCCACTAACCCTGGCACCTTGAGATGGTTCATCATGGCCCTCTCATCTCACCTTTAGATGTCTAGGATTCCTCTATTTGGTTTCCAAATAGAGGGCCTACAGCAAAAGGTAGGGTACAAAACAATTATTAATCTCCCTCTTCAGGTCTCTGTTGGGTCCTACCTTCAAATATTTCCTATAAATAAATACAGTATATATATTGTATGAAAAAAATCTATACTGTAGTGCATATTCATACTCCTCTGTATTGTCATTTCCGTTCTGGATTGTCCACTTTAGTTTGTTGTGTTTACATTCTGACATCCTTGATATGCTTCACCACCTCTAGTTTGCATTTCAATGCTGACACAGAAAAAACTTGGTTCTCTCTCTGTTTCTCCTTTCAGGTGGTTAGCACAAAGTGTCCAAGGGCTCTGACTGGCCCAAGCATGCCCTAGGCACCACAAACTAACCGATGCCAGACAACAGCAAGGAAGATTGTCCTGTTTGTGCCGATGGCCCACCATGGCAACAGAGGTACTAAAGTGTTAGGCATCACTCTCTTCAGGTTTCAGTTGGGTCCTATTCTTAGACATTATACCCTCTTTTACAGTAGAGCCGTATAAAGTCCATAGCACCATTCAGGGAATTATATTGGCCATTTTCATTCATGCTCACTGCTTCTTCAGGTGTTCTTTCTGTTATTCTGTTATTGTATTTCCTCGTGTTCCCCCACCTTCTCACCATGGAAAAGACACACAATTAGTGGAGGGAATCCCAGGAGCATAATCAGAGATCATAGGAACAGAACCAGAGATTCTGTTTCCCTCTTTCGGTTTTCCCTCTATTTTCTATCAACTTATAAATAAAGCATTTCATCAAGCATATTCAGTTTTTCCAAATTATTTATTGACATGGGAAAATGAAAGCTTACACAGAACAATTGTACATATTGTTCTTAGACTGCCATCATTAAAAAATGAGGGAGACATGGGGATAATTTATCTGACATGGCCCCAACACCTGATCAGGTACCAAAAAATAGCTCAAACAGTGATGATGGAGGATTTAACTTAAAAACACTTAAAATGATTCAGGTCTGCTTTGATAGTAAATAATAAAATCAAATAAGACATGGAGAGTCTTAATCTTTTGAAGACGAGCAGAATGAAAAGCAACTAGGTCAGATTAATGCACAGTTATCAAGCTCAATAAAGAACTTCAAATATAAACCTTGAGAGAAATGTGGATTGAAAAAAAGCTATTCAGTAGTCATATCGGTCTCGATAGTAACGCAGCTGTGAATAAATCAACCTTGTGTGGCCTTCATTCAGAGGCAACGCTTGTTATCAAAGATTCTTGACGCTCTAGAATCTTTGCTTGCCATTAAAAAGATTCGGGGCTTCAGCCCAGAATAGAGTAGAGCATCAGCACCCGTTTTAAAAAGGGGGTTGCAAGAATGAAGAATGTACCGGGAGTTCACGGGTTTCTCTCGAGATATTTTTCAAGGTTGTACAGACAACATAGCGGGTTTTGCGCGATTTTTAGATAGAAAGAGAACGGTCTGAATATGGTACCAGAAAACGTGTTCTCATATCAATTAGGCTGTGAAGACCATGCAGGTGCGCATTGGAAGTAGGATGAAGAGAGAAAAAAAATCTTAAATACTGTTCTTTGGCGTAGTTTCAGACAAAAAAATAGGCTCTAATTGGATGCAAGAAAACAGTGTTCTCATGCGTTATTTAAAAGCAGTGGGCCTAGCCTAATCGTATTTTTTATAATTATAGGCTAACTAGTCAATCAGAAATGTATTTCCATATGTAGCCTACGTGTGCCCACTGAAACGGAACGAACCTGTGAGACCAGGTGAAACAAGCCCCCTCCCTGTCGTCCTGACTCAGAAGATATTCCTCCTCCAACCTCCAGTCGTCTCGTCATCTATTTCGGAAAAGTTTTATCCATATTCCTTCTTGTCGTCGTGAATTGGCAAGCTTACCAAAACTATAGATTTGGCTGGTTTGAGTGTACGCCTAATGATCATACAAAATGCCCATCTATTCAAAATGTGTCTTGTGATTGATTTAGTTCTGAATGCTTATTTTCTTTATTTCTCTTTTGGCTATGAAAAATGGTGATTTAATCTATTTACATTTCTTATATAAAAAAAATGTTTTGCCTGATTTCTTGCTTCAGCAAATTGATAAAACCTGAACACATGCATAAACTAAATTCTAATTTCCAGACTTGAATAAATTCTCATCTCTACATTTTAGGATCACTATGCTGTAATATAAAAAGAATTTATTTGAACCAAGAAAACAAAAACATCAGTCACAAATCATTGATGAAAGCAGTCTTTTTAATGGGACGGTAACTGATTATAGAAAGCTGTTTTTCTTTTATGTGTTCAAACATACACAAAAGTGGATGGTGATCTTATTCTCAACTCTATGTAAGTATCAGACAAGGTGCAACCTCAGTGAAACCGCTCCATTCACCATCCTCCTCAGATCACTGACGTCTGCCTGAGATGGACTTACAATAACCTGCTGTTCTGGAAGGTACAAGAATTGAACATGCAAATCTATTTGCTATGAACACAAAAGGTACATTGTTTAATTAGGACAAATATGGCAGTGATTCCCAAAAGAAGACAAACAGGTCCTCTATCAAAGAGAGCTGGCAAACAGTAATGATCAACAACAACTTTATCACATGTACCGTCATCCAGATCTCCAAGGTTTTACAGTGGCTGGTCAAAACTGACATATGACTAAGGGGAAAAGGACATCCAAGTCCTTAACAAAGCAATCAGAACTTATTTCTGGGTAGAACATCCAAATGAATGCAGGTAAAACATTGTCTGTAGAGCTCTGTCTCAACTGAAAAGATCTTGTTAGACTTCCTCCACTGCTCATGAAGTAAGGCATTGGTCATTTCCTCAGTGGCCATTTACAAAGTGCAGATGTCAGTTATTTTCATGGATGGAGAGGGGCTGCTTTGTTTACCTAAATTCACCCCAAAATGGATGTGCATGCATTTACACCAGACAGCACAACTTCTACTGTACACATATATACAGAAGTCAAGAATGCTCTGAGAAGTCCATTGGTATAAAATGTGCATGATCAATAAAAAAGATGTTTTTTTTTTCCACAAAAACAGACAGCCACTCTTTAAAATGGTACATCTTTTTTGGTTCATGAAGAAAATAAATTTAAACTTAAAGTACTATACATTTTTTAAACATATGAACAGAATGACAATGTGCAATTTTTTTAGCCTTTAAATGCAAGCAAGCATGATGTGCTCAGTTACGTTCTAAGGCAGGACACAGGAGCAAAAGGAAAATAAAACATAAAAACATAGCTTAGGCTACTTGCACTGTGATGAGCCTTAATATAATACCTGACCTTAAGACTGAGCCACCCACCCTGTGTAACTGAACATGCTTCCACTGTTGCTCAATGAACTCGCACACACGCTCTCATACACAACTAGGTCTCCACTTTATCCTCACTAACATGTAAGCCATGAGCTCAAGTCCAAGTTACTGTGGGGCACAGAAGTGAATATAAAGGATCTCCTTTTTTTCCATATGCTTGATGCGTCACTTAAGTAGCTCTGGTTTCATCTAATCAAATCTAATAGCAGAACCAATACAAGCAAATGAATGCATCAAATGTAGACAGAAAGGTTAAAAATCTATTGCTCTTAAAGTCACGAGTCAAAGGAGAAGGGCATTACTCGACACATTCCCCTCTAGCCATCCTGCAGGCCGAGACACCCCCGGGCCTCTTGTCAACATGCTGGGTGAGAACGCAGATGGTGGGGCAGCCTTACAGGAGCCAATAGCATGTGCAAAAACTCACATTCATTAATAGGACTAGTGGGATCTCCACCTGTCCATCCAGGCAACTCTCTCACATCACGTCAGACACGTGATGCTTTCAGAGATTTTTTTTTACTAAGCTAAAGGCCTCTGCAAGCCTCCCTTTTGGTGCACAGTACTAGAATCTACAATTGGTTCTATCATGGGTTCAAAAGTCACTGTCAGTGGAGGTCTGTTATACTGAAGCATGTTAGGAAGAGATGCTTGATCCTAGATCTCCAATGTTAGCCTGAACTCCATAATCAGCTGGGGTGCAACACCAAGCTCAATGGAGCAGAGCTATGATTTTAGTACTGCTTTGGCGAGTTCCTTGAAATCCATCCCTCTAGCCTACCTTTGCTAACTTTTTATAAATAACCTGTATATTAACATGGACTAAAGGTTGTGATGGAGCCATATAAATATAGCGAGTTGAAGGCACACACACAAGCACACACACACACCCACACACAACATAAATACGTATGCAGCAGAGTAAAAGAGTAACCATAAAATGGTTTAAAAACACTGTCTTGGACATCCAGGGGAAAAAACTAAAACAAAAACCAAGGACTGTCCTGTCACATGATCTGAGTAAGTTCTGTTAACACTGCTACAGCATTACCTGTCGAGCAAGTGGAAACATAGGTAGCCTGTGCGCAGCTCCGAGAGCCTTAGGTCTGAACATATTCAAACCCAGACAATGCTGAATTGGTGTGGTACTGTACTAAAGAAAAGGCTGTTTCAGTTACTAAAGCATCCAATAAAGAGTTTTCCAAAACTCATCACTGTTAATTAACATCATCTCTCCCACAATTTGGCCTATTTTTATTTCAAATAATCTTTTCTTTCCAATCAGCTGAATGTAATTTTTTTTGACAAATATATAAATTGTTCAGTATCTAATTATTATCTTTATGTTCACTTATTACCATAATAGGTATGGTAAAGAGAACCTGGAACTCTATTCACCAAAGCTTCTTACTAAATGCTGGGTCTGGGACTGACAGATCACCACATAACTCTCACAACTATGCCTGTGTCTGCCACAGTCACCCTTAAAGTCATTCATCCACATCGAGGATGTAGGTGCAGAGAACAGAACAAGACTCAAATAGCAGATGCATAAACAACTATGGAGTGATGACTGATGAGTGAGCACAGAGGGGGAACGAGCTAGAAAGGACAGCGGGTTCTGCACCACTCCACAGTCCAATGGGATTTACCTCCTGGTGCAGCACTCCTCAGGATAGTTCCTTCACTGTCACACTTTAGTAGCTCTCATCTCCCTACTGGGACCGTGGAGGTGGGTTCCTGTGAGGTGCAGATGGGTATCTGTGGGCAGGTGGTGTCCAGTGGGAAGACTGCGTTTGTCCTCCGTGGCGTTTGAGTCCAGTTTTCGTTCCTCCCCAGCATTCCGACACCGTGCCCGTCTGCCGCTGGCCAGGGCTACGGCGAGGTGGAGGCTGCCGCATGGAACTTGACGAAAGCGATGGCAGCCAGTTCCTTGCAGAACTCCTCCAGCACGATAACCCCCTCCAGCAGTGTCACATGATCAATTCTGAGGAGACACAAAGCATCACTGACAATGTGTTCAACACCAATGGAACAGGCTGTGTAGCAAATCAAGAGCATGTGTGCAAATGAAAGTGTAGGAGAACATGGACATCTACACAGACTGAAACTTACACCAAACCTTCCGGTTCCATTCCCAGTAATCTCTTCCTAACCAGTAAGAGTTTAGGCGTGAAATCTGGGATGCGCTGAATTCGCAGCATAAGGTCCCCAACCACCTGGTGAGGACAGGTTAATCAGGTTAATGGGACAATGTTGATCATTGGGACAAGAGACAATGTTAATCATTGGGACAAGAGACAATGTTGATCACTCACATTACGCAAGTTAACTACATAGTATCTTAACCACACTACTTTTTTTTTGAAAAAGACTTTTTGTCATTCCTCCACCACCTCCCTCATAAAACAAAAGATTCAGAGAGCATTCAGAAAGGTATTCTGTGTTAGAAAAATAAATAGCTCCCTTAAAGTTTGAAGTGCATTTGCAGCATGAGTGGACACTAAAGACATGGTTGTGCGGTGGTGTGATCACTGAGCTTGGACGCACCCTGACGATAACGGCGAAGAGGGACCTGCAGCCGGGGGCGAGGTTGATGTACGGGTCCAGCAGGTACTCGTGTAGGTGTGGGTGGGGCAGCAGGGCCAGCTTGGACAGCACTGACGTCACCTGCAGGTTCACATCGTACGGCTGGGGAGGGCAGAAGAACGGCAGATATGACATTCTTAACATAGTCATTAAAACCTGAGGAGCAGCTAGAGTACTTATCTAGGAGGTTTCTGGAACCGGTCATAGACACAGATCACAAACTGGCTGCACATGTTTCTATAGTCTGTATGACGTCACCACTGTCAAAGTTCGCACCTGGTCTAAGATCCGGCCCATCCTGTCAAAGAGGACCTTGAGGAAGTGGCCCTCAAAGAAGGGGCTGTCCAGGTTGCACTTGTCAAACGGCTTGGGGTGTCCTCTCCAGTCCCACCGCTGGCAGATCCCACAGTAGTCCCGGAACTGTGGACAACATACCAGTCAGACCCAGAACCACCAGAGCAGAGGCAGACAGGCAGAGAACAGAACACAAAGGACTCTGGGCATCACCTGTCTGTGTGCGTCCCTCAAGTAGGTGTCATAGCCAGTGCCCTCAACCTGATAGGACGATTTGGCCTCATCGGGAACCAAACAGAGAAAACTACGGAAAGAAGACACGTATAAGTATGGAATGACAGACACCTGAGAATCTCAACGAAAAAAGCAGCACAAACTGAGTCAGACATAAAACACACTGAGATGGTAAACTAGGGGTAAAAGAAGCTGTTTTACCTGTTTACTATCTTGTGCACCTCAGTCTTCCCATCAGTCTTTGCATGGTCGCTATGCTGAGGTGGAGAGCAGCTTAGCCAGTCAGGACTGGAGAGCCTGTTATCTGGAGACAGATCTGAAAACAGTGGGTCTTCCTCCAGATCTCTGCAGGGACAAAATATGACATGACGGATGACTGATGACTGATGTGTTAGGGGTGGAAGAATGGACTTCACTACGCTGTAAGACAGTAGCTTAACCCTAATAACACTCACTCTGAAACGTAAAAGACCAATAGCATACATAAATATAAATCAAAAAGAAAATTTTCATGATCAATGCATGAGAGATAGCCACCAAACAAACAACTTCTGGACAGGTGAGGTTTCTCATATTTATCTGCAGGAGTGCTAAATCCATTGAGCGTGTCCCTTGGTGACCTACACTGAATCGTGTGGCTGTCCGTTCTCCAGTGGCTCTCGCTCCTCCTGGGGCTTGTACTCGGCATAGTTGCGCTCCTCAAGGCTGCGCAGTACCAGGTTCTGCAGGATGTGCTGACTTGGCTTCTGCAGCAGCTGCTCAAACAGTCTCAGCGTCATGATGCTGATCTGTGAATCATAGCCATGGCAGTGGTCAAACACACACACACACACACACACACAAAATGAGATGAGTGAGTTGTATTTTTTCTAACTGAAATAAAGCCTATCACTCTCTGTAATCTCTAGGGTGTGGTAATTGAATGGCAAACCTCATCTGACAAGTGGTCACAGTGCTCGATGAGTCTGTGCCTCAGGGGGTCCTGAGTAATCCCTGCCGACGTCTCGGGCGCCGAGTCCTCACCCAAGATGAAGAAGACGGTCTCCTGGAGCAAAGCCTCAGAGCTCACCTGCCGGATGATCCTGCTGAGGAGGGCCGTGGAGGTCAGGATGCCCACCTCAGATCTGTGGGGGTGGAGGGAGGGGTAGGGAGGAGACGGAGTCACAAAGGTCAGTCTAAAGAGGCCCATTAAACTGTAGACTAGCCAATGAGAGGGCGACATGCTAGCATAAAAACTAAAAAGCTTGAGGACTTTCTGGGGACTTACGTTTGCATCAGCTGTGGCTCCATAACAGATACAAAGAATCTCTCTCTCACTGCTCGGGCTAAAACAGCTGCAGCAGACTGTCACAAAAAGTACAAAAGCATATATGACTATGCAATTATTTATTTTGGATGACTTGACAACATTGTGTGAAGTGGTGAATATAATACCTTCTGGGCCTCTTTGATGAGCTGATCACAGTAGTCCAGCCAAGACAGAAAAGAGATGAGCGCACGTTTGCCAGTAAAGACTGCAGCATCCTCCTTCAGGTTATACACGTCCAACCTACCAGCAGAGCATATGAACATGAGTTAAAAACAAGGATTTAGTGATTATAAAGTGGACAGTGATCAGCTTGAACCTAGGTCTCACCCCCAGTTGACAGACTCGACCGTCTCAATGTCCAGTGGGTCCATGGACTGAGGCAGCGCCTGGTAGAAGTTGGCTAGCCGAGTGGTCAGGAGCTCACAGAGTTCCGTGCTCTCCGTCAGACACTTTGTGGCGGCCGGCTCTGGCAGGCTGACCAGCAGCATGAGGCCTTCACAGGCCTTCACCACAATCCGACCATCCTGTTGGACATGCATGTCAGACACTCAGGGTTAAAAAATGTTACCAAATGAGATTGGAGCATATGTGATGTATGTAGAACAGTACATAACTGCACTTTATAGCATTTCCACAAGTAAAGATAAAGGACATGCATCTTGTGCATGCTTTGTCATTCTATATCAAATAAAACTGAGAGACTGACACAACAACACAATAGTTACACATGCAGTAATGAGTGTTTATACAATAACAAAAACTAGTTGAAAAGGAGCTTGCTGAGAATGGAAAGCAGTCAAACTGTGAGACGATGCAGTCTCGTGAGTAGTGCGAGAGCGATTAAGAGGAGCACTAACCGGACTCTTTGTCAGGTTGAGCAGGGAGCTGACCAGGTTGTAATTATTGTTATTGGGGGTGGGGTTGCTTGGCGTTGCTGCAGACTCCTCTGGACAGCTGGGCGATGGGGCTCCAGGGGGGGTTTGGCCCGTATCTGGAGCAGACAGATCATCCCTAACCCCCTCTGTCACAGGCTCTTTCGTATCGCCACGTTTGACCTTATTCTGTCAGCACAAATGCACTTTGGTAAGAACAATTTAGTGGGAGATATCTAAAGTTCAAAGTCCTATAACACATCACTGCAAAGCAGACACATGCGCAACAGCACTATATGTACAGTTAAAACAAAAAATGTCCCAACTAAATAGCATTACAACTATACCTCCAGGAAGAAGTTCACCAAGTAGGGGTCCTGTTTGAGTTTTGCGCAGACAATACAAAGGAACTGGATCTCTTCATTTTCTGTAGGTGCAGCTAATATCTCCCCACACAGTCGTATGAGTTTCTACGAGGAAAAAGTAAGTCACTTTGACGTCAGAAATAGACAGACATGCTGACTTAATTTCAGAGGCCCATGTTAACCATGCAAGTGTGTGCGTTTCACTGTCTTTACCTGCACAGGCCTGTGCACGTTAATATGAGGCAGAAGGGGCTGACGAATCCTGCCCAGCAGTTTGGTGTAGAAGCTCAACACCTGTTGCTTCATGCCTGGTGGACACTAGAAAAAAATAACCAGTATTATACTGAGCATTTTAAAACGGCTTGTTTGGTTCCTTGATTGTGATTGGCTGATTCAGCGTTCCAAGCTATTGTGAATCCAGCACAATCTCTTCTCTTCTTTATTACTCTGCAGCGAACTTCAATTAAAGAAAACTTACAAAGTAATAGCCCATAGCCCATCTCACAATAGTAGCGTTTAGTGTTACCTGGTAACCACTTCCTCAAAGTAACTACATGTTTGGTTATTACAATACACCATTTTTTAAATTTGTGTGGCTGTATCTAATAAAATCTTATCAAAGATTTGTTGTAACAGTTTTGGAAAAGCAATAAGCCATGAGAGACCCCACTTTGTGTCACACAAAACAACGCCCCTCAGCTGTTCTAAATCCAGCACAAACCCACGGCCTCTCGTGGGTTATTGCTTAATTATTACATAGCTCTTTATAATGCTGAAGAATGCTCTTTTCACTTTAATGAGCCTTCCCAATGTGCTATAATGGTCTGATATTCCTAGATAACGGACCGATGCTAAGTATAACAGATTGCTGTAAGGTAAAGTGAAACAGAACGTTGTCAATCAATCTGCTGATCTGTAGGTTAAAGGACTACCGTTTTTTTTGCGTAAGCCATTATCCATCTTAATCATTAAAATTAGTATGATAGCAATGATAAACATACTTCATTGTCATGTTACTGATGTATTCAATAGGAAGCTGTGTACTAAATGGGATAATATTCTGCGAGGCGGTCATTATCGTGGAATAAAATATCGTGGATTCAAGCCCTCTGCAGGCGTCAGGCTCCCGTTGAGAGTTATTCCACGATAATAAGCGCCTTGCAGAACATTGTCCCTTACATGTATCCGCAATGTACATTAAAGACAATGCAAATGATTTAAACAATACAGAAGTTTGGTTTCCACAATAGCCCTTGACTAAACACAAAAGAACTTGTGCATGAAAACAGAGCAAACAGGCTTTCTCACATCAGCCTTGCCCAGAGTGTAGAGGGTCTCAAGGATTTTGTGGTGAAGGAGATACTCCATGCAAGGTCCTGTCTCCCCAGACTCATGTTCCCCTTCCTCCTGGATCAGAATGTCCAGCATCTGTTCCAGGTGAGAGGGGATGTTGGTGTCTGTAACTGGAGCCTTGTCATCTGAAAACATCAAGACACAAATACACCAAGTTCATAGCACACAAGCTTTCCAAATAAAACAAATAAAGCTATACAGCACAAAGATTTGCAAATAACTATACACTCTTTTATATGGACTCTCGACCATCAATACTCGCAACAAAACAGTAACAACAAACTGTAACCACTCATGGTAGGAGCCCAGAAAGTCATGTTCCAAGTTACCTGAAGTCTCAATGTAGTAATGCGTAATTGCCTTCCAATGGTAGACAAAATCCTCCTGCAAGGGCAGTGATGGGGCAAGCTGCAAGAAAACAAACACTTTTACTCCAACTCCAGCACCTCAGCATCCCCAGTCAACACAAGACGAGCTTTAGAGTACAAAATCAACATCTGCAAAAACCTGTCAGACGGTCAGGTTATGATTGCCAAGTCGGGGCACTTTTCAGCCCCCGTGTTGTTGTATTTTAACGAATAGTTGACGGCGATTCTACATAATCAAGCAAAGCTCTAACAATTTCCCAATGAAAAACAAAGGAATGACTGCAAGTGGGTGATCGTTGTCTGCTACTTTAAACACTTACACTGCTAACGTTGCTATGATAATTAGCTATGAACCGACAAAACCATAGCTAACATCCCGCAACTCAGCTACCAATTCCTATCATTACACAACCTTCTTTCTAATTTTATATAACAAAAGATTAAAAGATTACCTAAATACTTATAGCCATACGGTGACAAAGACACCAATTCTAACTTTGTGAGGCGTTTGGATCACACCTCTGTAAAAAAAAAATCAAGCTAGCTACCTGGCCAGCTAAGACCTAGCCAGTTAAGATTCAAGAAGGATGTCAACAAATACGCCAATCGGCTAACGTTAACTCTGAGCAGAGAACATAAACATCAGTTAGACCCGATTGTATGAGGCGATACATGACACAGATTACACAGAGTAGTAGCTACACAAAGCCAAGACACTTTACTGTGGTGGGTATTGCTAATCTGCTCTTGTTTAACAGTTTGTGAGGTTAGTTGTTCAATTAAAACACAACAGGCTAAGTAAACACTAGCCCTGTAACCTGCACGTTGCTAACTAGCTAAGCGAGCTAATGTTAGCATGTTGCGCAAGAAGGCATAATACTACTCATCCAGAAGACAAACATATTACACTTTACGTTAGATAGTTCAAGCATATACTTTGGACAGGGTATGTGTGACTGCACTGGTCATCCTTAACGCTTCACACTCATGTATGATCTAATACTGTTAAAACAAAATATTTGCCATTTGTTTGGGCTAGCTTGCAAGCTAACTATTTAGCCAGAAACACATCAGCCCCAATCGTTACAGCTGTTAGGCTATCCTGATTTTTTAAGACCGCATAGCGTTACATCTTAAACATAGATCAAAATCTTACCGCCTCGACTGCGTGTTGGAGAATAGACGTAAATTTGGAGAACATTTTGTTCTTGGATTGAATCAATTTTTCTCGAGAAGACCTAGAGAATTCCTCTATCTTCTTTCTGTTGTTGCCGCTGCGATCCAGATTGTTATTTCATATAGTGACCTTCAGAGAAAAAGAAGTGACATGTATTTCACTTGTATCTATTACGTTAAACTCGATTACTTTCCACATTCAGAGACGATAACCTGACTACCTTGCTAACTAACGCCGTAAGGCCACCGTGGCACTTCTAGGGCCAATCACCATTTTTTGCGTCCACCTAGGACGTCCACCAGAGGGAGAACACGAGAGTTTCTAATTCTTCCCTCATGCTTGTCTCTTGATGCAGTAGCGTGAATGACGGTCCAGTCGTTTCCTTTCACCTTTTGAGGTATTTCGACTACATCATCCTCAATGTCAAGTTTCGTATTTTCTAAAAGTTAAATAATTAATCCTTAACTTGTTTTTTCTTTGGATTAAGCAAAATTATAATGGATTACAGACAACACTTTTAATTATTTGTTCACAGAATAATCAGACAGCAGCATAGCAATCTTGGTGCCTTTTTAGACTTTATATATTGACTGAATGTTATGACTCTTTAGGGAGGTTGAGTAGGGGTATGTGGGGGTAAAAAACAGTAACTACATTCACATGACTATGTACTACTCTGGTTTTATCCTCTCAAGTTTGTTTTGCATGAACTGATGGTGATCAGTCTAACTCTAAAACTAGACACCAACACAATTGCAATAGAATTTATTTATTATAATACTACAAGTACAGATGCTGTTTCCATGCACAAATGGGTAACAAAAATATACCCACCAACGGACTGAACTTAAAACACAAGCACAGGGAGGCTGGTGGATGTCCTATTTAAACAATGGGGCTTCATGTACACAAGAAAAGCAGTAAGAGTAAGACTTACATCTGATCATATCATAAGATCTGATTTGATGATGTCACAGGAGAGAGAACCCTGGGACTGTTTCCCATGTCCACCTGCCACCCACGCTTAAGACAGCAGATACATGCATTCCCACAAACCACAGAAACATTTCAAAACACAACACACTTGTTCTGTATAACAAAATACAAGCAGTTATTCTCTTTGGTTTGGAAAAGGGAATGCCTTAGAGGGTTGTTAACAAACATTGAGGGTTGTGTTACATAAGATTGTACAGCTGTTCATTCTCATTTTCAGCATATACAGAATAATGTTGAAACAATGTTTGGTAATACAAAGGAACAATAAAGTAAACTGTGGAAGTTCTACAAAGTCAGTAAGGCACCCTTTTCTCTAAATGGAAAGTTTTCCCCCTATTTAACACTGATTTAACTAGTTTGATGAGGATTAGGATCAAATCCCAAATGGCAAATGAAACTGAAATTCCTGTGAATTGTCTGATTCTACCTCCCTTTTTGACACAGATCTGAGATCTCCAACCAATTCTTAAACAGTACAATTTCTTTTTTCTCCAGCATATTTTCAAATTGTGCAAAGTTGAACAGCACATATATGTTAAATTTCCCATTTTTAGCACTCAGTTACCCACACGACATATCCCTTCATTAATGCTACAGGCAAATGGTGAAAAGCTGATGTAACAAAACATGTAACACTATATCAAAATACAAAGCAACGCACGCTTGGGTAATTAATACAAACCAAACAAAAACAATTTTACAACACAAAAGAAACACTTTTAAACAGGGCAGTTGAAGCTACCCTTTACAATTTCAGTGCAAAATCCATACAGCCTGGGAAACTATATTTCAACATGCAAAAGCCTTGCTTTCCATGAGCATAAAATATAGGACCAAGTGTAAAAATCAAGCATTCCATGGAAACTTTTGACCAAGTTGCACCCACAGTGCAAAATATCAGCTGTATTTGAGACAAGAATTGACTCAGGCCATTTATGCCATGCCCCTTATTAGAGACAGTCCAAAATGTTTGCTCAATTAAATTCTGTCTCTGCTGTTTGTTCAGTGACATATTGAGCTAAGGACGGGATGAAAAGATTAACATATTGTTAAAACACAATCAAACATTTGCTCAGTATTTCTAAGGGAAAATATGTTATTTAGGAAGTCATATGATAAGGTAACACAAATATTAAGATGTCCATCTTAACGTTGCATACTTCTGACCAGTCTACTGAGTTACTGGGCTATGCCCCCACCTTCTTTAGGTCACATGGCAACATGCAGTTTGTACACACTAAATGGATATGTTAACTGCAAGCACCTACAGTAAGACACAAGAAAATAATAGGGAAAGATTTTTTTTGACAAGCTCTACCTTCAGATGGAGGTTACTAATCAAGATTCACACAAAACAGAGTATGGAAGAATTGACAGTATATCCTCTTCATCTAATTCATTCTTAAAACAAAATAAATCTGTTGTGCTTCACCTTGAACAACTATCTCGGGGAAGTGTGTGACCTTGTGACCATTTTACTACTTGGCTATGGTATTTTTTAATAGTAACTTTATCATTTCATATCTAGTTGCCACAACCATTATGACCATTTTCAAACAGGCTTACATTTCATCTCATCAATGTGAACCTGATTTATTTAGTTACCACTAAGGTATTGTTTGCCAGCATGATCTTAAGTAAATGTGCGTCAAAGAAGGAGCAAGTTGAATGCCTAACAAAGGTTCTACGACCAAAGGCAAAGAGGGAAAAATACTAAAAGCATCTACCGGTAATTTTAGCCATAGTAGACGACTAGCTTGTTCACCAAAACCTTTTGGAGAAGGCCTCTTGTTTGCAGAATGGTGGGTCAATTTTGTTAATTACACAGATTCTAGTTGTAATGATGTTAATAAATAGACCTGTACACCATGTGAAAGTTTTTCAGCTTTCATGATATGTTATGATAAGAACAATGGAAGAAGCAACACCAGACAAACTCTAGCCACAGAGACTTGCTAAGGGTACACAGCCATAAACTTATAAGGCACTGAAGTCTGGAAAGCGGCAAGAAATCCTCTCCTCTGCTCGATCAATAAGGCTCTACGCTGTTTTACCTCATTAGTACTACTGTCTAGGGAGGAAAGGAGTTTCTTGCTTCTTTGCTTCCTTTCATCCAAACAGAACTCTTCCTCTGCAAGATCTGAACAGACATCCTTGTGTGACACCACCTTAGACCCTCTACTTTCATCTTTAAATGACCTTCACCTTCAGTTTCAATCCACACACATTCAGGTTGTCATTATCAATGGCGAACCGTCTGCTTTTTTTTCCTTCTTCTTTAGGGTAGGCCACCCCACACTACTCCTCCCTGAAGGCCCATTTCAGGAGAAGCATCTCTCTGCAGCCAGCTGGAGGCTGACTTGAGACCACATCAGGAGTAGCGTTGGGTGGGACCACAGAAAGAGGCGAACTGTCCAAGGGCGAGGCTGGAAACAGCTGTGTGCCTACAACTTGATGAAAGGGCCAATTTGATGAGGTGCTCGTAGTTTGGGTGAGGAGCAGCAGTTGTTTGAGGTGAGGGAGGGTGATGTGGAGAAGGGAGGCGAACAGGAGAGGGGATCAACAGTCAGGGAGAAGACAGTGGAGATGGCCACATCCACGATGCCTTGGCACAGCTCTGGGTATAATTTCCTGCCAGGCAGAGATGAGAGCACTGTATGAGATAAAAAGCTCGGACATCAGTATGGCCTAGAGTTGCTAAAAATAGATACGTGCATTATGCAATGGTCTGGAAGAAACCTAATCTGTTGCAATGGCACACAGAAATTTTCAATACATCTGGGTTTGGGGACCATCATGGGTCCAGAAATAGAAGATTTAAATTAGCTTGAGGGGTTAGAAAATCCTTTCTGCTTTGAAACAGGAGCGGTCTGACCATTTCCTCTGCAAAACTGAAGCCTGCTTTCAATGAACAACTCAGCTGGAAGTAAATGGGTAGAACAAACAATGTATCCATAGAGACACAAACACACACATTGTGCTGGGCATGAAGCTCATTTGAGATAAGTGGCAGAACTCAGTCAAAGCTTTTAGGGCCTTGTGGTGAGATTTCACAGCACGGAGTAGCGGCTCCACCAAGAGATCCAAAGGATTAATTAGGCAAATAATATGTGTATTACGTATGTTTGAAAAGAGGGTGCGCGGCCTTTAGATGAACTCATACATAAATAGTATGACCGGAACAGATGTTCAGACGAGAGAAATTCGGGAGGCCACTACATCTGATCTTATGACCTGCTCCAAATGCACATATTCGCCATTCTGAATGAGCGAAGAAACTCTGAGAGAAACGGCAAACCAAGGTAGTTCAGACAGGTCAGCTTGGAGCATAACTCTGGACCTCATGTAGCTAATAAGAAAAAAAGTAGCGACAGAGGCACTCACTGTGCACAAGCTGGTGCGCCGTTGATTTCGATGAGCCACACTTTGAAGTCCTCATCCACCATGAAGTCAAAGCCAAAGAGCTGGAAGCTCTGGTAGGAGAGGTGCTTTGTGCTGATGGCTGGCTCAATGCATGTTAAACAACTCCTGTTGAGAAATAAGAGAATACACCAGTGGATAATCAAGTTGGACTAAGAGAATATATGTTACATATTTTTAAAGAATGTCCAAAAATCAATCAGAGACAAATGTGATTGATACCTGATGATCTGCTTGATTTGAGGTAAGATGGATGCTTCTAGCGTGACATTGTGTGTGTTAAGAAGGTACTGCCTAAACTCGTCAAAGAACATCTCATTGCCCTCTTCATAACGTCCATAGTTCTGAGAATGCTCTTTCTGGATGCAGTGGTTGGTTAGGTGGCTGGTCATGTCCTCGAGGTCTTCACTGTTGTAAGGCTCAGAGGATGTCCTCAGCACCCCTTCTCGATACAGGTAGATGTTATACTGGTGGTCCACTAGCACCCAGCTCCTGGGAACAGAAAGCCCAATCAGTCAGGAGGTACTTTGCATGCTGCTTTAACATGCATACCCATATGGATCCTGCAATGGGATTATGGCATTAGCTATGAGTTACACGCATAAGCCTTTGTTCTCATGGAGTATTTACATGCGCAAGCCATGTTTCACTAACTCATGATGACCAAAGACTTTAAAAAAGCTGCACAAAAAAACAGCAAAAAAACAGCAGAAATGATCGCCATACCGGATGTCAAATTTGCGATGCCCTGGTTCCAACAGCAGAGGTCTTTCAAGGTACTTCTGAATGATGTGAACTTGGCCCTGATTATCAATGTAATCCAGCAACTGGTTTGCGTCATGGGATATCAAAATTCCAGCCCCTGTATGTAAATGAATCAATTACTACATGCTTTTAATTCACTTTCACTTATGACAAAATGATTGGGATAGAAATGTGTGCCATTATTTGGACAATATTTACAAGCCTTACAATGTTTTCTAACCTTTGGCTCCAGCAGATGATTTGGCAATCCACACTGTTCCCTCACCACTTTCCTTTCTACAGTGGTATGAGGCCAAGAACACCTCTCGTTCATCTGTCTTGGGATTGCTCTTCATGTGACTGATGCCATTCTTGGCCGGGGCCACAGGGGTGTTGAGGTTGGTAGGGTAAATTATGTATGATTCTGGGAACCAGTTAGAGGAATCGGACAACTCTGGACTGGTCTTGATTAACCTGAAACAAGTACATCAAAACATGACTCATAACTAACTCACTAACTAATTCAGACTACTTCCCAAGGTCCATGTCCACATGCTTACCTGAACATGAATTCGCATACAGGCCTACTTATTCAAACATATGGGTCATTCCAAAGTCTCAGAACAGATTTCACATATTGTTCACAGCTAGCTCCAACTGAAGGATAACATGTTCTCAGATGACTGCAACAACAAACATGTGTACTCCATGCAACAGGCCCAAGATTTGGAGAAAGAGTGAGATGGATGGTATTATAAAAATTTTCTCATCCATTTGGTATAAATTGTTAGTTTTCCTTTCAACACAATATTTTTTACATTACATTGTATCTTTCATTCATGGTCTAAGATAGTATGTGGGGTAGTTAGTGATCTGTACCCAAACAATGCAATCACACCTTGATTTTTCCTTCAAGGAGAAATCCAGTATGAATCAATCCATAGGTCTGTTGTTGAATCAGATTTTCATTTTTTTCCCCACAGCACTCGTGTGTATGTTGTAAAGGCTTAGACTGTAAACACTGGCACAACATTAATAAAGTAGCCTATTGTATTTGCTGGTGTCATGTGAGTACAAAAAATGACTTTATACCGTCTCAAATACACGTTTTGCACTTTCAATAAGCATGCAGAATAAACTTTAGTGGTAAATTTGGGCATTTTCCTGGATTATATCCAATTTGACATGAAAGGGTTTATACTTGGGTTGACTGAATTCTTCAAAATATAGCTACTGACTCAACCTAAACATAAAACTCAACCTAAACAAACTAGACAAGCCATCCCAGTGTAGTGTACACACTTTCAGTATAATGTAATCCTTCACAACTGAAGATCACTATCTGCCAGCATTAGGCTTAGATATGCTAGAGGTCAATTTCAAATGTTCCAGTCCTTGTTGTATCCAGGGATAACAAGGCAGGGTCTGAACACGTGATTTAAAACTGACATTTCAAATGTCTGAAATGTGGCTCTGCAAACAATACATACTTAACTAAGGATGCTTTGCGACAAAGCTTATCAGCTCCTCTGTAATAATTCACCAGCTGGGTCAGTCCTGGTTCATGGCCTGTGAAAAGAGCAACAGAAAGCAGCAGGAGAGCACAATACAAAAATTGAGTAAGAATGCAAAAACAAGGCCTGATATACTGTCTAATGAAACAAACAGCCCTGAAGTGTCTGATCAAAGTCATAAAAGCAGTCATTACAGTGGTCATTATAATGGCATTATAGTGGTTATTATAAATGAAAGACTGGGTAATACACAAAGGCATGTGAAAGGGCAGGGTGGGGTAGTTTTTTTTTTTTTTTTTTTTTTACATGGGAGGAGGCTGCATCTTCAACATAATGCAGACCGAGGTGATGTGTTCTACCTGTAACAGCCTGCAACCACTCAAATAGGCCTAAAAAATTATGAATCCTAAGTGACACAAATGTTTTGGAGCAAAATTAGATTTCCTTGTAAACGGATGTAAATAGAAAGATTTACTTGTGCAACGCATAATGCTGACAGATGCAGATACGTTGTAGTGCATCACAAGTCCAAAATTATATAGCAGAATTAGATGAATACAAGAGCTAGTTCGCTACTGATAGCTGATCACAGATGGGCATTTAAAACGGCTGCATATGACCATCAGTTCACAAACGATGCAATAGCCTTCAACAAAAAGAGCTGTTTACCTAAGCGTCCAAATGGAAGTCTGTTTCGTTCCCCCAGCATTAAATTGAATCGAGGATTATCCTTTTTCAATCGTTTCCATTTTCCAGTGGCAATGAGAATTTTAGAAACTTCAGCATAGATGCTGCTGGTATCATCACGAAGAACAAATGTGTACATCGGCACGCTCATATTATAACACAATCCCTTAGAAACTGTAGCTTGCTAAGCCTTAGCTAACTATCCAAAAGCAATAGTCCGCAAGATAACTTCAACAGATAACTATAACTAATTAATGCCAAAACTCTAGCCGCTTGTTCTCGACAGCTAGCTATTTGGCTTCTAAACGTTATCTGCCTGCTACCAAAATAGCCTGTGGCATGTCGCTAGGTGGCTAACTTAACGTTAATGTAACGTTAACTTACTATTAGGATAGGTTGCGAGACTGAATGCTACACAGTAATTTCAACAAATAATTCAGAAATTCAGCTAAGTCTTCAGTAAAATTTTGTCCTTCTGAATCAGGTTACAGTTATGTTTCCTTGGTGTCTAAAACTATCTATGGGACCCACAATAACATACTGGGTGTGACTCTCCAACATGCTAGCTCTCATAGCTTAACTGGCGAGCTCATAATGGAAATTGGCTTGCTGTATGTATGTCAAGCTCCAAGTATGCTAGCTACCTAGCGAGTATTATGCTCAAAGTTATTTTTTAGATTAAAATACGAAGTTCATCGCATATCCGTTCTTCTTTTTATCTGTCAGAGGATCACAATCTCGTATATTCAAACACTTCCCTGCAACACAGCCCATAAAATTGGTCCTCTTTTCCTTTATTCCCATGGAGCTGTCATGGTACGGCGTCTGCGTAGTCGCATCAGACCGAACAGTAAGACGTAGGCACTGTTTCAACGCATAGAACTATGGGAAATGTAGTTTTAAAAACACTCTTTGGAAGCTTTAAAACACAAGATAGATTATGAATATCTATGTTTTGAATAATTCAAAAGGAACATCGAACATGTTTTAAATATTTGTTTCATACGATGTGTAATATGTATAGACCAATAGATTGTAGTTTTAAATGAAAAAAGTGAACTGACTTTCAGTGAAGTGATCCGTACACTTTTTATAGACCTTTTACCACACGAGGGCGGGCTTGGCTAATTTTATAGGCCCACCATCATTACCTTTCGACCGTCTATGCTTTTGTTTTGTTCTCAGACATGTGATTCATCTTTCTTTAGCTTTCAAAATGTGGGTTAACATTTATATTGCTGTAATGGGCTGTACTAGATTCTAGAGAGACACCAGGAAAGCGCTAAATACTTGTAATGTCACTTCATTCCTCTAAAAAGCCGAAAAGTGCGGAGGACAAGTCCAACCCACACCGGATATAATCACGTGCGGCGGGAAGTTTGGAGTCTGTACGTTTGCTTCATTTGCTGTGGTGGGCCTATAACTAGAAGCGGCTATTAAACGTAGATTTTGCAGTAAGGTAAGGCTTGGGGAGTTGAGAGTTTGAATTACGTTGAATTCGAGAACAAAATAATCAGCACCTTCAACGAGTAACACGCGATTCCGCCAATTTACCAGAACTATTGCCAGCTACAAGCCACTTTTAACCTAACGTTAACGTTAGCTAACGTCAGTTTGTAAACATTGAAATGTTACTTCGACTGTCTTCATAGACAGTAAAATAAGTGAAATCAAAGTTGCTAGATTACCGCTTCAACTAACGTTAAACATGCTAGAATAATTAATTTAACGTTACCAAGCCAATCTCAACATAGAGTTGTACATTTAATGTTTAAAACAGATTTACTACAGCCCCTCTTCTGGATAGTTTATTCCGATGATTCCAATGATGATGATGATGATTATAATACATTGTTTCCTATGCTCATCTGGCTCTTCAGCACGATCCTTAAACATTGAGAATTAAACGTCACTAACTAATGCTGTTGAAATTATTACAGTTGTTCATTTACGTGCCCATTAAAAAAAAAACAAAAAAACAAAACCGTCTGTTATCAACAACAGACATCTATGCTCATACATAAGATGCTTCTTATAATTACTTTGAGATACACTACTTTGGTTCATTTTTATTTTGCTTCAGTATGTGTTTAGTGCAAATTTGTCTTGCCCTCTTGAACATTTAGGAGACACATGGTGGTGCACTGTGGCCTTGGCATGCATTTTTAATGGCTCCTGTCCCATCTTCTTGCACAGGCTGGAACAGTCCAGGCATGAGCAGCGCACACCTGGACGAGTGGCAGAGGAGGTCCTTTGACATTTCGTCTGGCACATGCACACCTGAACAGAAGGCCGATGCCTATCGGGCTCACCTCCTGTCCATTCAGTATGCATGGGCGAGTCGGGAGCTTTCTCCGGCCGCTGCTGCCAGCCTCCTCAGGACCTACTCGGAGCGCTATGCTGCAATCCTGGACTCGGACGACCCACGTAGTGGCCTCAACAACTACGCAGAGAGCGCACTGCATGTGGCGCGTAATCAGAGGAACCACAGTGACAAGTGGGAGTCGTCGCTGAGCCGGGGAAGCGTGCAGAGCCTGCCGTGCGTGCAGAGGATGGTGCAGGCCTGGACAGGGGTGGCAGGGAAGTCCCTGGTGGCACCAGCAGATGTCAACATTGTTGTTGGCGCTGAGGCCAGTGGGAGCAAGAGGAGCTGTGGCCTGTCTGCTGCTCCTTCCACATCTGGCGGCAGAGCAGAACTCCCCCATCCTAGTGGTGAGCTGCAGCCCCTGTTCAGAGGGGAGGGCAGAGGCACCCCATCTTACCCCCCAGCGAGTGCTGAAGAGAGGCCCAAAAGCTGGGTGGCCATCCCCTCATCTGCTAATACTTCTCAACCACCCAGCTCTTTCCCAGCAAAAACTCAGCCTGGACTTTCCCCACTTTTTGGACAGAATGCTGCTAAGAGCCTGAGCCTCTCTCACCCGCCAGCCAGTACTGGTTCTCAGAACCACCAGTCCGTGTTCTTCTCCTCCGGCTCCTCCTCCAACCCCTCCAAGCGGAAGAACTTCTATGGCTCGGCAAGTGAGAGTAATAAGCCAAGTTACTCAAGCTATGGGGCTCAGGAGCCCCGCACTGCAGGGAGGAGGGGGGAAGAGGGCTCGAGTAATAGCTTTAAAACGGGCCGCGAGCAGCTTATTGTTGACCAGCAGAAGAAGAACTCTCATCAGCAGCCACAGCGAGCTCAGCCCTCTGGATGGGGTGCGGCCACAACCAAGAAGTCTCTTGGTGCCAACCGCTCGCGGGGGGCTTTCTCCAAGTTTGTGTCCCCTCTGCCACGGCAAGAGGAGGAGGCTGGAGCGGCCAGTGAGGCGCCTCAGGAACCGCAGCTGATCGATGAGCGGCTGAAGAACTTTGAGCCCAAAATTATTGAGCTCATCATGAGCGAGATCATGGACCACGGCCCACCTGTGGCCTGGGATGACATCGCGGGCTTGGACTTTGCCAAAACCACCATTAAGGAAATTGTGGTGTGGCCAATGCTGCGGCCAGACATCTTCACAGGCCTCCGCGGCCCCCCCAAAGGCATCCTTCTCTTCGGGCCCCCGGGCACAGGCAAGACGCTGATCGGGAAGTGCATCGCCTGCCAGTCGGGTGCCACCTTCTTCAGCATCAGCGCCTCCTCGCTGACCTCCAAGTGGGTGGGCGAGGGCGAGAAGATGGTGCGGGCACTCTTCGCCATCGCCCGCTGCCACCAGCCCGCTGTCATCTTCATTGACGAGATCGACTCATTGCTGTCGCAGCGCACGGATGGTGAGCACGACTCGTCCCGCCGTATCAAGACCGAGTTCCTGGTGCAGCTGGACGGCGCAGCTACCTCGAATGATGACCGGATCCTGGTGGTGGGCGCCACCAACCGGCCGCAGGAGATCGATGAGGCAGCCCGCCGGCGGCTGGCCAAGCGCCTCTACATCCCGCTGCCCGAGGCTGAGGCTCGCCGCAAGATCGTGGCAAACCTCATGGGCAGGGAGAAAAGCCAGCTGAACGCTGAGGAGCTGGAGGGCATAGTCAGGAGCACGGATGGCTTCTCGGGTGCAGACATGACGCAGCTGTGCCGAGAGGCCGCCCTCGGGCCCATCCGCAGCATCCAGTTCAGCGACATGGCCACCATTACAGCCGAGCAGGTGCGGCCTATCTTCCATAGTGACTTTCAGGAAGCCCTCAAAACTGTCCGGCCCAGTGTTTCTAGTAAGGACCTAGAGCTGTATGAGGAATGGAACAAGACTTTTGGCTGTGGTCGCTGATGGTTGACAAATTTGTAATTGTTTTGTTTTGGTATGTCAAGCGTTACAACAAATATTAGCAGGTGTCTATAAAGGAGTTAAACTATTCACTAAAATAAACTTCTCAGTTCACGGAATGAATATTAAAATTTAGTTTATATATGCTTATCAATGTATTTATCTGTAAAAATTAATAAAGAACACTTCCTCTTATATTAGTTCCAGTAAGGCTGTAATCTAATTTTTCTCATGGCCAGTAACCGCAGCAGACTCTGGCAAAGTAGGTTCTCAAAATAGGTTGCCTAATCTGCACCCAGCATGGAGTTGCAAGTTTTCCTTGTGACAGCGGAAATGTGCCAAGATTGATCTTTGGGGAAGGTAGGGTTCAGTCTCTCTTTGTACGCCTGCCATCTTCCCACTTCCAAAAGGCAGCTAATGGTTTTACCTAAAATAAGACTTTTGGGTTCCTTGCTAGTTCCTTTAGAAAGATATGATATGGAGTGTAGCAGTGATTGGGCATAGTGTCCTTCAGCGATAATTGAACTTGTTCCAGTTTTTGAAACAACCGAGGGACTCGTCAGGCATGACAAAGGAAGTTGGGCAATCCTGAGGGTATCCTGGTGTTATGATAAGTCTTAGACCACAAGCCGGCTCTTGCAATCTTCTTCCTGTCCTTATGCATGTGATTTGGGATTATTCATGGCAAAATGGAAGAAAGCAGTTTGAAGTAGCCATAAAGATGGAAGTTTTACCGGAACATTTTGCAGGATTTAACCACGGTTAAGTAAAAACATGTTTTGACATTCAAGGCATTATTTGCCCACTTCAAACAGGGTTTATGTATATACATACCTTTAAGTATTCAGGCCTATCTTCCATTGTGACTTTCAGGAGGCCCTCAAAACTGTCTGGCCCAGTCAGGCTTGTTAGGCATGGGCTGGACTGTTTGAAAATAGGCAATTAGACTTTATGAGTTCAAAAATATTATAATATAATAAAACTTTTAAACATTACATGTTTTAACACGAATGACTCACAACAAAATTGAATGTTCAAATGTCAAAATTTAACAATTCAATTCAGTTTTATTTATACAGCGCCTTTTACAATAGTATTGTCTCATGGTGCTTTACAGAAGGAGCACCCAAGAGCAACACTAAGCATAAATGGCACTGTTCTTAACTGAACAGTTGGCTTTTTTTTTTTTTTTTTTCATTTTTCATGATCAAGATTTTGGATATTACCTCTTCTTAATGCTTATTCTAATTATCTTCCAACCAAAGGTTTTTTTGTTATATTAAGCACCTCCCCAAAGTGATTCATTCATTCTTCTCAAAATGGATATTATGTACCATCATTTTGCCCAAGCTGATGCTGTACAAAGAGATGCCAAGCAATCCAGATAAGAATCTGCACTGGATTGTGTGCCTGTATAGAGAATTCTGTTTTACAGCAAATTATGGCAGTCAGCGGGAGAACCTTGGAATCAAGGGGTCATTGGCATAAAGGGCCCACAGTGTCTGTCAGCAGACACACCTTTCTGCAACGTGACCAGGTTGAGAGTGACATCATTAGTGATTACTTCCTTCAAACACTTTTAGGAAGTGCCCTATTGTAAATACTTGTGTAGTCATTCATCTATTCAAAAAGTCCATCAAAATATATTTGTATGAAAGAAAATCTCTTAATTTATTCTTCACTCATTTCAATATTTAGCACCTTATGAATTACACATTTTTAAATCAATATAGACATTTCAGAATCTTACGTTTGCGCAAGCCTAATTTCCCTTCATATTTTAAAACTTCTTGTCTTTTCATGCACTCCTGGAAGAAATGCAGAGACGCTCTAAAGTATCAAGTGTCTATAGAGAGTTTTGCTTGCTCTCCTTTAAACTTACTCCCTCTCCCCCATCGCTGAGGCATGAACACTGTCCCCAGCAGTGGAGGCACCCATTATAGATTGTGCACACATGAAATGAAACAGTCATGTAATTTTTATGAAACAATCTTTGAGAAACTGGAAGCCCATGAAAAAAGGGTTTCATATATTTTTCATCTTTTTGTCAAGTTGCTAATGAATATTTCAGGGTTGTGTGTGGTTGGCCACAGTGTCGAAACTTTGTAAAACTAGCCAGCAGTGCAAGTGGCGAGCCCATCCCACAGGGCCGATGGAAGACTGCGGCTCCGGCAAGACTCCTCACAGCTGGACCAGAAGCAGCGGCTTGCAGAATTCCACTGGAGCCAGCGATGGGATCCCCCTGAGAGGCTGCTTTCATCTCTCTCCTCCTCTTAGGTTGGGTCGGGTGGGTTAGGAGGCCTGGAGAAAAGGGGGCTCCACAGTATCACCAGCACACACTTGGGTGACGCTGGGCAGAATGTTAGGATTATTGTGTCCTGAATTTTCACTGACATTAGCATATTCTCATGAAGTGCTATGAGGGATTCCCCATTCTTACTGTTTCTTTCTCCATTAATGACATTGTAGAAATTCAGATGATCAAAAGGTAAAACCCCAAAATTCCTGACTGAGCTCAATTGTTAGTGATTTTTTTGTCTGTGGTGGTGGGGGTATTTTAGTTGACTGATGCGCGAGCTTCAGCTCAAATGGAAAGGGGAAGTGAGATCTGGGATTCTGACTGGGGGAAGAGTATGTTGGCCAGACTATCCTTCTCATGCAAATGGCCTCCCTCCCCCGTTAGGTCCCAGTGAAGCGTAGGGGGGTGCAGCGCTGGCCACAGCTGCTTCCCGTTTCCACCCAATCACACAGCAGCCATCTGGATGCCTCTGTCTCGGCACTGCCTGCCTGCACTCAAGAGCTGATGGGCAGGCTTCTCTCTCTCTCTTTGTGCACACCTTACCCACAGCGCCCCTTAGCCTCCCTCACCCACACTGGAGTAAAAGCCTCATGGTATGTCACACCTCAGACCCCACATTACACCTCAGCACCATGCTTGGTCATCTTATAAACCCACCTCTGCTTCTCTTTGATCCTCAGTAGCTGAGTCTCTCACCCCCTCCTCCAGAGCTCACGCCTCCTAGTCCCAGTGCTCTGCTGTGGGCATGGGGCTCTGCTCTGCTCTGTTCCTGTCTGCTCCATCTCTTAGCTCTCCTTAGAGCGCTCCTCTCACATTAGCTCTTGGGTCTCACCTCATTTCTCCAAATGCCACAAAACTTCTCTGTTTTCTGAGAGTGTGCTTTTAAAAAAAACTGTTTGTGATGAATTTAATGTCAGTACTGTATATTCAAGCCATACACTGTCAATTAGTGTCAAGTTGGATCATATTTTGGCTTTTCACATTTTTCATCAAGACTCTAATTTGGCTGTTTGTATAATCTGCACATTTATATTCTTTTCTTTTCACTGCATTTCTCAGGTTATTAACCTCTCATGAGAATGTGGATGCCAATCAATTGCCATCCTACTATTTGACTTGACAGATGATGGATATGCTGAGGGTTGACAGTTATTTCAAATTAATTGCTGAGCAATAAATGTAAGAGTTCTTGATGAAGATGAAACACTGAACTTTTTTTGTTTTCATGCAGTTGTGGATGTTTATGTGAACTAGTTTCACTATAATATGCATTTATGTAGTTTCATTACACTGACATTTATAATTGTGCTATATGTCTGTGAGCTGACATAACAAATCTAGACTTATGGTCATTTCATTTTTGTAAACTTCAGGGTTTTTTAAATTTATTTAAATCTCACAAAATATATATTTTTGTCCATACATGTATAAACACATAACACAGAAACCTTTACATAGCTTTTATGGTCATTCATTTGGACAAGTCATTTTGTTTTCTTTTGCATAAACAGTTTTAAAAGAACATCAACTGGGTCTTTAACTTGTGTAAAACATTTTATTGATAGTTTACAAGCACCACTATTACTTTAGATTTACACAATTAATTTAGATTTTGTACAAAAAAAAATTATGACCATCCAGTTAAAAATCCTGTTCAATTGATATAACTTGACATTCCATTGGCATTTAAACAATCCTTGTCTGCACTGACTGAGGAAATAAATTACAAAAAGTGAACGTCTATTTAAATAATACAAAAATAACTACTGAAAGCCGCAAAATAAAAATCTATGTACTGTTACAGCTGTATAAAGTCAACAACATTTGCAGTGAGCATACATCTAAAGTGTGATAATACTGATATTCCACCCAGTAATCATGAAACGTTAAACTATAGTATAAATATTTTCACTACCCTCATCCTTGTGCTGACAGTCAGAATTATGGCATATGCTCACCTCAACAAACAAAATAACAGAATAACAAAAAAAACAAAAAAATTTCACTTTTTTTTACAAAAAAACCCAAACACATTTTACAGAATAATGACTCTTTTTGCGTTGCCATTCTTATAAAAGTAGAGCAAGTATAATTGTATTTTTTCAGCATACATCAAAGTGTTACATATCTGACAAATACATTTTCCCTACTGTTTTCCATATTTTCAAGCATGCAGACAGTGGACGGATAGAATCAGTATATTTGTATAGAGTATCTATATTTTTCAGCTATCAAATTGGTGTGTGTATTTACATTTTTGTGTATGAAAAATATGACTGGGCTTTTTTATTATTGTTTACTAATTTTTATTTTATGATACTTGATGCCGATGCTTCTATGTCATTGGACATGGACTCACAATGGCAGGCTCATAAACTGAACCTACTTCACCCAATTATCAGTCAGTGATGCTACCGCTGTTATAACGTAAAGGACTTGAATTGGTATCTCAATCTGTATGTGCATGTGCTTTGTATCTGTGTGTGTGTGTATTTTCAGTATCGATGCTCTCCACGTGTCATGTGAGAGGAGAACTCGTAGCGGTCCTGACTGCGGTGGCCACAGAGGTTGCACTCGAAGGGGTCCCTGAAGCCGTGACAGCCCATGTGGATGGTGTACATGACGTGGTCAAGGAAGAGCACACGGCAGTGGACACAGCGGTAGTTCCGCATCTCGTCGCCATCCCCGTTCAGGACCTTGAAGCTATCGGAGCCCACAGCCAGGCTGAGGTCCACGCCGGCCACGCGCATGGCCTCATACTGACGCTGTTGCTCCTCCTTCACCAGGGCACCGCCGTTGCGCATCCCTGGGGCCATGTGGTTGGTTAGGTAGATGAGGCCGGCGCTGGCCGTCCCGGGGGCTCCCGCCGCACCTGACCGCTCCTCGTTGTTACTCTCGGTGTCGGTGGAGTCCTGGCCACTGGGGCTGGGTGAGCCCTCCTTCTCGCTAGATGCTGACTTGGACTTGGAGAGCAGCAGCAGGTGCTCGGCGGCACTATCTTTGGCCGAGAGGCCACTGTCAGCAGGGGGCTTGTGCAGCTGGTAGATGGGGCTGACCACCACCTCGGAGGAGGAGCCGGGCGAGGTCTGCACCAGCGGCCGCAGCGATTCAGCACCTAGGTAGCTGATGGCGCTGTTGATGGCCTGGTCGATCACGTGCGGTTGCATCAGCTCCCCACCGCTGCCTTCAAACGACAAGTCTGACAAGCGCTTCTCACCTGTAAGACACACAGAGAAAGAGAGAGAGAGAGAGAGAGAGAGAGAGAGAGAGAAAGAGAGAATGAGAGAGAGAGAGAGAGAGAGAGAAAGAAAGAGAGCAGTTGTGTTACTGCATCTTATCTTCTAGTTTATCTGTGTTATACTTCCTGTCTGACTTAGTTGTGGTTTGAGGGATTTTTATTCTCTCTTTTTCTTAAACTCATGTATCTTAACTGAATGTCATCTTATTTTAGGGTGTAGTCTAAAATCCATATTTAGGATTATATCTTTGACACCACATGCTGAAGGAAACACACAGTGCACGAAATGCATTAACCTTAAAACCAACAGGACTTCAAAGACAGCACTTTTATTGTTTTTAAAAAAGACAGGTATGAAGGTTAGTTTTTATGTAATTTTCAGTAAGTTATATGTAAATGTTTTATTTGTGTTTTTCCCTGAATATGCCTTGCTCATTTAAAAAAATAATAATTTGAACCTCAGCTTGGCAAATGCAGACTTTTTTTTCTCAGGGTAGGCACAAAAAGTAGATTCAGTCTCTTACCCACAAACTTCTGTGGCATAGAGCTCTTTCGCTTGGCTACATTATTAGCTAGTCTGTCTAGCACCAAGGCCCTCTCAGGTCCCGTCAGGGTTATGTCCTCCCTCTGCTCACTCTGGTTGCTTTCTTCCTTTACTACTGGAAAGCAAGACAGAGAAATGTTTAGGCTTCATGGCTACGTCTGCTCAAAGGCTCAAATAGCTAGTGGGTAAAGTGTGAAGACTGCAAAAAATATATTGTTTACTTTTATGGATTCACTGTTTTTTGTTGTTGTTGTTGTTGTTGTTGTTGTTTTAGAAACAGCAAAGTGGTTTAATACTAACTCAAGCCTTTCTAAAATCCTGCAGGTCTTTGACAATTGACCTCTCATAATGTTGGTAATTTAGCCTACATGGTAATTTAATGCCTTAAGATTAGGATGGTAATATAAATTTTCTGTTATAATTATTACAGTCAAATATAATTATAGCTACAGAATAAAAAGTGTCACTAATTGAATCCTTCTGCACAAACTGAAGTTGACCCCATAGATGTATTCGTGACAAGTCTAGAGCAGATACGAGCTACTCAGAATCTGCGTTACTGCTTTCTATTCAGGTGTTGTCAGGTTAGCCCGTTTTGTTTTAGGCTACTTGCTTAATTCTATTAAGATAAACACTAAATATGGAAATAATATATATATAGTTCTTGAAAATCAGAGCATACATTTCAAACAAAAAAAGAATAAGTAAATTCAAAATGAGTTCAACCCGGCTGTTTAATTAATGCTATATAAAATAAAAATAATGAAAGTTTTGACTAAAGGTTTGTCTTTCTGTATCTAATTATAAGTATGTAGAGACTCATTTTGAGATGTCAAACTGCCACATACACAGAATGCAATGAAAACATTTGTGGATAAATATGGTAAAAAATGTAAACTACAATAAATGCATCAGCTTATATATGAATTCTATAAACTACAATGCACAGAAATATTTTTAAAAAGATAAAGCAAAGCATCAACTACAGGAACATGTTTAAGATGAAGAAATGCCATGTAAAACATGACATCTATATGAGGTGGGAATGAGTTCCTGCATGCATGTAGACGCATGAAAAAGAGAGTCAGACAGACAGGCGGACAACTGGGGGCTGGGTTGGACTAACCTGTATAGATGCTGTCCTGGAGTCCCATGCATTGCAGGTAGTTGTGGCATCGTTCCTTGTGTTCCTCTAACGAGCTACGCTGTTTGTAACTCCTCCCACAGTAAGCACACTTATGGGGTTTTCCAACTAGGTGAAAAAGTGCAGACACACATGTTTACCACTACGGGCATTTGGCTTCAGCATCAGTTTAGGCATGTGTACAGAGAGATGTTCTAACCTCAGAGCTAATCCAAACACAAATCAGTTTCACCTGTGTTAACAATAGCTAAACAGTAGGTGACCAATACACCAACATGATAGAAAACCCCTGTAGAAACACTGTCATATCCATATGAACTGCTCTACCGGCCAATGATTAACTGACCACCACTGGTAGGTTCACCAGCGGCCCAAGGAGAGGCGCATGCCCACAGGGCAGGGCAGGGTGGGGTGGAGACTCACTCACCAGAGTGTGTGCGCAGGTGGCCAGTCAGAGCGTCACGGCGGCGGCAGGCGTAGTTGCACAGGTGGCACTTGAAGGGCTTCTCTCCTGAGTGCAGTTTGATGTGGCGCAGCAGGTTGCCCTTCTGGGTGAAGGAGGCACCGCACTGGTTACATTGGAAGGGCCGCTCCCCTGCAGCAGAGACAAAGCATAGAGGCCCACTCATCAGTCCCCCTCATCATCACACACATCTCAGGACATAATACCTAACATCACTCTTTTGGCCAAAGGGTTAAAAACCAGCATCAGCTATTCAAAGTTAAAGCAGCACTACCTATAACATGATTGCTGCTCTCTAAGCTTGACTGGTTGACTTGACTGCAACTAGAGAAACTAAAAAGGTAAACACTAATACATGGACACTGTGTGACAAAGGCACGGGGTGTTTGTATCTCACAAACAAATAGGAATATCAGGTATTTTTCAAGGGACGTTATTCAGCCCATTCAGCCCAACTTGCAAAAGGCTAATTCTAGCCATAAACGGCTTGATAGGGAACCATTGTCTGCAAACTCTTCTATGTAAAAAAGCCTCCTGAGCTAAAGAATCCCCGTTGGTAGCACCATTATGCACTGAATGTGGGGTCAGTGTCCTACACGGCTCCCGTGCCGAGCAACATCTTCAACGACGGAGCAGCTCGGCAGCGAGACTCAATCAAACACGCCAGCGGGATCTCGGAGCAGAGCGGCACTCTCCCAGGCTGAGCGCTCTCCCTGCCCCGCTGTGCCGCCTGGCTCCGTGATCGAACAAGAGCCTTTCAAACTGAGCCTGCCAGTTTCGTAATGCACCACTGCCTGGGTCAATTTGATCTGAAAATCTCATTTTTTCCTCTTCTTCGGCTCTAAAATAAGAGCGGCACATCACAATGCAAATGCAGACCTCATTTAAATAAAGCGGAGGAAACACTTTGTGTTTGAGAGCCAGTCTTCCTGATCAGCGCCTCTGGAATAAACCAATATCCAGCCTCTCGGCGTGTTGTGGCATTCTGAGAGAGCGTTTTTAATACAGCTCTTTCTTCAAAAGGCCCCCTATAAAATAAGAGTCACCAGTGAAGCAGCAAAACTACAGAAAAAAGAAACTCATTAAAAAGGCATTTCAGGAGCACAGTCTCACCAACGAATATTTATATTGAAATAGGAAGCACTTCATTATATCTTTTATTATAAGTTCTTTTTGCATTTACATTAGCTCCGTGTTCCTTTCTTCCAGTTTGACTTTCATTAGCTCCTGAAGTAAGACGGTTAAGTGCCTTTTTGAAAACTGTTCTCCACCAATGGTTTGACTTCATTACAATGGGATTTCAATTTTGAAAGAGAGCAACTCTTAAATGCTGGGCTAATTGCAGTTTTTTTTTATGTTTCATTATCCTAATTGTTGTTCACTTACTGTTTTGGACTTTCTTTAAAAAAAAATCTACTTTGGCCCTAGGTTTTGATATTTTCTTGTGAGATTTATACTTTGCTATTTTCAACGAAAACACAAAATTAATGAGTTTAAATTAGAAAGAAAATGAAGGGGGGCACGACAAAAAATGAATTCCTATATGACTGTCAACCAGCACAAATCTCATCACCATGATCTGCACAAACAATGCAGCTTTACTAACATCACTAGGGTTAAAGACGTTATATATGAAATTCAAAAATGATCGGATGATCTTCGAGCACACAATCAGCTTGCTCCCTCATACCTTCACACCTTCACACAGCCTTCCTGCTGTAGAGACAATATCTGACCGCTGCCTCTCAGACTAGCTGAAAAATCTAATTTTTCTCCAGGGAGCGCAGTCTCTACGCCGCTGGCTGTGCTGGGTCTGAGTACAGCCCAGGTCAGAGTACTGCTGGGAGGGGGGGAGGGGTGTGGGATAGTGGGCCCTCAGCTGAGCTGCGGCAACAGCAAGGCACAGGAGGAGCACATAAGTGAAGGATGAAGACAAGGGAAATGGCAAATTGGGCTTACCAGTGTGGCTTCGCTTGTGCACCATCAGCACATTGGGGCCAATGCAAACTATCCCACAGATATCGCACTTGAGCTTCCCGTTGGGGAGGCGGATGCCGCCGGCCGCCGGGTACGCCGCCTTGTTTTCGGCCCCGGCGTGGCTGCCGTTCACTTTGGCACCCGAGGCATCCAGCACGCGCAAGTCCTCCGCCCCTTCCTCCTCCTCCTCGCCATTCGCCTCACAGGCCATCCCATTCTCCTCGTCACTCCGAGCCTCAACTTTAATATTGCAGGCTGGAAAAAGAGAGCAGTGGGCCACTGTTTAGTACACCACTCAACATGCTCTGCAGTGCTTTCTCCACCTCACTCATGCAGCAGGACAGGTGAGCATGTGGCCAGCATGGGAATATGCCTTTAGGGAATCATTGAACTCCTAACAAAAACATACAAGCTTGTTTCTGCCACAAGAGCTGCTGAGTCTATATTAGCATACCTGTTTCAGAAGTGTTTTGTTTAAGATGTATAATTCTTACAGAAAGAAATTCAAAATGGGAACTAAAAAAAACTTCTGCTTGCGTGTTTGTAAGTAAATGCGCTCCATAAACACTGAAAGCCGCCTTGCCTTATATTTGTTAGTTTATGAACGCTCTTGTTCAGAGCTAAATACAGACTCTTCCACTGTGCATCATCAGGCTTCCGTTGAAGTAAAGTGACTAGAGTTATTTTCATTGGCGGTAGCAAATGTCTGGCAGTGTATCTGTAAGAGCTAATGATCAATGCACCTAATGCAGACTTCTGAGACTTAAAAATGACAAAACTAGTGTACAAATAATTCTGCATCATCATTCTTGGTAAAGCCTCTTTCTATTTAAGTAACAACAACATGAAGACCTACAAACCTGAAAAAGGTCACTGTGCATTCTCACAGGTTAGCAATGCATTTCAAATTTCAACACAATAATTCTTTTGCTTGGCTAGATTGGTACTGTGTTTTCAGGTTGATTCCAAGGAGCACAATAGAAATATGACGTTTCCCTGTTTCACTCTACCTTACCAAGGGATAATGGCATTCATTTCTCTCATACATCTCTCATACATCTCTCTCTTCTGTGAAACAAACGATAGCAAGATAAACAGGAAACAGAGACGCAGGAAGCACTGTGAAACTGAGGACTGCTGCGGTGAACACCAGACCAACAAACCATGGTAAATACTCACACACACACAAAGACACACAAACATACACAGAGATAGGCAGACATAGAGTTCATACAAAATCACCAAGACAACATGATGACCTTTTCTGTACCTAGCAGTTAACAATACTATTCTTTACAACTATGATAACACTGAAACACTCAAAAATTCAATGGATTCTACAGTGTTGCAATGGGACAATACAAAAAACCAAATAATTAATATTTTGCAATTAAATTTAAAAACATTTTAAAACAATAATATGATGTGCTGGACCACTTGACAGACATTGGAATTCATGTGGTAAAACACCCGTATGCGCAAACTCCTCTGAACTTCTTACGCAAAGCTTCTTTGTAGCAAGGGGCATTTCACACGGACAGGACATCCACACAAAAGGTTGTGTGGTTTGCATGTCATGGTGGTAGCCCGATTTCCCCATGCCAAAGCCAACTCTGTTTGTTCAAGCTAAGAGGAAGAAGTGGAAATAATGAAATATAGGAATCTGGAGGAAAAGGGGAAGCTTGAGCAGCCTAGCCTGCCCAACCGAAAAGAAGCCAAGAATTATGGAGAAGTGACAGAAAAGGAAGCACACACAGGGAATTGTGAAGCTGGGTAACTGAAACACCTCTTTTCAGACTGTGTGAGCGTATGAGACTGCCACCCACCACAAACACCTAAATGAATGAAATGAAATGTACAACACGTGTGATATTAAAAATTTAGCCAACACTGCTGACTAATGCCATTCATAAAATACATGGAATTTAATGTAGTGGACAGCTCACAAAGATTTCAAGCACTCTTGTGTATGATGTGGTCACTGGAAAGCACCAGAGCAAACAATCAGTCCAACATGAGAGAATGATCACTGTGTGCTGGAAAGCATCAGCTCATCCAGGCAGGGCAGGCAGGATGGAGAAGCCAAAACCACAGTGTTGTGTGAGACTGAAGCTGTACGTGTCCTCTGTCATGAGGAGTGCGAGTGCACACTGCAAACTCAGCCATCCATAGAGACTTACACTTATCACTTGTGATGCTGAGGCATATAACACCCACAAGTGTGAGGACAAGGTCTCTCTCTCTCTCTCTCTCTCTCTCTCTCTCTCTCTCGCTATCACCAGCTCATTTGAGGTTATTATAGTGTGGGTTGCTGAAGGAGTCTTTAATATTTAGGCAAAGTGTAGGATCTTTACAAAGAATTTTGATGGGCCTTTTCTCATACACATACAACACAATAACACACATACACACACTCACAGTCACACACACACACACACTGTTGCATACCGAGATACCAAGAGCGAGAGAGGAAGAGGGAGACAGAAAGCACACACACACACACACACATACACCAAGCCCTGTCTCTATTATTCCTATGAGTGTGTTGCAAGAGTGAGGCCTACTGGGCTGGCTTAACCTGGGTCAGATAGGGGGAACTGGATGTGCAGCAGAGCAGTCTCCCAGGGATATATGGGGAAGTTTGACTAAAACGGGAATGAGAAGAAG
>PYXC01000766.1:3280000-3385000 GCA_015244755.2 Tenualosa ilisha
GTGAAAGCATGGGCACATGTGCAGGTGCAGTGTGTGTGTGTGTGTGTGTGTGGGTGTGTGTGTGTGTAGTGATGCCTGACTCTGTTCCTGAGCGCATTATCTCCCTGGGTGTTGAAACTATCTAAGTTCTGGCAAGTTCTTCTTAGGAAACTCTTGCACATCCTATTTCAGTTTCCTCTGACATTTTGTTTCATGTTTTTAGTTTTTTTTTATCTTTTCAATCAAGTTAGCTTCTAAAACTTTCATGATGAATAGCAGCAATACATAGAGGCACAGTGAAATTTACACAGTTCTACTATTACTACTCATAGCTTGCTCACTTATCACAACAGGATGTATTGAAAAGGACAAGTGGAGCTATTGCCTTGCCTGTGGTTCACCTAGGACATACGGTTAGGCAGGAAATGACTTCATAGTGGCTTGTGGATGTTTGGTCTTATTGCTGCTAAGACAACACTTATTTGGAAGCAGATGCTGTTACAGTAACCCTTATTATGTGGGACAGTATGTTTAGAGGAGAGCAACTGCACCTCTGGACAATATTTATACAACGACACAACTCAACAACTACTTGTCTGCCATGCACATGAAAATAATTCCAGTTTGGAGAGGATATTAATTACAGAAACTTAATCCACTCTACACAACTAAACACTTTTTATTCAGGTGACATTCAGAAACTTACTGGCAGTAAATGAGAAAGGACAATGTTCTGCTCAGTATACGTTATATAAGTATATAACTTGAGCTAGATACTAGCAAACTCTCACATGGTACATATATGGTCTGCACTAGTTGAACAGCAAGATACATACATGTCATTGCAATGGGATTGCTAATTGAGTCCGCTAAAGGTATGATGTCACAGTTGGAAGTTGGGCTGTCCATTGACTAACATGACCAAACTCACCCAAGCCTTTGTCAGCCTGCCTGTTGTTCTGCTGTAGGCCTGAGGTGGCCGAGAGGTCCTCTGGGACAGGCATGGCCTCATCTGTGTCCTCCGAGGCTTCATTGGCAGGGGGACTGTCCTGGCCTGAGAGAGGACACACATATTGCCATGCTGACATTACCTAAACTATGAGGAAAACACATAATCCTTTCACAATATTAATCCAGTCATGCATATTCATGCTTCCCACAGTTATTAGACTCCCCACCCCGACACACACACACCAAAATACCCAAATGTCACATGGGCAAACAGAAGCTGCACAAAACTACAGTCCTTTCCATGTAGCACACATTCTCCTTTCCAAGAAAACAAACAGAAGTGCTTATTGCACAACACCATGTGGACCTTCCTGGACATGACTTGACAGCACAGTTCAAATGTGCACTGATAGTGGAGATACTGTAGGTGCCAGCTCATCTTCACATGCACCCTCTATTAGGACACTAGTCATTCTGTTTTGGCTTTCCTGTTTACCAGTAATCTACTAAGATCCATTGTCAGGAAATTCCCTGGAAAACCTCTAGGTAGGGCTTTAGCAAACACATTTTTGCTTCTTCGCTTCATGTTTATCATGGTCTAATTATATGAATATCATTGCTTCCTGTTCACTAAAAACAGGATATCAAGAGTTCATTTTTAAATAACACAGCTATAACCAATACTAGCTTATTGTGACACATCTGGGACAGGTCAAATACTGTTAAAAAAGCAAGACTTCCTCCGCCAATATCAACCCACGTGCTATCAGGTACATTAGGGTCCTTTGTCTCTTTCCCCAGTGTTCATCTCTCTCCCCGTCTGACAGCTCTACCCCAGTGGTGTGACCTATGAGACCTTTCTGTGGGCTTTACGGTATCATGTGGTCATGTGACAAACCTCACCTGGTATCTGGGACATTTCCTGGGCCTCTTCAGTCTCCATTCTCTGCAAGTACTCTAAAGTTAGAGAAAGCCAGGGACAGAGAGAGGACAAAGTGACAGTCCGAGCGAAAAGCAGTGAGTTGGGCAGAGAGAGGGAGAGAAAGAGAGAGCGAGAGATAAATGTATCAATTTAATCAACACCTGGTTGAAAGTGGAACCATCTCCAGCAAGTATAAACAGATTAAAGGTGCTGGCCTCTCCGTGTACAAACCCCATCACGGACAGTGAGCCTCCCAGTCCCCTGGCAGACGTGATGGTTCTGCACATTACATTACAATGAATTACAGACATTTTCATTACCGCCCCGACAGCCAGACTGGGTCTGCCAGAGAGAGTGGAGTGAAGTGGAGAGGGGGCAGAGCGGCACACTCCTGGGCGGGTGGCGTTGGGGATTGGTGCTGGGCGGGTGGGCTGGGTGTGTAGGGGCTCTGGCGGGAGCTATAGCTTTCCAACCACATTTGTTATTTATTGTTAATTTCCCAGCACATAATCATCCAAAAATGCAAACTGACTGTCGCAAAATTAAGCAGAAAATGAGATGGCCTCAGGTCACTGAGGATGCGGGGCTCCGCTGCCGCCAGCTGATCGGCGCTCGTGTTCACTCTAATTTACTGAGCATGCATGGCTGAGCCGGGCCCAGCCGGCCCTCTGCGCATACAGCCGCTCGAGCCTGTGACAGGAACAAAGAACGAGAGGAACGGAGGGAGATGGACAGAAAACGAGTGAAGAGAGAGGGAGGAGGGGAGAAGTGTGTGTGTGAGAGAGAGAGAGAGAGAGTGAGAAAGTGCGTGAAATGGAAGAGGCCAAGTGATAGAGAGATAGGAAAGAGGAAGAAAGTGAAAGAGTGCGCTGTAGAGAGGGATTGAGTTTTGGGGAAGTGACAAACGGAGTGAGCGAGAAAAAAATGGAGACACAGAGGGACAACAAGGCAAAAAGAAAGGGAGAGAGTAAGGGAAGCAAAACAGAAAGATGCACGGATGGAAAAAAAGAGAAGGAAACAGAGGCGACAGGGAAGAGGTCAGCGAGAGAAAGAGGCGCAAAAACAAAGTGGCCAGGCCGAAAAGGCCAGATAGTTTGTGTGTGTGTGTGTGTGTGTGTGTGTGTGTGTGTGTGTGTGTCTTATTCACACAAGAGGCAGTATTCTGAGGAGCACTTCATCAGGCCAGGCCTGCATATCTGAGGAGTCACCAGTGTGCGTGGCCCCATCAATAATGCATGGGCCCCCGAAGCCCGCGGCAGATGGGCACAACAGCCCCTGCCCCCTTGCCACTGCCACTCCGAGACAGCCCCATCGGTGGCACTCGCCCAGTGGCCAGCCAGCCACGCCGAGGAACACAGCACAGCACCACACAGCACTGAGCAGAGCGGAGCAGAGGAGCGGAGGGAGAGGAGAGCAGGGCTCCCTAAAATAGTGAGGCGAGCCGGGGAGGGGGTGTGTGGGTTGGTGGTTGGGGGCCCAAGGAGGCGTCCGGCCCTTCCTGCTTGCGCTGACAGATGGCTCCACACACTTGGAGCAAATAGTGGGAAGCGGGCAGCCCCTCCGTCTGTTGCTACGCGCAGCGACTCAGGGCGGCCGCGAGGAGCCGAGACACGCCAGAGCCACGCGGGAGGAGGAGTGTGCGCTTGTGTGTGCAGTGGGGGGAAGGTGTGACGTGGCGGGGGAGCAGGAGGATAGCAGGCTCAGCACCAAGGCTCCCCAGCAGCTGGAGCCGGGGAGGGAGGGAGGCTGGTGGTGGAAAGGCTGCGTGGGGAGAAGAGCGCCAAAGTCTCCAGTGACCCTGTTTCTCTTTCTGGGCAGCGGGTGGGATGGGAAATTGTGATGGTGGGGGCTGAAAGCGAGAGACCAGTAGCCTACATAAAACCACAGGCATATGTATTTAGCGCCAATGCACAGGCGGTGTGTCAGGATGGCTATGACTGTTTAGATGAAAGAGACACAGTTTTGCATTTCAATACACTAAATGTTCACAGATGAAAGAAGTCAATTCATTATGAGCGAGAAGTCTTCACACAAACAAGTCTTGATCGTCATGCTGACTTGTTTTTATAAAAGCGTACAAAAGATATGATGTCTAGCAATGGGAGCATGTTTTCAGGTTTACTACGTTTTAATTTAGCTGTTTCCCTAAACTAAAAGTGCTAAAATGTTTCATGAAACAAACATTTTCAGTTGAGAATGATTCGATTGTTGGGCTAAATTTGATGTCACATCTAATCGTTATACATACAAATGCAAAGTGCGCACAGTGAATCACTTTCAGATTATCATCGATATTCTGGCAATTAAACCCCCAATCAGGATTAGGGCAATTAAAGCCTCAGTGATCTGTAGGACTGACAAGCTTTCAGGGCAGATCTCACCTTCTTTTCTGTCACATTACTCTTTATCTGGAAGAGGGTCAATGGTAATAATATTTCAAATGATGTAATTTCACACTTATGTGTGGCCACAAAACACCTCTGTAGCCTTGCTAAATTTTGTGAAACTGGGTGGTTTCTCTGATACTGCACATTTCAGTGGTGGTTATAAAGATACATGTTTGAAAAAAGCAATCATAGTTTAACTTCACTGTTATAGGAATGTTTTTTTTACACAAGAACTATTTTACATCAAAGGTTAAAATATTCAGTCTGTCAGTATTTAGTCTTTCAGGATTTCAGAAATGATTCTGACATATGACCATGGTGGCAATGTAGCTTTTATATCAGTAATTGAGTGTAACTAAATGAATTTTGCTCATCTCCATGTTGGTGCAAATTCATCTGATTCCATCGATAGATAGTACAGCCTTCCGTTCTGTCACTATCTGCTTCACTGGAGCCCATGAAGAAGCAGGAAGTACAAAGTTGTGAAGTTGTGTATGTTCAAGAAGAGGCAGGAAAAGGCTTGTGGGTAGAACACTGAAGCGCACGCAGTCCCACCTACGAAGAGTGTGTGCTCGAATGTGTGTGTGTAGTGGGGGTTGCAAGGCTTAGTGTGAAAACAGAAAACATGAAACGGAGAAAAGGGTGGAGACTAAACACCATGAAACCGTTAAACAGACTCCATGCCACTGTCTGGGGTCATAAAAGACCAAACTTACTGAAATAACTTTTTTGCTACACTCACACTGCTTCAGGATGAAACTGTTGAAAGTGTTCAGGTGGTTGAGGGGACATCAAAATACAACCAGATTATTATTTTTTTTTTTGGTATTTTAGCATAAACTGTTCAGTCACAGGGCCAGATACAATTCAGTCAAAGCACGTTTAGTTCATCCCCAAATGCACACTTGGTGCCGTGGTGGAATTTTCTGTTCCTGATTTTAGCTATAGCATGCATTCACTCTGAAAGTTACTGCCAATGATTTGTTTAATGAACATACAAAAACACCACATCCTTCAAATAACAAATAATTGTAGTGTATCGTGTATAGGTATGTTGTCAGTACAGTTTGAAGATAACCGCACCACCCGAAGGTTCTGCCATTCGCACAAGGCTACACCTATTTTCTCTGCATAATATTATGCATTTCTTAGGAAAATATATGTTTTTGATATCAGAGGTATATTTTGATATCAGAGGTAGGCCTATATATTTTTTTTTAATTGTAATTAATTTATAATTAGCCAGTGGATTAGCAAATGAAGTAATTTTTTTACAGTTGGTAAGCCTATTGCTATTTTAAAAGTTGGGAATTGTTTATAACACAGTGCTTGAGTGGTCTTCACCATCAAGCACCATAAAAAGAAAAATGTCACTTCTACCAAATGTATAAACCATGGGTCTCTTGCAACCATTCTGGCATTCAAAAACTTTCGATGAATAGTTTTTGTTTAATATCAAAAGGGGCTTAAACATGTGCAATAACATGAATGTATGACTCATTATGAGAGTGAATCTCTTGCCATGAGGGTTTGGGCTGTAGGGTTGATGGATGAGTTGATTGTGATCAGTAAGAACTGATGTACAGGAACTGACTGAAAAAGAAAAATCCCTTCAGAGAAGCCCACTTAAGGAGCCTAATTTATATCTGACACACTTCACTACACTGACATTCAGTAGAGAAACTTTAATAACTTTATCTCTCTCACTCACTCATTCACTCACTCACTCATTCATCTTCCACTTTTCCTTCTCTCTGAGCCCACTCATCCACCTCTCTCTCTCAAATTTTAAATGAGTAGCACAGAGTATGCTTATCTTTTATTTATGCTGACTATTAAAATGCTTATATTTATTATAATATTTATATTTTGAAATTTCATCTCATCTCATCATTTAAAGTTGACCTATATTGGACAAAATTGATTGTATTCATGGGTTTTTTGGTTTAATGGAAATAGGTGGCAAACTCATGGCATGTTCCAGAAAGACTTGAAAGTGTAACTTTTTTCTTTCTTTTTCCTTTCGAGAGCTTTGGCCATAAATTGTATCCTAACTTTAAGGAAATTGTTTCAATTAGTTGTTCTTTGTGATCAAGGCAGTGGGAGACATTTTTAAAAAGACGACTACTGTCAGTGTAAGAAGATGAGACGTTCATTCGCGATGCCGGTGAACCTACGCGGACTTGCATCTGATTCACGTATACTCTTGGTATTTCTATCTGAAGTCACCCTATACTGGCTATACATGCATTGCTATCACCATACCATGCATGATTAGCTTTGTGTGTACGCTACATGTCCTGCCCACAATCAATCGGCACAACCGCACATGCACAATCGGTTCAACGGCACCTGATGTTAGATGATGGGTTTGATCGAGGTGTACAGGAGCTTAGAATGTAAGTTCACAGCAACTGAAGAAAGCTGATGAAAATGAAATAATTTGCACGGAACCATAGTAAGAAATATTGTTACTCTTTGGTGCGAAGAAAGTTGGAGAAAGTAAAAAGAAAGTATTCGGAAATGCGCTCTTATGTGAGACATGTTTAACGTTAATTTTGTTGTCTGTGCTGTAGGCCTGCATTTGAGCATTTTGCTGATTTAATTAAAATTACAATATCCTTCTTTAAATGTAGACAGTGTTTATGAGATAAAGGTAAAACCTTTTTGAATATGAAAAGCATACGAAAAGTCTCCTAAACTTGTAGCTTGACTACAGTAAAATGATCATTTCAAGCTTTATTTGTTTGTCTGGAAAACTACAAAACTTTCTACTGTAAAACTTCGCAATGTCACAGTGAAGGCAGGATTCGCGTACTGTGTTGCAACAGGTGCCATTTAGGAGAAGCGATAGATTATCATTTTTCTAACTCACCATATTCAACAGTTTTAAATAATTAGAATTCCCCATTTGTTTGTTTAATCACTGGTGTAAGTCTCTATGACAATTATTCAGCATCATAAAGTTTAAGTTATCTAAATTATCCGATATTCCAGCTCTATCCATTTGGATACCGGGAGAATCCATGGCACTTTAAAAATTCAGAAAGACTTGAATGAGACAAAACATCACATATGAGGTCTTAGAATAATTTAAGATGTTACAATAGTTTATGTAGTTTTCGTTAACACCTAATCCATTCCGCGCCTTTTAAACTGTCAAGTGCTGTCGCCCCAGTGGATTTAAGTGACGCTCTCGCACCTGCTATAGACTGTAGGAGAATATTTTCCAACTCGCCTCCTTTTTTGTTCACTTCTCGAAAACTCGTAAGCCATTCACTTGAAATGATTGTTAGTCACAGTTACTTTGACATTTCTGAGTTGAAAAGCATGGTGAAAATTACTCTACCTGCTATTCCTTGACTTTGCAATATGAAGCTCTTCCAACTCTCCCCCGCTCCATGTGCAGAAGTTCGTAGCGCCGCTGCAGCACTATGGAACTCTGCCCTCGGTCCCTCCCCTCTCCACTGCACTTCCTCGTTCCAGCCTAACATTGCTATGTCTCTGTGCTCAAACGGAGCATTTTGCAAGCTTTTATTCCAGAGGCCGATTCTGCTCAGGGAGTCGAAGCGGCAGCCCTTGGCACATTGCATTGTATCGTGCCAATAAAAGCTGACACCCAGTAGACCATCACTGGCAGCCATGCATGAGATAGGATGAGGCGAGCGAAGAGAGTGGACCGTTCATGTCTTATTTATTTATTTCTTTGTCAGGAACGGACAGGGAGACGCACATGCCAGAGGCAGGCCCCCCTGGTCACCTGTTTTGACAGTTAGTAAATGATAGCACCAACAGTGCTAATGCCAGTAGAAGAAGCCTTTCTTTCCATACACATCCCATATTTGCCATCCAGATGCTGGAATCATTGCCATATATAGGCATATTATTATGACACCACCATGTAGTTATGACACCACCATGTTATTGTTTATAGTATTATCTAAAAACTGTATAATATCTACAACTATAAAGTCAAGGTGCTCTTTTCTTCTGTAGGCCTATGGAATTTGGTAACTAAACTTTGCATTACAGGAGATTTTGATAGAGTGAATATTTTTGTGCATCTGAGTATGAGCACCCATTAATCTGTATCTGAACATTCATCATTATGAAGGATTCACGTTCAACTGTAAGGAGTAGTAACCACGCAAACATATATCCATAACAGATATCCATATAAGAGACAAGATATGGAGTCAGTACAACTTTATGTGATTTCAATTATGTTTAAATTGACACTGACCTTATCAACTATTGGCATTCTGTACTAAAATACACATTCTTCAGGCTACTTTATAGCCAGAGATGAATATCTAAATAATCTGTGGCTGTGAGATTAAGTAATAAACTCTGCTCCTCACTGCACTAAAGCCACTTGGAAAATCAGTATGACCTGTTCAACATTTGGCTTTGGATTATCAAAAATCCTTATTTGAATATGAAGGTATGCTCCACTCTGCCATTGCCAGCAATCATCCAAAATAAAGCTATAATTTTATCATTAATATTTATAGAGATCAATAAATAATGAGTTTTGCAGCAAGTTTGGTTTTGAATAAATAGGCTCATTTCCCTCGCATGTTTTGTCATTATATTCTAAATAATGATTCTGCTACGCTTCGTCCGGTCGACTGTATTACGGCTCCAAGCCTGAAAACCCCGAGCCACCCCTCCCAAGTGTTCCTTGTTTTTAACCCTTTAAGGGAGCCCTATCTGGGGAGAGGTGTCTGCAGGCCCGTAGCTGCTGAGTCACGGACAGGAGGAGGCAGCCCTTATCTGAGATGAACCAGGACTTTCTCAGGCAGTTGGTCTGGGTAGAAATGAGGAACTCAAAGGACCTTGGAGAACCTTTGTTGGGCATGTTGTTTCATCGTGACAGGGTATGATATATTGCACAGGGTGGATCTCATACCTAACAAATGTTCCCATTGAGCAGTAGTGGGACACTGGGTTGGATGAGGTGGCATAATCAGGAGTGGCTACATGGCAGACCAGCTATGGTCCTCATCCAGTGGCCTGTCTGAGGGAATGCCAAGAGTGGAGGCTCGAGGGCCAGGCGGGGGGCAGTGACTCAGCACTGTGGGCTTTCCTGCAAATCATAACTAGCAGGGCTGCACACAAGCTTCCCGGTCTAAGAGATACTTTATCAGCGAATCCAAGTGACGAGAGCAACATGTACAGTCTACCAGGCCTGGGACGGTTACAATACTTGGTGGACTCTTTGCTTTTTAGAGTAAAAAGTACAGTTTTCCATATTTCAAAACAAATATTATGCATACACTTTCATTTTCCATCAACTACTTAGATGATCATACAGAGCACAAAAATCAACAGGAAACATTTCCCCATCTACATTACATGTAGCCTGCTGTCTATATTTCTCCTTATATGGTTGCTCCCTATGACCCATAACTTTTACATTTTGAGAGATGAGGAAAAATGAAATGAAAATGCAATTTTAGGAGACAGATGGTGTTTTAAAATAGAAAATAACAGAGCACAAAAGTGTCTGCCATATCCTTTCAAAATCAACATATGAAGGGAATTCACTGGACCCAAGCATTTCATCTACGGCTCTACAATGGATAATCTAGTGCAATTAAAAAGCACCAGTGGATTTGCCACATATCAGTGTTGAGCAAAGTAAACCAGAGAGAATCCGGGACAAAAGACTGCCTGTGTCTTATTTCATGGATCTTTAAGCAGCATTCACCAGTCCCAATTTAGGAGGTTCAAGAACATGTAGGCCATAATTGGTTTAAATACCTAAATAAGTTTGAGGTGTTCAGGATTGATAATCATGTTAATGGTGAAATTTGCAGTTAGTGGGCTGAAGAAAGCTCACTTTCTTTGGGAATGAATTATGCGGCAGGATGTCAGAGTAAATTAAATTCCCCTTTGCACACTAAACCATCAATTTCCTTATGGTAATTATCTACTGGAATGGATGTGTCACCAGAGGGAGTCAGGCATGCTTGACATTTACCCTCTTTATGGAGAAATGACGAGCAAAAATTAAGACGCTGAGGGGAAATTAATCTCTTGGCCAGGCAAGAGCGACACCGAGAGCCCAATGCATTGTCAGTGAGAAAGCCATTATGTTTGTGACCCTAGTGTGAAAGCTAGGCCTGCTGATGAGATGTAAACCAGTAATGTGGAGAGAGGGATTGAGCAGGAAAGAGGAAAGAGCTGCAGAGAGGTGTGTGAATATGCTTGATCCTGTTTGGGGATGCACAGCATCAACCTGTGGTTACAGTTTTAGCATCTGAAGGTAATTTTAAGGTAAGTTTTAAAGGAACCTACAGTATTTTAGATGACTAAATTTGTAATTTATTTCTGATGATTTCTTGAGGTGTTTGAATTTCGTTAATTAAAAGCCCTGGAGATCACCACTGCAAAGTTCCAAAAAATCTGTTCACTGAAAAACAGTTTACATTATTGGAACCAAAACTTGTGTTGCCATTTTGTGAACCGAGACTTGTGTTGCCATGCTTCATATGGCTCACATGGTGTAAACTAATTATTATTACAAAGTATTTTCAGATCAATTGTAGGCTAATGAAATCTCATAAATGACATCTACATGAAGTACCATATTAACCCTTTCCGCAAACCATAAAGTGTAAGGCACTAGGAAAGAGACTTTGGAACGGAAAGCCACCAGACAGCAGACAGAGGGCCATGGTAGGAAAGAGTGGGGCCCCTCCCAGAGCCAGGGCAGGAAAACAGCCGTAGCCTCCAAAAGGACGTTGGTTATCTGCTAACCACATCTCCATCACTGGGAGCTGCACAGACAGTGTCATTCCCACCAAGGCCAAGGTGGTAAGCTTACAGAGACCGCAGCACAGAATGGTGTGAGTATAACCGATAAGAAAGGCAACAGGATGGATGGGGGGAAGACAGCGGCACATGCTCCAGCAGGTCACCTTCACAAGGGCAAAGTAGCAGCCGATGAACATGTTTGAAAAATGATCAGTATTGATCATATGGCGGGATGTAACTCACTTTTGTTCCCTCTTTGCATTTAAACTAGTGTTTTTCACCTCATGTGGAGCAACCCTTTAATGGATTTGGATCTGGATGTCTGACTGCTGCAGTGCTGAGGCCAGAATATTAAGTCAAGATTTTGTTTTAGAGGTCTTGACAAAATTGAGAAGGTTTACCAGGGCATGGAGGTGTGTACAAACACTGTCAGAAAGGACAGCAGAGCCAGAGGACAGAATGGTAATAGACATCACACAAACAGAGAAGACATGGAAACTCGTGTTCCAATTCTTGCCAACAGGAAAAAATTGTTAGACAAACTGGCTTAAAGTTGAAACCGGAGTTCCAGGTTCTAAGATGGGGTTGCACAGGCAGCAGATTTTGGATGTTTCATAAAAATGTAATGCATTAAAGCACCACCATGCAAGAATGGTATGGTGTGTACTCTTGGTGCATACCCCTTGCTCCTAAAGGGGTGCTGTGTCGAAAAATGACAAAAAGATTATACAACGTGCACGATATAACAAAATCACATGGCCAGCACCAAGCTTTTCACGAACACAGTGGCAATGATAGACATGTCAGCTTCCCTTTTACATGGGTTTTAAGCCTTTAATTCCAGTAAAAAAGGTGTAGTGTAGTTTTAACTTCATGCTACATTAATTGGCACCTAAATGTTTCTTTTTAATGCATTTAATCTTTTCATAGTAAATTCACAAAACTATTGTTGTAAAATTGTTAGCTTCTTTTCTTTGATTCCCAAGAATAGCATGTTTTTCAAAATAACCATTAGTGGTACTCATAAAAATGCACTCAACAGAAACAGTTGAAACTATCTTGTGTTCAACCAGTAAATTTGGCCAGACAAAAAAAAATGAGCTTTTAAATCACTAGCTATTCTCCATACTCCAGACAAATGAAAAGCCAAACTTTTACTCTCTCTCTCTCTCTCACACACACACACACGCTCACACACATACATAAAGAGAGAGAGAGAGAGAGTTTAAGAAGACAATGCCAGACTATGCTCACACTCTCCATATTCACAGAGCCACTCATCTAAATCAAGGGAAATTATGGTAATGAAGCATCTCATTATTCTGAATTCTCAGAGAATCAGTCACTGACATCACATCATTACAGATCTATTCACAAACACAGATTGGATTTCAAGAAGAGACCCTTATATTTCCCATATTTTTTTCTTCAAATCTTTATTACTGTGTAGTGTGTCATCTGTGCGTGTGTGTGTGTGTGTGTGTGTGTGCGTGTGCACGCGTGCGTATGTTTGTATGTTTGTGTGTGCGTGCTAACTCTTTCTAAGTAGAGATGGGGAATAGTGGAGGGTCTGGCTGAAGGAAAGGGTTCTGGGGAGAAACTCTGGTCACCATCCTGGAAAGCGGGCCAGTGCGGCCAAAGCCTGTGGCACGCTCATGGCTCCTCCTGAAAAATACACATGGACCCTTCAACCTGCAACTGCAGCACATACACCACCGTCTCTGACTGGTTATCTTCAATGGCCAACTGTTGTTGCTACTGCACTGGATATATTTCTAATCAGAAGAAATTTAAATATCATCACAAATATTTGTTTAAAATATAGTATTTAGCTTGCTAGGAAAGGCAATTTGAACAAACTGAAGAAACTTTGAGGAGAATCTATTATTGTTCATCAAAAACATTTTCATAAGACTACAAAAAGACCTACATATACAGGATGAAATAAAAATGTGGAAATGACGAAAAAAAAAAACAAACCTCCCAACATGCATGGACAAATGTCAGGTTTGTGCCCTTTTCCGTTCTAAGACTGAGAATAAGAGAGACTAGTTTTGTCAGAGGAAACATCTTTTACAGGGCCATTTATTCCAGGAAAATGGAGGTGTCTGCAGTGAAACCACTGTTACCACTACCAGGAGCAGCACAGCTCTGGATGGGGCCAGAAGCTGCTCCAGAAGCCGGTAGAGCTGCTCTTTGGGGCCCTGCTAGGAAACAGGGCTCACATCAACCCTCAGGCTGCACTCTGACAGCCATAGCCTCCTGTGGTGAAGGTGAAAGACCTCTCTTTCCATACTCCGTCAGTTTTCCACTGAATGGTACCAGCTCAAATCTACTTAACTTTGGATGTTTCGTTTTCCACTGCATAAAAGTACTGTTTAATTAAACTGATTGCGCTTGGAACCTGGACAAAAAGGTGGTACCAGGTACAGGATTTTAGTGATGGAAAAGCCTCATGCTGTGAGGCTGCCCCTTATTCTAGACACTTCTTGTACATCTTCTTATTATAGTTTATTTAACACACCAGGCATTGAAAATATGGAGTGATTGACTTTTCTTTCATTCTTGTCAAAGCTGTGCTGTTAAATGTATTTACCTTTGAGAAGTTTGTGAGCATATATTTACTGTGTATCGATTTGATATTGAGTCTTCATTTTATGTGTTTCGACTTCTATTCAAATCAATGAATATTTCACACATTTGCACATGACCCTTTTTCGTACCTATTCTCTCCAGGTCATCTCCACATGTCCACAGTTAACCAAAGCCAAAATAAACCCACAGGATGTGGATCACAGTGGCCTAGTCCATCTAGGCCAGGCCCTGGCTACTAACCGAACACAGCAAACAGACCAACAGTCCTGGTTTTAAAACCAAGTGCACCACTACCTGCCTTCATCATGCGTATGTACAGGACAGCAAAGCATATGAACTTCACAATGTGAGTCTATGCGTCTACTGTGCAGATGATCCCGGGTCCTGCTAGTTTAGTGATACATTAGTGATACATTGAACATTGAACACAGTGTGCATAATATTTGAATTTCCAGCTGTGACTACATGCTACATTACTGCCCCCTGCTGACAGAACCTCAGAAAAGTGCCCATAATTCACCATTTAGAAGTAATACATGTCTCCAAATCATCTGTGGCCCCAAGTAGAGTCAGTGCCCTACTCATTTATCCTGGTCACATAATCAAGTTATTCAGGCAGGGAATGGACCAGGCTTGCATGAATGGCTAACTATCCAGCCTGCTCCATCTGAGGCTGTGAACTGAGCTGATGCATCATGGGCTGGACTGTTCCAAACACAGATGTTTAGGATAAGCCAAATAATTCCCAATCTGGTTCAAGTTATGGGTGTTGGGTGGCTATTCCTGCCCATGGGCGAGAGCAGGAAGGCCCTCAGTACACCATTACTGACTCACTGCAGTGTGAGCAGAAACCCTGATTCTGAATGAATGCTGTGCATGTTGTCTGCTGATGGACCTCAGCAGTCGCAGTGATTCAGATACTTCTAAGCCATGCAAATATGATAAGACAACTGTTAAAGATTTTCTCCTGGCCCTGCCTATATGCACAGAGACCTAATCCACCTGACGGAACATACATTTGTACCTTACTGGTATTGAGCCTGAGTTGGATCCTTGAATCTTAACATGGGTCCAGTGCAATGTTGGGGCAATGCTGTGAAGGTGTGTTTCCTTGCACCTTGGACTAGGAAGGTGAAAGACCTCTCTTTCCATACTCCAACCTTCCATAATTTGGGAAATCTAATGATTGATGTGCTTTGAGATTAATGTGCATTTTCAGACACAGAATAGTAGTACTCACAGCTTCATCCTGAAACAGCATTTTTCCTTAAAGGTAGGGTTAGCAATGTTGGATGACACTGTGTTTGTTTACATTTCTTAATTTTGTCTAAAGAAACTTTAGATTATATTTGAACCAAAGGCCTTTCACACTAGAGAGAGAGGCCACTCACTACTCTTTATAGTGATTCAATATAAAAATCTTGTTCACAATCCTGACTTGTGTTTTTATAGTGTACACAAAGCAGAGACTACATTCTCTAAATGTTATAAAAAAGTGTTATGTGTCTTTAGTGCCCATGAGAAGTCCTCAAAACTCTTAACTGAAAAGCCAAATTTATTTATATGACTTAGCAGTGCACTTAGATCTACATTTCCACTGTTGCAGAGCTGACTAATTCAAGTGCATTACATCACTGCAGACAAAATAGATAGTGGCTCTGGTGGCATGAAAAAGAGCTCAGCCCTGCAGGTCTGTCCCAGGCTCCTAAATGGCTGATATTCTGCCAGTTTCCTCTGAGCACAACTAACATGTATCAGTGAGAACAGAGTGCCCTAATGCCAGTCCACTACAGCACCAGTGTTGCCTATTAGCCGATTTCATAGTCTAACACGTTATAACAATAACCGTGAGAAAAACAATTGTCATGCAATTGGCACGCAATATCTCCATAGTGTCACATTTCTGGTGCTCTGCCAGGAGATGGTGTGACCAAATGTGGAACCACTGCTCTGAACTGGCTTTGTTACGGTTGGCCTGCGTTTTGGCATCAATTTGGACCAGATCAATGGCTGCCCTCAGGCTGACCATCAGCTAAACGGTGGCTTATTTGTGGTGATGGCGGGGGGTGAAGGGTGAAGAGGGGGAATTACCCTGGGGCAGGAGCAGTGTGGGGCAGACCAGGCAGGCAGCAGCTGGAAGGACGAGTCGTCTCATAATGGCCTTTACCAGTGTAACCTGGGATGGTGGGTCGACTTACAAACACAAAACAGGACAAAATGTACTACAGTGTCAACTTACATTTTGTCATGAAAGTGTGTTGGTGTTTCTATTCAAATGATTGTGTTCTGTGTATACATCTGACTTTGCTGTCTGAATCTATTTGTCAATCGGTGCATCAGTCCATTTGTTTGCATTCTATTTTCTAGTCACCAGTGCATACTTACTGCGCCGTGGGGGTGTAGGGAGGCACAGATTTACGCAGCATGGTCAGAGGAGTGAAGTCCTTCCCAACAACATCTATGCTGTCCATGTTTTTTGATCCAATTGTGCCACTACATGAGGTATTATGCATGCACACACGCACACATAAAGAGAGAAAGAGCAAGAAGAGAGAGGGCATATCTTGTTATCAGATGTCTTGTCACACTACATGGCAGTCATGTCCAGTTACATGCCATCTAATTGCCAGCATCAGAAATGAGTTGCCATGTCAGACACATTTGCTCTGACATCAAGTTGATACTTGAGTAAACCATATATAACTACTATACTATAACTATTATAACTACATCAACTACAGTATACATTTCACACGAGAAATTCTTGAAAGGATTTACATGACATTCTTTTCTGAGCTCTGTGATGTGAATGCACAAACTCTGGGGTGTGAACTGTTAAAAGAACACAGGTTTGTGCATCACTGTATCAAAACCACTAGATGGCCCTATTAACAAATTTGTGAATGCTTTTTCCATAGGCATTTTCTTTGTCAACTCCAACTGCAATGTGCTGTGACACACTGACTCAAAATATGCTCTTAAATATATTGGGAACAGAAGAATGTACCAAAAACATAATCAATAAAATCATATAATGTTTAGTTAACAGTAATCATTTTTTAGCCCTATCTCATGAAATATTGGGTCAATTTCCCTTACAGTTACTAATCCTAGTTGCTTGACTACCATTAAAGAAATTATGTGTAATACATTTGTTGAAACATTCAAAAATGACCCAGCATCAGAAACAGACATGATAAAACAACCATATTGAGTAACCGTATTGACATGCTGCAGATATCCTCTGCAGTTAGCATCAGCCTGGCTCTCCTTTCATGTCATGTTCTATGACGTGTGGCGGCTGTTTTAAACGAAAATCCAATTAATTAAATCCAATGCAAGTAAATGTAAAACTGCATTTTGAGAGGTCTCAAAACTGAGTGTTTCATAACAATTACACACAATAGCTTTAATGGTTCTCTTTTAATGTGCTTAATCCATGTTAAACATTAAGATTTAGCTGGTACCAGAGCAAGCGTTTCACTGATACATGTCCTCAATGTAACAGTCGCAAGATTTTAGGGTTTCTGACTGACCAGAGGTTTTATTTTATTCTACTTTTTACAAGAAAGCAATTCAGGAAATAACAAAAAGCATTTTGACAGGTCTATTACTTTGTGATGTGCCTTGGGCACTGTCCCAGCTAATGTGTGGTCTCTGTTGCCTCACTAGGATCAAGGAGATTATTGCCTCAGTGTGGCTCAAACAGTGTCGGTTGCCAGGTATTTCAAAATGCAGTGTCTCATACCACAAAGTTTTGTGCAAAATTCAAACACAGATCAGTTGTGACAGTCCAATCGAGTGGTTTGCTTCCAGTCTGCTGCTGCAAAGCTCTGATGCAGTCTAGGCTAGCACACAGTTTTCCTTGCTCACAGAGTCAAAGTAATTTGCAAACATCCAATCAGACTCTTGTAAGACTAAATGCTGTGCAATTAGTGATGATGGAAAACGTATGCATTATGCAGACTACAGTACTGTGATTAACCAACACTTATTGTGTGTTCTCACTTCACTAGGGATGCACAACCATGGCAGAAATCATAATCATGATTATTTGGATTAATATTGAAAAAAGATTAGAAAATGGATGATGTGATTCAGCACATAGATCAGCTAATCAGAGGTACAAACTTTGTTTTGTTTCTCTGTTTAGTGCACACAGTAGAAAAACATGGCACTAAATTACACGGTTTTCATAGTCTCAAGCATGATTATTGAAGACATAATCACGATTATTTCAATTCGATTTCACAGTCCTAGTCTCCACAGTAATTGCTCCTTCTCCAAAAGCATGGTCCTGTGGATATAAGAGTTGGAAATTTTGCATTCTCCCACAGTAGTATGTGTCCCTGCCTCACCTCTCCCAAATCCACTCACCTCAACAGAGCTCAGGGTTAGAAAAAACATCATGTTGACAAATTGTTCCTTAAACAGAATATAGTCATTTTCCTCCTTTAGCTAAAGGGCAGAGGCAACAAGCAGACACAATCTGTAACACTGCTTGCCCAATTTCATTCATCTTAATATTAAGGCAGATGCAATTTACACCCAGGTGTATATAACCAACAATGCTGTTTGCACCTGGTGGGCATAGTATATGTGGCTATTTACACCAAGGTGTATATAGCATGGAATAGCAGAGACAAGCACCCGGGTGTCTGTAGCAAACAATGCTATTTACACCCCAGCTTACTGGGAAGTGGGGGTGCTTCCTTGTGAGACCAAGCTGAGTCTGCTACTGAGCAGGCATCACAGTGATATAATGCAGTTGTAGCCTAATGCAGTTTTTATGTCCAAGGTACTGTATCCCTACATAGGAACTGCAAAGTATTCCTCTCTGAGTATGAGGCTCTGAAAGATAATTATACCTTTCTATCTTTTACATCATCCCAATCACTTTCTTATCTCCTTGCAGTCCCCTGTGGTCCTCTGATTAGGACCATTTGGCCATCCCTCACACCAGATTGGGACAGAGCGTCCATGTTGGTGCCTTCTCTGGAGCAAGATCTGCATCTGTATTTGCATCTGCATCTGCATCTGTTATTGTCCTTTTTTGGGCCTGTGAATAACACACCTTTTCAGCAACCTTTTGGTCTCTAAACCCCTCCCTCCATCTCAGTCAAACCTTGGATATCTTAAAGGCACAATACAAACCCACTTGTTACTATTGTACATATTTATCAAGAATCTCAAAGGCATCAGATTTTGTTGGAGAGATTAAAATTTCATCCATTAATATTAGTAGGTGTATACCACACATCTCTTGTGCCAAAGTATAAAACTACATTCTTCATTTGGTTATTTGTATTTTGAGTATTTCCCTTACTACCTGCAAAGCTGCCATGACATCACCATTAAAAACATTACCATTAAAACTGTTAAATAAACCCTACAGAATCCTCTTAACTGATGCTGGATTTGAACACATGACTGTTCTTTGCATGCACCATCATTATCCATTAGGCTACCACCAACCTGTTACTATTTGGAGAGGTCAGAAATTTTGTTTTGTTTTTGTGGGTTGCTAAACAACCACTGATTCAATAATTTCTGTTGCTGTTGTATTCCATTATTAACAAAGTAAATACTGTATGCATTCACCGAATGAAAAATAGACAAGTACAACACCTGATTTCTCCACTGTATATGTTATTAAGAATTAAGCCTATTCCACAGACAGAAATATGAACATTCACTGTGTTTTTTGTGCATGCGCAAATGCATTTATTATCATGGGTGTAAATGGCCTTTCATTACCCTATTGCCTATTTGTACCCGGGGTTCAAATAGACACTCCATAATATTAATTGAATGTAAGATTAAATGTTGAGAATTTAAGGCAAAACTCTCAAGTTTTCTGCACCAATTATAACCTTTGACTGCATTTCTACTACTACATTATTGGACTGGATTACATAATCCTTGGGGGAGCTGTGGCCCAATTGGCTGAGGCATCTGCACCATAAACTCAGGGACTTGGACTCAATTCTGACCCAGTGTCATTTCCTGACCCTTCCCATCTTTCTCCCCTGCTCATTTCCTGTCGCTCAGTACTATCTTATCTGATCAAAGGCACCCCGCTCTACCCCCTCCCAAAACGAACAAACCAACAACAACAGAAGACTGTATGAACCCAGAGAAAACCCTGTTGAAGTTCTGGCAGTGTTGGCACCACAACAATTTACACACAATTTGAATTCCCCACAAATCAAACTGAATTCCCCCTCTTGGGCAAGCCCACTACAGCCAGTGAGCTACGATGAGGCATGACCATGTCATGGTGGGACAATAGGGTTAGCCTGAGGGCTTGCCCACAGTAATCATGTAGACACTCGGACTCTAAAGGGGTCTAGGTATAGGGCCTAATGTGGCCACTGACTATGGGACCTCTATACTCTTTCATCTTTGAACAGCTTGTTTTGAGCTTTCACCTCAAGCTTTGTCATTGCATCTATTGTCATTATTATTAATAATATAACTCAGAACCATAGACCCAGCAAGTCTATGGCTTGGCTTGCAGGTGTAATAGGTTGTGTTGTGTCTTGATGGTGGGCTCAATCCCTGTGCGAAGATTGAGCTGAAGCAATGCATACATTCATATATATAGACATACTGTCATCTTGTAGCCAAGGTGAGATTGAAAGGAATGAATTAGAGACCTTAATCTAAATAAATCACACTATGATTTGATTATGATTATGACTTCTATCCAGACTTTAGATAGGGAAACCTAGACATAGAAAATGTTTGTGGGGCTTTCAAAATAAGTGCTAGGTTGATTCAGTGGGAGGGGCACTGTCCAAAGGAACTGCAGGAAGCAGGGTGCTGTCATCTCTAAATGAAGGCTGAAATTCATACAGTGTCCCTAGCATTAGGTACTTTAATGTTCAAAACCCACCTTCATGCCCAGTAGTATTCACTGGTTGCTAAAAGGGGAACCAATTTCAAAATGACACTGTTCCAAAGCATAGCCTTGAATGTCTATTAGGCTAGTAGGTTATGTACTCATGCATTTCAGGATTTGGGATTTGGGACAGGACGACAACTATATAAATCTTCCCATCCTTAGGGGCACACACACTAACGGTGCACCTGAAGGGGTGAACTACCTCTTCCGTGGGGTGTTGTTCGGTCTCAAATAAAATAGTACCTTGCTTTGGACTAAAGCATTCTTTAAGAAATAAAAATAGAAATGGAAACATAAACATAAGCATCACTTATCCCACCTTAAAGGGACTGACTGACTGCCATATGATCACTTGCTTATGTTTGAAGTCTAGGCTTTCAGGCAAAGGCTACTAAATTCTTGGTTAAGCAAAGAGAAAGTGTAAACACATCTGATGGTTTGGTCTAACTCACTTACCAGTACAAAGGAATCTGGCCTGACTTTGGACACGGGCTGGTACTGTTGAGCAAATAATTATTCAAAATATGAGTCTTCAAAATCTAAGCTTGATATGTCTGTCCAAACCTTCTCTTTATTAAACATTAGCATATGACAGACTTATCTTCCAAGATAACATCAGCAGAGTCTAAAAAATACTTACAATGTGATTGGCTTACTGATTTCATTTCTCGACCGGAGTTGATGTCTGTTCCAATGAGGGCCTACAGCCTTCACAAAAAATTAAGCCATCAAATCCAATCTCCAACTTGACAGTCTACAAAATGATAACTGGGCACCATATAGAGAGCTTTACCTGCCACAGTTCTGGCCTGGTGTGGTATCTTCGGATGGTGAAATGCTGATCCACAGGGTCAGCCATTTTCTCCTGAGTGGTTGCAGGGGGTTTAAGGCGCCGGGGCAATTTTGTATCCCAAGCAACATCCTCATAGCCACTGCAACACATCATAACTGCATAATGAAGTGTAATCCATGGCCAAAGTGGCCTCTTGGCAGTTCCCAGTAGAGAGCAGTTCCACTGACTGAACTACGTGGCAATACACTGAAACTGACCTCTGGGCCACTGATGTGTAGATGCTGTGCTGAGCTGCCTCTCTCACAGTCTGTGGTGAGATGGTGAAGAATGGCTCCTAGAACTCACAAGAACATTGCATCTGCCAGATATACTATCAACTCCGATGCCACCCTCATCTAGTGCAGGAAAATGTGATTGTGACAAAATAGTGTACTCATAATGCATTAGTAATAAAATGCCACAAAATGCATTAATACTAATAGACAGAGAGAGAGGGTAAAAGCAGTATTTAAGGATCTTTGATAATACAGCGGTAGTACACAGTTTAGGCTATACTATATACTTACCGTATTTAATCCATCCTCTTCCAGAAAGGACTTCACTGTGTATGGAATTTTAGGAGCAGCAGGTTTAACTCTTTCTGCACTTGTCCAACCTTTGAGAGATCACAATCCAAAGACAGACACAACATGGCTGACTAACCTCAGAGCCCTCAAAACTTTTTTGAATGATTATATTTTCAACTTCATACACATCACACCTCTGCATAACATGTATTTTATAGGGGTGAACCTATAGGCAAACCTCCTAATTTACCTCCTAACCCCGCCCGCACTGCTGCGTCAGACAGAGTTCTAGAATTCCATGCGCTTTGTTCAGCTGGATCACAGAGCACAGCTGATGGTCTTCGTGGAGGAGTCTGCGGTCCATCTCTTGAGCCAAGTGGAACCCACAAGTTAGATGGGGTGTGAACTCTGTCGATGAACTTGCGGTTTCTTTTGTTTCCAAGGTCCACTTCTGCACCTGCAGTCAGCTGTCCTGAGCATGGGTCAATTAGTAACACCTCGTCTCGCAACGGTGCCAAGGGTGCGTTCGTCGCCGGTGGCTGGGCTCGCGGATTGAATTTGGTGAAACCGTGAAAGGCTTTCAGGCTTTCGAATTCGTACCTTCCCTCGGGACCCCTCTCGCGTGGCAGATTGATCTGTTTATGTAACCACCTGTCCACTCCAGTCTGACTCTTATTGGGTCTCACTATAAGTCGAATTCTGTGGGGCTCCATGGAGGCAGACATTTTTGAAACCACGAGGGCACTAGTCATTGGCCAAAAATAACCTTCACAGAGCTTGCTAATTGCCTTCTAACATGCCTCACCCTTGTTTGATCTTCTACTGCTGTATGACTGGATTACAACTGACAAGATATATGCTGAGAGCGCTGTTCGGCGTTTCCTGTTGCCAGGAGACAGTGACGGTGGCTTGACTCCTATGTCATTGATGAGTGTCACAGTGGGGGGTCTCAAATTACTCTGCTGTCAAGATTTCTTTGTTCAGGCAGTGAATGATACACGTGTGCAAAGTATTAAACAGGTAATACTATAGAGAACATAACAAAAGAATTCTTGCAATTTAGTACAAGATTTTAGGCCTCAAAGTGTAATGGTGACAAATTAAGCAAGTGCGACTGTAAAGCACTAGGTGGCAATATTTGACATGAAACGGATGCATACATGTACCAATGGGTGGGGGAAATTAAGCAAAATTGCACGAATATTATTTTTCCCCTTAGTGAATTAAAAAAAAAAAAAAGTCACATGCATTTGCTTCAGTGGCCAAAGGAGCCATCTGTTTACTAAGGTTTTATGTGTATCCTATGTGTATGTATCCTATGTGTATATGTGTGTATCCTATGTGTATATATGTGTATGTATCCTATGTGTATGTGTATGTATCCTATGTGTATGTGTATGTATCCTATGTGTATATGTGTGTATGTATGTATGTAAATAGTGAAATAAATAAAGACATAAATAAATGCCTTCCCGTATGCCACTCTGTGCTGCTGAGTTTGTGCCTCAGAGAGAGATGACATGATGATGATGATAAGTGTTGATGGCTGGTTTTATAGCCAGGCTGTCATTAACATAAACATCTAATAAACAAGCACAGAGCTGTCAGAAGAGAAAATATTGGGTTAAAAATAATCCAATTAGGGTCATTTTGACAAGATAGGCCGAGTGCTGTAAGTCTTTCAGCACTTCAAATTAATTATGCCAGAATGCTCCGCTTATACAGTGAACTGAGGGAAAATATTGAAAACTAAAGGAATGAAAACAAACAAGCATCCCCTTCAAAGAGCAAAAATGCTACGACTAGGCTAAGGATTAGCTCATTCACACACAGACAGAGCATGTTTATTGTCCTCAGTTGTTAATGCTTATTCATTTAAAAGGATCAACCAAATCTTATGTACTTCTGTACAAAACCAACCTGACTATTGAAGTTTTCTGTATTTTAATTACTAGTTATTCACTAAATGTAGGCTACATTATTATGTGCTGAGTAAAATGAGAAATAGACAGAAGATGCTTTCCAAGGATTTATGTGTTGATGGCATCCAAAAAAGATCGTAATGCTTGTAAGTTAATGCCTTGTAGACTACAGTGTATTTATTCCTTTTGTTTTGGCTATAATCTTTAAAGTGGCTGTGCTATCACTTACCAAAGGCTTTGTTTATGATTATGACTTTGTATTCAATAGCATTCAGAATACAGTATGTATTGTAGATATGAGAAGCTGAGGACTGCTCAGGCATTAGAATTATGCATGTAAATGAACAGCCATTTCTACCCTAGGCCAATATGAACATATTTCATGTATCTGCTCGTTTCATTTTTCAGGAATATTTTTATCATTCTAGCCTTCTTGCCAATTAATTCCCAATCCATAATTAATCTGTTTTCCCCTCTTTTGTGCTTCCGCTTCAGTCTGTGGGAGTGCCTCTAACGAATTTCAATATTCTCCCTGCCCCAAGAAGAAGAGTATTTTTGGCGTGGACTTGAGTATTTTTAGTGTGAGAAATCATTTCAGCATAGAGCGAGCCACATTCCTGAAATCTCTCTTATTAGTCAGCTTGTCTGCCATTTCCCTTCTCTGCAGTGGCTGAAATGATTTAAATCGCACATCAGATCCCATGGTGCTGGCCTATACACTACCACAGCAGAACAGCTAATTTGTGCAGGCATCAGTCAGCTGGAAAAAAGACAGGCTTCCGTGTCGAAGGCAATTGGAACTGTTGGAGTGCAAAGCTGGCAAAGGCCAAGGCATGATTCTACTCCTGCTGTCTGAGGACCTGTGCAGCGCCTTTTCTCTCCACTGCAGATTAGTTTGGTTCTAGCCTGCTAATTAGACAACTGACTTGGGACAGATGATGGCCCTACACGACACCTCTGACGAGGCTAAATAAATACTCCGGGCCTTGGGAGAAATGGGGGCAGAATGAGTGATCTGACTCAACCAAATACATTTCTTAATGTTCATTTCCAAGGTGTCAGTGTGTACCACATACACGCATGTATTATTGTACAAAGTGTGTGTTTGTGTGTGTGTGTGTGTATGTGTTTGTGCATGCATCCATATTTAGTTGTATTTCTTTTATCTGCTGTTGGCAGATGCCTCTCCATGTCTTGTGTGAAACTGAGTCAGAATGAGAATGTCTAGCAGTTCCATCATCACCATCACTCACCATGCATATTGAAAAAGATGTTACAAAGCTAAAGGAGGGCCTTACAAAGGAAATATTCTCATTTCTCTGGAAGAACAGAAAAAGCACTGCACGTACTGTATATTCAGCTGAATGCAAATCTCGACATGAGTTGCAAAACCAAACAATGTAATTTATATGAGGTCTTCCATCCATTATTTGGCCAAATACAAGTCCTAGAGAGTACATTTATTGTTGATGCCTATTATGCTTCTCTGGTGTGCGTGTGTGTTTTTTCAAATCAAAACTCATCTAGATCTGTCACTGTGTCTTTTCTTCAGAACTGTGTGCATCAGTGCTTTTCCCATAAATCTGCCAAGATGTCAATAATGTCTGCTCTAATGGCCCAAATGAGAATTCATGTGTTAAGCAAATGTATGAGGATATGTGGCCTTATTTATAGAACTCAGAGCTCTGGGTTATAGCTGCTGGGTCGTGGCCTCTTTTCGGGCGCTTTGCACTCCAACTGATGACTGTCCAAGCATTAAGGAGCAGGACGGAGAGAGCAGAAATGTCTCCTGCTGCCGTCAAAATGCCTTAAAAATGTCCAAACAATCTTGTTCTGGAATTCCCATAAGCAGGATGGAAAAACCTTGTCCTATGTGAGTGGCAGAAGGCGAGTCTGTGTTACAGCTACCCCCTTGCCCTCGGTCTCTCTGCTCTGCGCCTGTCACACCCAATTAGCTCAGTGGAGTAATGAATGTGCTGCTTTACATTTTTCATTAGGGACCACAGATAGGGAAAATATCTATGAGCTGTCAGCTCCCAAATGTGAATCATCATTTTATTGCTACACAAAAGCTCATAAAGGTGGCTGTGCAGCTGTTGAATATCTCCAAGAATGCACGGGAGATACAGCAGGACAAAATAGAGGTTCAAGTGCAGAGGTCACCTCAGGCCAATGCCAAATACAGTGTGTACACATGGCAAACACACTCACACACACACACACACAGAAAACAACTATTCATTGATGCATTAAATGAAACAGACTGGGAGTCTTTCTGTCAATTAGTCCCGCTTGCTTGAACGGCACTGTGTGCTCTGCTCAGAGAATGTTCAAGTTTGAGTCCTTGGGGGACCAAGCCACCACCAGCAGTCATTTGTCCCCCACAAAACAACCAAGCCCAAACATAAACAAAGATATTCTTGTACACTGGGATGTTCTCGCTCCTCTCTCCTCTTTCACAGTGTTAATGTCTGCCTACTCCCTAAAACTTGACTCTGAGTTGAGCAGCATTTGGAGAATATTTTTCACACATATGCATAGTAGATGTCCAAGATTTCAGAGAGGAGAGAGAACACTTCAGGATTGCATGAGAAAGTAGCCTGATGGTCTAGTAGTGCTGTCAGACATGAGCCCATTGAATTTCAAAATTTTCCAAATGTGAAACTGATGATTATTTAGGGTGAACTGTGAAACATGAGCAATTCTGTGTGGCTCATGAATAGCCCCGCAACTGAATGAATGAAATGGAAATTTTCAAACAATTTTTCAAGCATCTGTACAAAACCCTTTGGGTATCAATTATTCTTCAGTTGCACTTGTGTGCAAGGATGGGCTTTTTCTGTGCTGCTGTCCTCATAGGACAGATCAAGCTCATAGGAATCTGCTCTCATTGCAGCTGTATTTTTAGAGTTGTCATTGCCAGAGGTGGCGACGAGAAGAGAGACTGAATTTTGCTGTCTGCTATCTCTCTCTCCCTCTGTCTCTCTCACCCTTTCTCTCTGTCTCCTGTATAAACACTCTTTCCCTATACGTCTCCCACTCCATCCTTTTTGTTCCTTACTGCATTCACCTCTCCTCCCTGTCATTCCTTCTCCTCACTCACTCCTCCGTCTGTCTTTCTAGAACACAAATACCCTCTCTCTATTTCTTGTCTCACTCTCTCTGCAAGAATTATAATACAGCCAAGCGTTTCAATTAAGGAATAAGAAGCCACATTAGGCAAGAAACAGTGAGGGTAATGGACTTTTGCTGTTGCCTGGAGAAATGGGCCAGTCCCCAGGGGCCTACATGCTTCCATTATTAAACCACTACACAATTGTTGAGCCAAGATGTTTCAGCGCCGCATACTCAGATTGGAATTACCTGTGCAGGGGAGGAGAGTTAGTCAAAAGAAGGAGCGCTCGAGCGAGCACCACACCCCTTGGTTCTGTAATTGCTGTCAGCAAGTGGGGGCTACTTGTGTATGCTGTACGAAAGAGCTTGTTTGGAGCTGTCAGTCAGACCTGGTGTGTGTCTGTGTGACATAATGGCTCAGAGTGTGTGCCTGGTGAACAGCAGAGGAATGAAGGTCCATTGCGCTTCCAGTCCGAGAGGGTTGCTTAGCAGACATGTGAAGCCCTGTAAATGAAAGCCCCCTAAGTCCCTGAGAGAGATGTTTAGAGTGATTTTAATTTGCAGCCAGTTGCATCACATCGCGATGTGGCTGCTTTGCTACAAGCCCACAGGAGAGGTGTGCTATGAGCAAGAACGAGGACACACACACACAAATACATACACACGCACACACACACACGCACACACTCACACACACAGACACGTGTGAATGAAGAGTGTCTGGCAATTGATCTGATTTTAATACCCTGCTAGGTCGAAAGACAAGCAACCAGCTTGCTTTATGTTAACATGACCCTGTGCATAGACAGCTTGACATCTAGTTATGCAGACATTGGTGCCAAAACAATGCTCTCCTGGGCTGAACCTTGACAAAAGTGCATTTTGTATTCAGGTCACACTGGGGTATTGTAGCTGCCTTCCCTCTTCCCGCGCAGACAAACTCCAGTGAGTCGGATGTGCCGGATTAGACTATGTCTCAATCACTCTCCAACTAGGCATGGGACCAATCGATCATGGATGCAGAGAAAACCACAATAGGTCACAGTAGCTCGAAAAACGAATTGCCAATACCCATCAGTTCTACTCTCTCCTGACGGAAGACGTGCTTTCTCTCCCCCAATCGCCCTGTTCATTAGCCACTGAGAAACAGAAGGCAAGGCAGGCAAGCAGGAAGGAAGAGCGACTGGAAAGGAGGTGGAGTGTGTGTGTATGTGTGTGTGTGTGTGTTTCTGTCTGTTTGTGCGTGTGTCTATGCTGTGTGTGTTTGTGTGTGTATGTGTGTGTGTGTGTGTCTCTGTCTGAGAACAACACAACATTACACCTCCTAAATGCAGCTGTACCATCTGCCTTGTCTGCGGCAGGGGTTCTGTCAACACCCAGGGTGAAAACAGAGGCATACATCTGGCTTCAAGTGGACCGGAGCAGTGAGCGCGGAGCCAGCCGCCCAAGCTGACTTATGTGCGCTCTCTCCATTATTAAAACATTCTATTAGCACGCTCCCCTCCACCCATCTTTGCAGGCAGCTATTCTTAATCATGCCAGCGGCATAAAACGCCGCCCACCGCTATGATGTCTTTTTTTGCTCCAGACGTGTTAACGGTTCGAATGGGTAGCAGTTTCATATGTGTGAGAGGAAGGGAGACAATTGTGAATTCCAATTAATGGCAAAGGAGTCGTTTTCAAATTGGGTGCAAGGGAGGTTTAATTAAGAACCAATGCTATCAATGGGTCGAGCAATATGCAATTTGTCAGTGTGAGCCGAAGAAAAGAGTGCCATTAAAAATCGTTCCCTAAAGCAGAGGGAAATGGATGAGGCAAAAACCCCTCTTAATCAAAATGCCACAGTGAGCCTGCCCTTCCCACAGTTGGGTCCTCCCAAAGGACTGGGCACTCGTGTTACTAGGCTTTGCCATCCAGAGCACATATTGGGTTTCAGGTACGAAACACACAATCAGCTGGATTGTGGTCTGTGCTAATCTGTATGATGCTTGCGTAAATAAGGATGACAAACTCAATGACACTGCATTATATTCCCCTAAAAATAACCCAACCACCAGCTTTCCACGAGCCTCACAGAAATGATTCATCCCTGATTCTCATTGAGAAAAGTGGAATGGTGAGGCTGGGCAAAATTCTGGATGGGAGCCAGAAATGAATGAGGTCTGTTCACAGGTGCACGTTACTATTTAAATGACCAGAATGTGGCCGACAATTTAGGGGGCACTGTTTCAAGTTGAAAAGGGTAATCGTTTCTTCAGAAATCGTTTTTGGTCGTCAGCAACAGATTTTCCTCATTAAAAGCTCTCTTTGAAGGAGGACGAGGCAGCTTGGCATGAAACCACTTTGGGAATTCTCTTTCAAAGTGGAGGACTAATTTAGTCCCTCCGCAAGTATGTTATCGCCACGGAAACTTTAATAATTCTGTCCTTGCGGGGGGATCTGACATTCAAAACATTCCAATTAAGGCTCAAAAGTCTGACTAACCATTTTATCCCAAAAATTCACAAAAGGTGATTGAATATACAAAACTAATGATGAGATAATTAAAAGAGTAACATTGCTTTAGTCTTTTATGACTACGTTAATGTGGCAGGCTTGGATTTTGTTGTGTTCTAGAACAGCATGTATGTGCTTTTTTGCACATATAGGAGGAAGATGCTGAGAGGAAGCAGGAGAGGAACATTAGCAAAGATTCTCCTCACCCAGCCAGGGTCACACTGCACACTACACACTACACATTTACTGCTTACATGTTCAAAATCCATATCTGCTGATTGAACCTGGAGGGGGTATGTGTGTATGTGTGTGTGGGGGGGGGGCTCCTAATAGTGAGAGTGAAGGCCATCTGTACTTTCCGTTGCCCCCCACTCCTTTTATACACACACACATATCACAGTGCACACACTCACACACACCATTGCTTTGCTTTGAGTGTGTCATGTGTGAACACACAGCTGGGCTCAGCTCCCACAATCCCCGTGCTGAGCCCGAGAGCACGTCTCCCCCCGCTGGAGGCTCACCGCCGTCGCCAGGCATCCCTGGGATCAAAGACCACCCCTGCGTGCTCCGCACACATTAATGGGCCACACAGTAATAAAACCAGGCACACACAGCGACCAGAGAAGGAGAGCAAAAGAAACAGAGAGAGAGAGAGAGAGAGAGAATATCACCTATCTGGTTTGGTTTGAGGCAGTGATCTGAGACAGGATTGAACTTATCAATGATCCTCCATCTCTGTACGTGACAGTGTGCTGGCATCAAGGCGGCAGATTTGCTTTGTTAAAGTGAATGAACAGTTCCTTGTTGCAGGTGAACATTTGCTCATTTGCTGTGAAGTGGCCACATGCTCAGCATGAGTAATATTGGGCTGGTATGATTACTGATATCAGAGCTCTTCTACAGACACATGGGAAATTGCAGTGATTAAATCATGGCATTTCTAAAAGGCAGCTTATCCTTTCAAATTGCACAACTTTTGAGGCACACGGCCATTCCTGCCAAACAGCTTATCGACAAGCAGAGATGAATTACACCGGCCAGTGCCTGAAGCTGACTTTTTTCTTATCCCTGCTAGAGGCTACAACTTTACCCCTTGCACCATTTATATAGAAAAATTGAATTGTAATTTGAGATTCTACCTGCACTTTTTGCTGCTTCAGTGATCGATTGCCTAATGTTTGCTTTGATATTATGAAGACAAGCTAACCTTGCTCCAAAGATCCTTGCTGAAACATTAAAGCCTGAAGTTTCAAGCCTGTAGTTTGGCTACCCTCTGGCACAGCCTTAGAAGTGCATCCATTTACTGTTTGGACGACTGGGAATTTTGCCATTCAGTAGGTAAGGCCAGTTTTCTGACTTAAGTTATTTCACATGCAGCTTTGTCTAAAAAAACCATGCAAATCAACAGCAGCCTAAATGCACAGTGTGACTTGATTTATTTGTAACAATTCTACACAATACAGTTATATATTTCCTTTTTTTTCTTTCTTCTTTTTTTTTTTTTTTTTTTTACAAAAAATGCACTTACTGCTGAGAACAAAAACAAAGACCTACGATAAATACAAACAAGCAGTTGATTTCGCTTCAGTAGTGGAGGTCATCAATCTTTGTTACAGGCTTTCTACTATTGTTTTTAACTCCTGCTTGTCACCACATCACAGAGGAACTCTCATCTTCTTTACACCACTGGAACAGTTGGCACAATACATTCCTTGATGTTGGGTGGAAACCTGACCCTGTATAGTACATTTCAGTATATCAAAATACGATAACTATAAAAAATATCTGTTTTTAAGCCCTAAATCGTTTTTCTTTTCATCCACAATGTTCCATAAAACAGACCAATTCTTATAATGTATAAATAAATAAATATCAATTTATGGGTTACAAATTGTCATAGAAAGTTTCTGTAATACTGTATAATTCAGGAGACACTGGGTTGGCTTCATGCTGTCTGATAGTAAGTCCTCAGTGTGACTCGTGTGGTGTGCTGTCCATAAGGCGAAGCAACATCAGCGGTGTCCCCCACACTTAACAGCATGTCAGCTTGGAACATGACTTCCTCTGTATATCAAGCATGCAAGGCAAAGCAGTCTGGCAGGACGCTCACTAGCCTAATTCAGAGCTTTTCTCTCCGCCGCACTCAATACTCGTCACGGCCCTGCCAGGGGACGGCTGGGGACCGTGTCAACACGGGCTACGCATCTGAAGGTGTCAGAACTGGTGGAGCTGTGATGGAGGTGCTTAGAGACGCAGAGGTCGCCTGTTGCCAAGGCGCTGGCCTCAACCTCTGTGTGCCCATTCCGACAGCAGAAAACGATGTGTGTGTTTGCATGTGTGTGTTTGTCTGTGTTTCTCTGTGTATTTATTTCTACGTCTGTCCACGTGTGTGCATGTATTTCTATGTTTATCTGAGTGTGCGTGTGCGTTTATGTATGTATGCGTGATGGGCAGCTTGTCACCCGTGTCATGCCCTGGGCTTTATCTACGTCGACACTCGTTCTTACTGCAGGTGGCTTGCCGCTCGATGCGCCATGTGCCCTCCTCGTAGGTGCAGTAACAGATGGTGCACTCGTCAATCTTTACCTCACGGCCTGCTGGAATCACCGCAGTGTCCGCATAGCAGTTGGGTCCTGAGAGAGAAAACAAAACCCAAAATCAGAGGAAGATAACACAGAGAGACAAATATGATGTGCTAAAGTGGGCAACAGCAGTACCTGAGTTCAATGCCAGTACTACATCCATTCGCTTATAAAAAATCAAACGGAGTCAGCGGTAAAGCAATTTCACTGTGCCAGAGAATATCAGTCTTGACAGATAGATTTTTACACAAGGCGTGGACAGTGTGTCACAGTTTCTGGACACACATGCTTGAGGACAACCTCCACCTTTCTCTAGCTTCTCTGCCACCCCAACTGACACACTCAGCATCTACTGCATTTCGGTCTAATCTCAGCGTCCAAGTCGCTCTCCTCTGCAAGGCTTGGGGAAAATGGGCTCCTGACTTTGGACGCTTTCCAGCCTGCAAGCGGAGAGAACCTTCCAGCCAGGGGTTCAAATCCCTCAAACACACGCACACGCATACGCACACACACACACACACATATTCACACACACACACACACACAAGCACTCACTCACACTCACTCGTCTCGGCAGAACTAATGGCTGCTCCCCGAGGACGGCACCGAAAGCAGACAGGCAGAGGCTGTGCCTGAGAGTCGCGAACGGATAGAGAGAGAGAGAGCGAGAGAAAGAGAGAGAGAGAGAGAGAGAGAGGGAGAGGTGTAAGAGGAAAAGAGGCCCAGGGCTTTTCACAATTCATTTCTTCAGCTCCAGTCAGGGGCTAATGACAGGTTGGGTGGCTGTGAAAGGGTGCATGTAAAATGCTCATTTCTTCGGTGGAAGAGCCGAATTGGATTCATGCCATTAGGCTACTTATGGCCTGCAAATGTCTTCTGAGCACTCAGGGAGCCTAGTAGCACTCTCTCCAGGGCCACTCGTTGTATGAGGACTTATTGCAGATTCATTTCAGTGGGGTGGGTTTTTGTGTTCACACGCGTACATCCAAAACACTTACCTTGCAATTATTTATAATTCTCTTTGTGTGTGAACTTTCTCTAGATGGCCTGAATCATACATAGAAATGAACAGTGCATGAGAGGCCTTTCCTCCAAGAATAGAGTAGCCAGTGGCACACTGGGGTGGAGCAGCTCCACACTCAAATGGCTCTCAATCAAAGGCAGCACAGCATCTGGGAAATGCCAGCGCTTACAATACTAACACTAATGACACATTATTAAATCTGATCGCAGGAGGTTCCCTGACATTTGAGCAAAATATCCCCAATTCATACAGGGGTTACCAGGAGAGAGAAGTGCAGCATTCGACATTCCCAGGAGGGCCAAGAAAAATGAATGAATGATGAGGAGACAATTCACTGTCTAGGCAGCCTCCCATTGCCTGCACCTTATTCCAGTCACAAGTTATCAGTTCTCTCCCACAGCACTGTTAATATGGACTCATAGACAAAGGCTGCCCTTGGAGACACTTGTAATGTACCTTGCTGGTTTCCCATTTATAATCTTGGGGCTAAACCATTCCAGACATATCCCATTAAGAGCGTCCATTTATTGTAATGTAAAAGTTTTACGGTGTTGTGAACAGTCTATGGTTGTGAAACTCTGTGGAATATCTTAGAGATGTGGGCAAACTAAGAGACACAAAGGACACCTCGCTCCCCTTCTGATCACTGGCAGAAGACAGGGGGAATCAAGGTTATCTCTTCAAAATACACTGGGCACTTGGAGGGAAAAAAATAAAAGCTTCCCTCCGCTTCTCAGCTGTGTAATCATTCAAGATCGCTGTCTGCACACCAAACTGGCCCACTAAAGGGCACACAAGACAGCCTCTGTTTACGCCTCCTACATTAAAATAATGGCGGCGTGGACGCCATCTAAAGCACTGCTTCCAAATGCTGATGAATCTCGCTAGTGAGTCGGAGAGCGAGGACAGCATTGTGGAGGGGCAGGGCCTCACTCCTGCATTCTGCCACATCAATCAACATGAATATTTGGCCGATGCTGTCAAAGCGTCAGAAGCTCTGCATTTATAATAGTTTCAGTGCCCACTTGGAGCCTCACATGAATATCAAGTCACTGCAAGTAAACGCTTCAGTCACAGTCCATTCATCAAGCATGTCTTTATCCCAGATGAGCTGGAAGTGTGTCTTTCTGAGACTGACATGTGTGCTTGTTTAGTGATACACAGATGATATGGGAAAGAGGAACTGGGTGAATATGTAGATATGTTAAAGAGAGTCCCCACCAACACAGATTCCTCAATGCTAATGAGCACACAGGCACAGGCATAGAGCAGTAGAGAGAGAGAGAGAGAGAGAGAGAGAAAGAGAAGAGAGAGGGAGTGCAAGTCTGCAGTCTATTCTTAAGCCCTTGCCAAGCTTCTTTATCCTGCTAAAAAGAATCAAAGCATTGCTGCCAAGGTTACACGAATGGGGATGTGATTGGGGCAGAAATCCCCCCTCTGTCCATTGCAGGATTCCTTGAGCTCCCTGAGGTTCCCTTGTAATTGTGATGGAGCAGGGAACAAGAGCCCACATCCAGGAATCCCTAACCTCTCATTAGAGCAGCTAGTCTCTTAAAGGGTGTAAACAGCTGGTAATGGGCACAGGTCTGACAGTGCAGCACAATACTTCCCCACTAGCCTGGGGATTCTTTAGCACACAACTTTTTGTGTGCGTATACTATGTGAGTTTGTTATTAGGGAACTGGAGACATTTGGAGCAGTGATTTCTGTAAGGCATTAAATATTCATCCCCTTTCACGTCTATTAGCTAAGGAGGTGGGAGGGTGACAGTGTTTGAATGTTTCTCCTGTGTAGCTGTCTGATCAGGTTACTCGTTCGGCAGCGTTTAAAAGACAACATCCTAGCACGGGTGCCGACGTGTGCCACCAAAACGCTTGTTATGTAATCTGATAATTATTCATCAGATCCCCGTTAACATTCTGAAAGTTACCACAGATTTTATCTATGCTGAACAGTCTGACCTTATACGCCCAGAGGACTGAGAGGGAGGGAGGAAGTAACAGGGAGACGACAGTAGCAGGCAGGCAGGCAGGCAGGCAGAGGTTTAGGCTCTGCGCTGTGGCACCAAATTCATCTGCATTCAGCTCTCCCTTCCATTATCAAAGAGAAGCAAGTGATTCAACAAAAAGGATGACTACATCTAGGCTACTACACATATGTCCTGGGTTGCTCCTGGAGGAAGGCACTTTTAGGTACTCAAATTCTCATTTCCATCCTGATTTCAGCAGCCTCTCCAGAGCTGCCTTGAATATTTTTCCCCTCCTCCCCCCACAACCCCCAGCCCAAGCTCCCCCTCCCCATCCCCCTCCCCCACCCCCACCAGTGGGAAAATGAATATTAGGCATCTCTTTCCCCCGCATCGGCGGGCTCCTCAGATGACCTGCCATGATTTGAAGTGCTTCTGGCTCGAGCTTAGGCTGTTTATCACAACCTCCCCAGATTAGCCGCGACCCCCCTGTCTGAGGCTTCTGAGGAAGGCTTGTTTTCCTGCACGTTGCCAAGGCGATGGCCAGCCTGAGCTGGGGTCGAGGAGGCGAGTGGTAGAAAGAGAGAGAGCGAGAGAGAGAGAGAGAGAGAGAGAGAGAGAGAGAAGAGAGGAAGGGAAAGAAAAGGAGCTTGAGGGAGAGAGGTAAGATCATAAGCACCACAGCTCTATTGTCCAAGCCCTTACCCTGAACCTTGTGTGCTGTGATCTGAGCAAGGTGGTCTTTGAATAAGTAGAAGGTGTGTGTGTGTGTGCGTGTGTGTGTGTGTGTGTGTGTGTGCATTTGCCAGAGAGAACCTGACAAGGGTTGCCAGTTCAACAGAAAAAACGATCCCCAGGAAGTCAACCTCAGCCTAGTCTTGCCATTCACAGGCAAAAGCAGAGGCTGGAGTTGATCTGACAACACAGGCTTTTTCCCCTTTAGAGCACAGGCAGATTTTTAAGTGGGGCATTAAATAACCCGTCTACTCCATGCAGAACTTATAGTCATTGACAGCTTCAAGGAAGACCATGAAAAGTGTGATGAGTGTGAGTGTGAGTGTGTGTGTGTGTTGGCATGTGTGTGTATGTGTAGTAGGGGAGTTGTGTGCTTAAAGCGAATATGAAACTCCTTTCCCCCCTCTCCCTGCCATTCCCACACAGATGTTCTTTGATATTCATGAACAACTGCCTGTGGTGGATGTTAGCAATAGCACTCACTTTCATCTCGCCCCGTGGCACTTCCTCAAGTGTCTCTCTGCATACACCGCCGGCAACACGTCCCAGCTACTGCGCCACAGCACGCTGCACCGCGCCACCCCATAATGCTCCATTCACATCCCCTGAATGGGCTCCAGACGCCTTTCTCTCTCTTTCTTTAACACACTCTCTCTCTCTCTCTCTCTCTCTCTCTCTTTACCATCACCCTCTGTCTATCCCTCTCTCTCTTTAATGAGCTCAGAATGGAGATGTCAAACCTTTGCCATGTTTTTTTTTTTTTTTTCGGAGGTTTCGACACCCTCTCTCCCCATGTCTTCCTTCACGTCTGACACTACCTTCAGAAGACAACAGTGAAGGTAAGGCATACATTAGTGCAGAGAAGTGACAGGAGACGGCGATCTTTTGTGCTGTGATTTATGGAGGCTTAATATTGCATCTGCATATCCACGTTTGCAGCATACAGCATTCATAATTCCAGCATGGTTTCAAATATTCAAAAGACATACGGTCTGGACAAATGAGGCAGCTTGATCACACTTTAGCGGAGATAACAAGAAAAGCTCTCTTCACCAAAAGGCATTTCATGACAAACTGGGCCAGATAAAAGAAGAGAGAAGAGGGAAGGTGGCTATTTATAAACCCATGCTATCTCATTGCTTCACGACCCCCCCTCCAAAAAAACTAAATGAAGTCAGCTTCTTTGGCGTTTTTAACTCTTTGATATCAAGCATGATTTTCCCATTGGCCAGACAACTTTTTCTTTCGAATCATGTTTCGGTCAAAAAGGCCACATTTATAGAAACCAGAGAACAAGTATTAGTCAATGAACTTTATTATCTAGTGAATCCATCACTCCGCTGCTGCCTGAGGCCCACTGAACCCCACTACCTCACCACCAACATCTACTAGAATGTTTTTCTCAACTTTGGGCTCTTTCTTTTCTTGGTTCAAACAGGTACAATACGTGTGGCAATTATCCGCCGCGCATAATCACCTAGGCCTCGCCTCTGACTCTTAGGCCGCTCTAGGGAAACGGTGTCAGGGAGTCGCGAGGCTTTGAAGTCTTCACTTCAGAGCCATCAGCTTGGCGGCTCAGTCTCAGGAGGTCGCAGCATCTGTCGCATCTCGGCATCTGGGCCTTTTGGAACTCGGCAGACACCTGCGTCCCCCCGTGACTCGGAGGTGCCTCTGAACTCGCTCCGCCACCGCCGCTGCCGACATCATCCAGCAGCACCACTGCAACGACTACGCACACACACACACACACACACAAAGCGCACATACATACGCTAAGAGCGCTACCCAGAAACGCCGGCATCGCTTAGCTCCCATAGCAAACAACAATCACAGAGGGCTTGGGCACAAATTACAGCACGGGAAAAAACAACAGCGAGCGGGGAGAAAAGGGGCTCTCTGCGCAGAGCTGGTGCGTGTGACTCACTGCAGGCCTGAGAAACAGAACAGGCTGGCGGGTGTGGAGTGCAGGCCACCTGGTGAGAGCTGCTGAGAGCAGAGCCCTGATTTTCCCTTCCTGGTGCTCAGCTGTGTTCTAAAAAGTCGTCAAGCAGCCGCTATGGAAATGTGTGTGTGAGGGAGCATGTCCTCAATGCCTCCAATCCGTCTTAAAACCAGGAATCCATCATGCTTCGCTGACCTCACACTTCCAGAATATTCTCAAATTGTGCTCCACTGCTTCACAAAATCACACTGACTTAGCTTGTGGACATTTTTTGGCAATAACTATATAAATAAACAAGTAAGTAAATAAATAAATACATAAAAAGTACGACATAAAAAAATACAATAAAAAAGTAGCCTAAGCGTGTTACTGGGGTTTTTTTTCCCCAGGATGCTGGGTAAACTAATTTCAGCATTGTCTCCCCTGTCATGGTTGTGATCCCATTGTTTGTTTGTCAATAGTGAGGGGGCAAAAGTCTAAAAGGCCTCAGCTGAGATAGATGTCCCCAGTCAACATCCCTTTTCGCTGAAGGAGGCAACGTGGCTGGCAGTGCCATGCTGCATTAGAGTCATGCCTAGCAAACAAGGGCCCACAATGTAGGACGTGCTGTCGGAAGTCATTGGCGAGAGCTCTAGATAATCAAGCCTGATCCAGAGAATGTCTCCTAAGACAGCATAATGCGCTCCAATAGAAGAGCCCTCACACATCATCGCAAGAGCCTCCAGTTCCCACAACACACCAAAGCCACAACACACATGCCATGGCACAGGGCTGCACTGCTTACGCACAGCTTTCTTTTCCCCACCACCAGGCACTCAATCTCCACGAAACACTGAGACTTCATATTTATCATGTCATTAGGATGGTATGCGATAAAACACCACAGCAGTGAATAATAACCCAGTAAAAGTGTTGGGGGAAAGCCTACCCCCCCCCCCCCCCTTATGCTTGTCACCTCCATGAATTAAGGAGAGAAATGGTTTAATTGCTCACATTGCTCCTTGAAAGAAAAAAAACATCTGTGAGACAGAAACACATTACTGACTTAATGGCTTGGACATAAACTCTAAACTACTGCATAATAAAGCCTCCTGCATCCTGTATATAATGGTAACAAGCGGAGGGCAAATCACATTCCTCTGGGTGCCGAGTTACTGCATTCCTAAGCACTCAGACATGATGTCTCGACACCTGAAAATGGTCGTTAAACACAAGCAATGACTTTCAGACTCCTTATAAAGAAGACCAGGACATGCCAATCAATTAAAGATCTTTCAGACTTCACATAAAGAAGACCAGGGCATGCCAATCAACTATAGATCTTTCAGAGGAAAAGCTCTCCTGTGGCGGTGGGGGCTGCTGTAATGTCAGCCCTTTCCTCCCACTACAACAGGAAATCTGTCAATTGTAAGGTGCTTCTGTTTCACTTGACTGGCTGTTTGTTTGCAAGGGGTCAGTGCCAGTGAGAGAGGAACTTTTTCTGGAGGGCAAGGGGGGAAAAAAAGAAAGAGAGGAGAGAAGGAGGGAGAGAGAGAGTTGGAGAGAAGGAGGGAAGGAGGGAACGATAGGTAGAAAGGGCACATTACTCACCACTCTTGCAGACGGGGCAGCACTGATCTGGCTCATACTCTGGATCCACACACTCTGTCTGGGGGCAGGCTGCCACAGAGCACAGCACCTCACCACTGGGCTCACAGCGACACTTCTCACAGGGGGACACCTGGACACACACACACATACACACACACACACATACAGGCACGCAGACATGCATGCACAGCCAAACAGACACATGCACGCACACACGCATACACACACACAAACACACATGCATGCACGCATGAGTGCATACACGCACACGTATACACACGAACGCAGACACACACGCAGACACAAACACACACACACAAAAAGCAAACCGACACATAAATAGCCATTTAAAGACATGGATATGGACACATTAATGTGTGCACATAGACACACATGGACACAGATCCACATACACACACAAGAGACACACAGAGCCACAGACAGCCAAACATTAACACAATCCCAGATAAACGCACAAAAGGACACATAGCATACAGAGCCTGCCTATACGCTACAATAAAATAATTGCTCACACATTTTTAGCCATGCTGTCGGTGAGAAGACAATTGAGATGTTATGATACAGTGTCAGAGGAACAGAAGGTCCTGTTGACATAATGACATAATTGGCTAAATAGGGGTTTCAAATTCAGAGGGCATTTCAGGAGTAATTTTCAGGTTCAGTGCATCAGTAAATGAAAGGGCCGATGTGAAAGAGACTTTGTACAGCCTCTGCTGTTGTAAAGAATCTGCTTCCTCTCTCTCCCTTTCTCTACGTTTCTGACATTCTCCCTCGCTCTCTGCTCTCTCTCTCTCTCTCTCCATCCCTCCTCTAGCATGCTGGGCAGGAGCATTCGTGTGGCACAGTGCCGCGACTTAACGCCCCAAAAAACATACTGTAACGCACACAAGGTTACGCTCACTGCTTTGTTTGTAGTCTCCAGGCGAGAAGGCATTCGGCTCACGAGTGATTTCCACTGGAGGAAATCAGGCTTCTTTGCACATCAGCCATATACACGGCTTCCCTGTGCCCTGTTCCCTGGAGATCTGAGCAGCCATCAGCAAGGCAGGCGATGAGCCCATCCAATGTTTCGCAGCCATAAAACTCAAATCCTACCCATAATGACTGCTGAGGAACCTTCTGTCACAGTGCGTGGCTCAACAACAGGTTTGAGCACTCGCTGACAGAAAAAATAATATTAATAATAGTAAAAAAAAGAGCTTCTAAAAAGTGTGATTGCAGCTTCTCATGGTGTAAATTCTCACATTAATTAGTCATGTCTTACCCTACAGCTCTCACTTAAGAGCCAAGCCCCGAGGATCAGAACAGATATTATGCAAAAGTTATCTAATTTTGCTGAGGCTTTAACTGTTTAAAGAGGATATTATGCATGTGCAGTTGGTCCAGTTAAGCAGGAGCACTCCACTGAGCCCCTTGTCTTTGCCTGTCTACTGTGACTAGCATTAATGCTGACTGCGCCCCTCATAAAAGTGCTTGCGTATGATAGAGCTCAACTGTAACGGAACCACAATGCAATAAACAAGAACTACAACCGAGGTGAAAACACAACTATGTAAATAAACAAACGAGCAGGGGGAGAAGATAGCATCTCAGTGTAAGGCACATAGCCTTGAGAGCATAATGTGAAGACCTGTTAGGATTTGACAACTAACAGACTTCTAGCAATCAATAAACCACTGTCCTGAATAAATATGCTTGGCCTTTTCAGATAATTAGATGTTGGACTTGTACGCACAGATCCCTGCGAGCCGATTTGTAAATTGGTTTATTATACAAACAACTTTCACAAAGAGTTTAAATGGGAGGCTCAGTGGAACACTTGTAGTGGGTTTAGATAATAATGGCGCAAATAATGTTACTTCTTGCCTGCAAGCCCGGGCATATGCCACATCAAACTGCTGCTTTTGGAGAGTGAAATCGTCACATCAAATATTCATATCATAGTTTTTAATATAGCCCTCAATCCCATGTGGGAGTAATGACTCAAGCATTGGAAGACACCATTATTAAAAGCATTGTGGAAAAAAAAAACGGCTCAAAATCTCTCAAGTCATTTTCAGTCCAACACAATCAATACTGAATCAAGGTACGTATGGCCTAACCATTAAAACATTTCAACTAGACAGGACTCTCCACTCAAGCAAGAAATTCCATCTGAGCTGAGCGATGGGCTCAGACAGGTGTCGGAGAACGATATCCTCACCCCCTGTGACTCAGTGCAAATCCACCTGGCCTTTAGCTTATCACATTCAAAAACGTATTTATGCAGAGATGGAGGCAGAGATTAATTGGAGCCTTCACTGGTAAAGACTTATCTAACCTTGAACTCTTCCAGTGATGAGTACATTTTCCCCCGGAATTCACAGTAGTTCTTCTTCTCCTTGCACTGCGGGCAGCACTGGCTGGTGTCCACACGCAGGCAGCGCGGGTGAAGCTTAGGGCACTCCGGCTTGGCACACAGGGGCCCCTCGTCTGTGCAGACGCACGGGCACGTGGAGGGGCCGGGAGTGAATGTCTCCCCGATGGCGAAGACAAAGCCCGTCTCATCCATGCAGCCCTTCCCCCGGTAGTCAGGGTAGGCATACTCGTCGATGGGGTCTATAGAGACGTCGTTGGGCTCGCTGGTGGGGCCGTCGTCACCCTGCTTTGGGGAGCCACGCTCGCCCCAAGGCAGCTCCTGGCTGCCACCCTGGGGCTTAATGGATCCGCGCCTCGGGGGGTTCCAGCTGGGCCGGGCCCTTCCACCGCCACCGATGGTCTTGTTAGAGCCTCGGGCGGCCTCCATGCCACCCGCGAGGCTGATCTCCTCCAGCCGCTGCTGAGCGCCGGGGCTCAGGGCGCCCTCCTTGGCCTGGGTCAGGGCCCGCTCCAGGCGCTGGCGCTCTCCGCCCTCAGGCAGGGGCACCACAGGGTTACCGCGGGAGCCTGTCATCAGCAACCACGTAGCCAGGACCAGTCCCATCACCATGGCAACGGAGCACAGCATCTCGCCTGCCCTCCCGACCACCTGTGAGGTGGGTTGAGACGTCGCGTCACATAACACGCGTCACATCCAAGGTGCGGCCCAGTCCATCTGAAACACAAGACAAAGGAAATCAGGCAGACCTAACAAAGCTTCAAGAGATGGGAAGGCTGCAGTGAGACTATCAAGTACACACACACACACACCACACACACACACACACGTTCGAGATTATTCTGCTATGACAAGGGGTTGAAAACACATCAAAAACAGCACACATCCATTTCCAACTGGTGCTTTGAGACTGAATTTGTTTTTAAAAAATGTTTTCTCTGTTTTTTTTCAGGTGGTTGTGGAAATATGTTTCAGCTTCAACAAGCACAACAACAGTGGAACACGTTTTTGCCTTACTGTCTCGCTCCATCTGGGAACAGACAGGCTTCGCAAGTTTTAAAGGTGTAAGAAGGTGTGATCACAAGTCTTGAGAGCCACAGCCACACCAATCTCCAACCAACACCTACATACATCAATTTCCAAGTGATAGGCATGAAAGTAAATTGCTTCACAGATTCAGACTTGAACCATCTGTTCTTCGGCAACCCCGTTCACCAGCTATCTCTCACCACCCCTCCTCACAGGTGGCCACTAAGGGCCAAATCAATTCACTCAATCTAATCGGCTGAACAGAGTGGCAAGAGGTTAATCAGGAGATGGGTCCATCCAAGCCTTTTCAAATAGAGGTGGAAAAGAGAAACAATAACGTGAGGCTCAAGCAATTCCCGAAGGCTTAAAGACAACTCAATTAGGCCCACATTCATGAGGATTATGTATACTATCAGGTGAAATGCTGAACCCTTTTTCTCAGCTGCTCACTGTGGTTGCTTATAGGCAGCTGTATCATGCACACAGACAGCAACAGCGTTTGTTATAGCTGAATCAGATTAACCAAGATTCCAGATGGATCACCTGCATTTCCATTAGTGTACAGAGCAGTTCTTGGCGAGTAACTGTTGCTTCTCCTATCAAATGTCTTGAAATGGCTGAGCTAATCAATCATGCGCGTGATAAACGTTATTAAGCTTGCAAATAGACATAACATCATACAAACAATGAAGGACTGAGAAGTTATAGATGCGCCCAACGAGGTGATTGGCTACTTTTTTTCTGCATAGCAATGTAGATCTAATTAAGACAAAACGTCGCTATGGCAAACGTTTGAAGTGGATAAATAGGTTGCCACATGTTCGGAGGTCTCCAGGATATCTATAATTTAAAGTAAAGCACCTGATATTGTCTAGAAATTCATTTCAGAAGACAGAATTATTTTTTTGAAAGCCCCACATATGTGCGTTGCTGCATTTCTTACTGAAACAAGATTCGCGCTGATATAGGAGCTGTATAAAGTGGGCGTGATGGTGACTAGTCGTAAGATATGAGAACAGAATTTGTCAGCCGGTTTTTCCTTCAAATAAAGACACATATGCCGCGACGGAGAAATGACTGAATTCGAATGCTATTTCAAATGCATGATGTATTCTTCCTATTTTGCCTAACTGATGATATTATTGTTGATATGTGATACGGATATTGTTGCATGCCCAACTTCAAGATTATCCATGAAATGCTGCGAGAAGTTGTCTTTCAATCGATAAAACTAATCGTGCGTTATTGAACCTTACCGGTGAGCTTGCGATTGTGTCCAAGTAGTCCTCGGTGCAGTTAGTCAAATGCTGACAGGTGACGAGAAAGTCGATGTGGCGCGTTAAACCTCTGAAATTAATAGTTACTGAACTGGGCTATGTATATTTTCCTGAGAAGAACATAGTTTGTAGCGTGGCTCATCTTTCGTGGTAGTCTTGCTGATCAGTCCGAATCGTTTTCCAGCGTATAAAAGACCCGTGCTGTGTTTTGTGATGCCGGCGATAGAACAGTGGTCCAGCTGACAGGGAAAGCGAGGAGTGGCTGGTCGCGCTCCCTCTCCTGGAGTGTTCACTTTGGTTATAGTGGCACGAAAACATCAGGCTTACGTCACATTGTAGTTTCATGAGAACAAACGACAATGGTTGTGGCCACCAGGTGGCACATTCTAACTCTTTCTTTTCTGGGGAAACTTTGAAATCATCCTCCACAAATCATCAGGTAAGCGACTTCTCTTTTTTATTCAAGGTGTTCAGTTTTAAATGACTACCATGACCTTGATGAATGAGAATCTCCAGAGACATATTCTCTTTATTGTGTTTCTTTGCAGTACAGCAGTCTATACAAATTAACTGATCCTTCAGTGTCACCCAATAGTGTGGCCTAATACGCTTACCCTTTCCTCTCTCCATTTCATGTTAAAATAAAGTGTGATAAGCCATTTTAAAAAAAAGATGTTATTCTACAGTCAGTGAATCGACTAGCTGTTGCCTACCACACGCATTTGTGTCAAGCCAACAAAACACTAAAGCTGTGTGTTTATGTGTGTGTGTGTGTGTGTGTGCGTGCGTGCGTGTGTCCACAACTCACTCTCTCAAAGCAAAGAGTGCCTAGCCTGGGGCGAGGTGATTACATGCTTTTAAAGACATGCTCTTTATTTCCATCTCCCAGCTGCATTAATAAAATTGATTTTTCAAAACTAGTTGCGGCCATTTCCATCATCTCCCATTGATGGGGTGAGAGGGGAAATCATTATTTTAACATTAACAGCGACAAAAAACCAGGGGTGTTCTAGTACTGTTGAGACCACAATATTCCCTCACCGACATGAGGATCTGCCTGTTCGGCCTCTCTTACTTTTTACACCACCATCTCATTAATTATTGATTAATTCAAACAATAATCTGGCTCTGCGTTGGGCAAACACACCTAATCTGTAGTAGCCTAGGTACACAGAAATGCTGGGGTCATGTTCTTGATGCTGTGCGCCTGCTTGCATCCATTTTTCAGTGGACCGGCTCTCTACATCTTGAGTCAGACTGTGCAGAACTCTGCGGAGACAGCCATGCAAATAGCTTTTCCTTGAGGCATGCTCCATTGCACAACTTGACAAAAAATGTACACGTGGCACCTGTGCGTGGAAAGTGGAAAGTGAAGGGAAGTTCATCGCCGTTTCCAGTGGCTTTGCGCGAGACATTTTGTTGGCCTTAGCAGTCCTGCATCATCACCTGTGTCTGTAAATAGTACCAAGGTCGAGGAACCAATAAATGTTTCAGAGGCAGGTCCATGAGCTGTACATGGAAACTCACTCTAAGGACACTCAGCATGGAGCTACCGCAATGTTTGCCTAATGTCTCCGACGAAAATATTGCAAAGTAAATTAACAAATTATATCAACAGGTGAATAAAAACGGAATCTGAAAGCCATTACGCTTTTTTTCTTTTTTTAAAGTTAGATACATAACCAATATTTCAGTGTTGGTAATTTGATGTGTGGTGCCAGTGGCCAAACACTGATGGATACTGATGGATTCATTTCATTAGTTTCATTGATCCGATCACTTTTACTTGAGTAAAAAGAAACTACTTTGGTATTTACAGGCCCATTGTGCACTAAAGTTAAGAAGGTGATAGGCAGTCAATCTCTTTAAAAAATAGTCATCAGTCACTCCCTCCCCAGCACAGAATAGTCCTCAAATAAGAGCAGTTCCTAGAAAATAGTGCTTGCTTTCCCTAAAATAGACTTTTGCACCTGATAAATAATTCATTAGGAATGCAGCAATGCAGAAGTCCATGTGCACCATCAGCACAAACCCTATTGAGACAAATACCTTCCCCCAACCTCCTGACACCCCCTCATCAGTTAGCACAGCTCCAAATCAAGTACAAAACATTCAGATGTTATGAATGAATAAACTACCTTGCCAAAGAGGCAGTATTAGTTAAAGGTCTAATACCTCTGTTGAAAACAAGATGACAAGACAATGGTTTTGTTCTCATAAAAAGCTGCCACAGTTTAATTCAGTAACCTGTGTTCAATACTATAACAACAAGCAAGAGCACACTTATACAGTACAATATAAACATGACAATATTAACAAGAATGGCTTAAAATCAAAACTAGTAAAACAAGCCTGCCTCCATTTTGTACCTTCTATAGATCACAAACACTTGAGTACTGAAGGAAAAGAAACAGGACATTGACAGAAGTATTTTCATTTTTTTCTTTCTTTCTTTCTTTTGTTTCTCTCAAATCAGTTCAGGAATGCACGTTTGTTTGCTAGACATTCGTGAGAAGTCTCAAGTCCGTAAGAATCCCATTTGGCTGTGGGCTAATCCAGTCAGGAGATTAATGTGTAACTGTGTGTGCTGTACAACTAAAGCACACCCAGGCCAGCTACCACAGAGGACAGCCTACGGGGGAGAGGGGAAGATCAGAGAGGGACACAAGAACAGAGTGCTGTTCAATCCAGATGGTCTGCTGAAGTCTACCATCAATGTTGCAATACACCATCATCATCATCATCAGCAGCAACATCACATCTCAACAGGTCTGAGTTTCAGTAGTCCGAGACACTTCACCTTCTCAGGTGACGACAAGCTCACTCGCACACATCGACACCAATTCCATACACACACACACACACACACACAAATGAACCAGGGAACTATACAACAAAACCCACATTACCATGGCATGCATATTAATTGCACCTGAAAATTAGAGCGTTACAACAGTCTGTAAAATGACAATGTTAGAAACAGGCAACAATCCTGCTGACAAGATTCACACTGAAAAGCTTCTGAATTTTGAACATTCAAGGTAACAGGGCTCAGGTGCATGCAGACACACACACCAGCATGCACAAGTAAACTTCCATACATACACACTTGTTTTGCACTAATACAGTGTGGCAGAACAAAATATGGAGACCTGACACTTCAGAAAAAAATGAGACGCAAGGAGAGAGCGCAGAGGATGATTAAAGGAGCCTAGCATGCTGTTCCCCTGATTCATCTCCATCTTCTCTCAGTGCATTACACTGCATAGATTGGTGAGAACTTCAAGTTAGGATTGGTGCAAAATCAAACACAGTACCACAGGGAGCTAGTGACTGAGGATGGGTGTGATTTTTGTGTGTGTGTGTGTGTGTGTTTGTGTGCTCATTAATAGGGAGCGAACTTCTGCCGCTCAGATTTTTTGAGGCCGGCGGCGGTGGGGATCTTTGCGGTGTAAGGGGCGAGGCCTGGAGCCAGCCCAGAGGAGGCAGCGGCGTGCACGGCCAGCAGGGGCACGGTTTTCATGCCAAGCAGACTGGAGACGGGGACGGCGTAGTGGGCACTGGGGATGGTGGGGAGGGTGGAGGGGGAGTGCACGTTAAGGGCGTGGGGGGCCGCCCCGGCTGTGGCAGCCAGGACAGCCATGGAGGTGGGGGTGGAGGCGGGGGAGGCGGACTGGGGGAAGCCCATGTTCAGGTCAACGGGAGTGGAGGTGGTGGAGGAGGAAGCGGCCTGGATGCTGAGTTTAGCCATCTCTAAGCTGCAAACAGACACAGATGGAGGGGAGGAGGGAGGGGGGAGGCGGGGTCAGGAGAGAGGGAAGGAGGAGGTGAGGAGAGGGGGAGAGAAGAGGACGGTTAACAGAACAGGTTATGGAGAAAGAGAAGAGCAATTCCAAAGGGAGACAGGAGAAAACAGGGGAGGGGGAGGGGGAGATTGGGAGAAAAGGGTGAGAGAAATGAAAAAAAGAAGAATCAACACGGGAATGTTATGTGTTACCAGGAGAACTCATAAAAAAGGGTTTGACATGCCATGATGAGTATTAATAGGCTGAGGAGCACAGAGATGGGTGAGAATCTTTGAGCAGACCACTCACTACTCTACATCTGTGATGCACCACCCAGGCTCTCACCCACACCATCATTTACATTTAGCACTCTTACGGGTAGAATAACCAAGAGCCCAATGAAAGCCAAATCAGTATGGGTTTAACAATTACTGTTCAGCAACCTTAAACAAACTGCGTGTTCTAAGTGGCTGAAGCAAGTCTTGCAGTGCATGACTGTCTTCACCAGGCTATATTTGGATGGCGTGAAGCCCCTACCTGGCATTGATGAGGTACTGGGCCACGCTGATGTTGGCGGGTGAGCCTGTGATGGTGACATGGCGCACAGCTGAGCCATCTGTGGCCCCTGCGATCTTGATCTGAGCGCCCGACATCTGGCGAATCTCGTTGATTTTGCTTCCTTGTCTGCCGATAATGCAGCCAATGAACTGACAGAATAGACAGCAAAATGAAGAGAGGAAATGTGATCAGAGATGGGAAGACTGACTGACTGACTGAGTTTTGGACGGTGAAATCAATTCACCTCTGAAATGCAAGCTTTAGAGGAAGCAGTGAGGACTTCAATGACAATAAAATAAAATAACTGGCAACAATAATTCAGTTTTGACACGTGTTCAAACAAGTAGTCACTTACATCATTCGGAATGGTCAACTCATGAGAACTCGTGGGGATGGTAGCATCCAGACCTATGTGAGGAGAGATAGATACCAGTAATACATGGCAGAGCACAGTCAATAATATATCTAGATATCCAAATACTGCACGGTCACTGCAGTACAGTGAGTTTAAGTTACATTGCATCTGAGACACAGAATTACTGTCTAAGTAAATGTAGCCCACTTTCATTTCCTGAAGTTTAATAACTTAGTGTAAAATATCTGTATTTTTAAAACTATTCTAGATCTTTATTTTCCCAGAAAAGGTAAAATCAGGGCATTATGCATTTCTGTGCGAGTTGCTGAAGAGGTAGAGGATATGGGGTGGGATAAGTTAGGGTTGCTTTGGAGAACACGACATAAAAGAGAACTTTTAAAACACTATTTTTTTCATGCTGATGCCTTTGTTGCCTGCTGTGCATAATTCTGGACTGTGTTAATATGGGGCATGCATAGTAATGACTAAGTGGCACAATGGTGGCAGTAATGTTTTCTCTTTAGACTTGTTTTATTAATAATGCAGGAGAATATTGTTATTCACTATGAAATGCAAATATCAAGCACTCCAAATATCAACCAAATGGACCGTATGAATTCTGTGTCCATTTCTGAGTATATTTCTTGACAATCCTGGTTAGCCTACTTGATGGCTTGCGGCTAAAGACGACGTTCTGAACAAAACAAAAATCTCTGATCTGTTTAATGTGGCTAGACAGACTGAAGACAGGGAGACAGAGGGAGAGAGGGAGAGAGAGAGAGAGAGAGAGAGAGTGAGACAGAGAGGGAGAGATGGACTTCCCCAGGGAGCTTTGGGTACGTACCAGGGAAGGTAGGGTTGTTCTGCCCAAGGGAGGTAAGGGGAATATGCTGCATAGCCAACTGGTGAAGCTTGGTCAACTGCAGGGGCAGGAAGGGATGTTAGAAACTAACCAATCAAATGGAATTATCCCAGTGGACACTGAAAGCTACAGAACAGAATCTTTTGGTTGTACAGTGTTAGTCCCATTTCGGCCTCCTCCTCCCCAACAGAGTCTGCCATAGAAACAGTATCCACACCTGATTCTGTTAAAAACAAGGAAGGGCTCTAGAGTGACATGAAGAGGGGGGGTGTTAGTACAGAGTGTCGAGTGCTAGGACTGGATGGTGTTAGTTTGGTGGGCGTGTTGGACTGGGGTGGGAAATCTTCTCTTGGCCAAAGAAGAAGCCATAGAGTTACATGTGGTCAGTAAGGTCAAGGCTGGGGGCTTTGGCGGTAGCATTGTGGGTGGTGATCCATGCAGGATGCCATGGGGAAGTGGTGGTGGTGGTGGTGGCTGTTTGGGAGAGGATATGGCTGGGGCATGGGGGTTGGCGACAATTTGGAGTGGGATGTCAAAGAGCACTAGGAGTGCCATGGGAAGTCCACTCACATCTTGGTGTGGAATGGCATACTGCCCTGGCATTGTGAAGGCCTGTGGAGAGACGAAAAAGACAGTGTGTTGATCACAGTCACAACAACTGGCTCACTTAATTATTGTTTTATCGTTTCATTATCAGCGACACAACCCTTCATGTTACCTAGAAGACACAGGCGTGAAAAATGAGCATGGGATGCCTTGTGCTGACCGCACTGAACACTACCACCAGGTGTCACTCACAACTAATGTGCTATTTGCCTCTCTTGACAGATCCCTAGAGAGGAGCTGACCTTCTCATACTGAGATACTTATCTAGCATATAAAAGTGTGCTGAGAAATGCAGAGGTAAATCATTACACATCTCCATTAAGGTAAAGGAAAATAGCTCTCCCCTGAATAGACGCATTCCCCCTTTGTACCACATTAACCTCTGAGTTCTGGCAGTTAGTCTAAAGGTTACAATTGCCCTCTCTCACACAAAGTACACAGAAAAGTCCCCTGGACATAAACATGAATGTGAGTTATGCTCCCAACAAAGAAATAGTTGTATTATGTCACGTCAAAGAAGGAATGGTTGCATAAGCTTCCATTTGCCTTTTTCTGCAGGGACAAAGAAAACTACAATCAGTAGCATTCCGCATCTATGCTTCATCAGACCACTAACCTTTCCAAGCCCAGGCAGACATTTATCTTTCCCGTCACAGGAAAACAATAAACACACTTATTCCCGAACATAATTAGCCTGTTTGCCATTGGTTCTCCAGGACTTGGCTCAACCATCTGTCTAGTGAGTTCATACATTCCATTATAAATATCACAACCAAACTGACCTCATGACTAAAATTATCACCGCATAGCACAGGCCAGTGAATACTGGCAGCTTTAAGGCTGATGGTTTGAGGATGACCTGATCTACCAAACCAAGCTCTAATCCTAACTAGCATCTTACCCTAAACCTCAATCCTATTTACATTTGTTAGTGTCAGGAGATAATCAAGTGTTTTGTAGACAAAAAATGGCTGTTGAAACCTAACCTGACCTGATCTGCTCGTTCGGGAAAACAAAAGCTCATTTAAATGAGATGCATAATGCTGAATAAATATTTCAATGTATCTGAATAAAGGATGAGGCTACTCACTGCAGAAGCATGTGGCTGTGTCATCACAGTGTGGGCCCCTGCAGGGGATGGCTTGGGACGGTACGGAATCGTTGCTCCTTTAGGTGGGGACTGGACAACAACAAGAGCGACAGAGCAAATAAACAAACATAAACAATTCTTGTATTCTGTTCCCTCGGGCGAAACTTTTTGAATCAACTGCACAAGTACTAAACAAATAGCAGTCCCAGTGGGAGTTCTGGTCTGCCCTGTGCTCAGACCTTTGGCGACTGCAACCTGTGCTCTTATTTGGGTTCTACTCAATTCAGTGTGTGGAGAATTGGCTCATGCAGGCCTGTCTGTGCCACTCAACCTCCGAGGACACATCAAAGGCAGCTGAGAGGTTGTGTGTGTGTGGGTGTGTGTGTGTGGGGGGATGACTGGCGGTGGCGACACCAAGCGTGTTGGCTTTCATTTGAGGAGCGTCAGGCCTCCCTTACCTCCAGCATGACCGTGCAGATGTGTCGCACACACTGAGTGATGGCATGGGGAGTCCCAGACACAGTCACGGCCCTCTCCGTGGAGTCTGGCAGCAAGTCGCCGGCCACCTGGACCTGCGCACCAGTGGTCTGCAACACAGCACAGACAGGAACGTGAAACCAAGACTCCGAGGAGCCAGTTGAGCCCTACTGTCGAGTGATCCTAGCCACTGCTCAGAGTTTTTTTAGCACCACCTATTTATAGCCCCCAAACAATGCCCATATGGTGGGCCTTCCACAACTGTTCATTTAAACATGCAGTGGCTTTAAACCACAATAAGACATGCAACTATTCAGGACATTCTGCTTGGCAGTTCATACCGTGGTCCATTCAGCTATTTATATATATTCATCTATTTCTGCCCTCCTGGGTCATCGTGTCCTAGGCAGGCATTCAGTCTGGCATTAAGTCAACTATTTCACTCATATCCTGAAATAAATAGGACCAATTCGAAACCAAACTCAAAATCGAGTCGTTGAAAGGTCCTTACATTGGTCTTTGCTGCAGATGGTCCAATGAATTTAAGTGAGACAAAGTGGGGTGCCCGTGTCCAAATGTAGTCATTAAACATCCATTAAGACGGTGAGCAGATTATTTGGTAGGAATAGCTGCAGCAGTGGCAGCCTAGCTCAAGGACAAAGCAGTCCTTAAATAGGAGAACAAGAGGCCCAGGTTGTTTTTAACCCCTAAGGGATTGTAGGGTCAGAAGAAGTGCTCTATTTTGGCTTTAATTAATGAGTCATTGTCCAACAGCAGATCCATACTGCGCTTACCTCTCTGATCTCTTTAATCTTGGAGCCCCCTTTGCCTATGAGCGATCCACATTGGCTGGCCGGGAAGACCAGGCGCAGCGTCACAGGGGGTTTGCTAGTCACAGTGCTGTTTATCATGCAGGCGTTTATGTCCTAAAATAACAGTAATGAGACAATGAAACATGAGCATGCCAAAACACTCCCCAGAACAAGTGGGGAGCTCTTCCCATCTGAGTCATTCAGCTGAAAGAAGCACATACAAAATCCTACTAACATACCTGGACATTATATGCAAATGATATGCCAATATTGCAGAAAGCCAGAGCCTGGGGAGTAATAAGTCATGACTAAGTGGAATTGATAAAGAATATGACGTACCTCCTCAAACTTTTCAGCGATCATGGCAAAAGCTTTGAAGATGACCTCTGAAGCGCCAGTGATGGTGACAATCCTCTCAGGGCTGGAGCCGTCAGATATATTAATCCGCGCTCCACTCTGACAACAGAGACACAAATTTATACAGCCGTGGAGCATTCACAGTCAGCCGGCATAATTGCTGAGGTTCTACCCTTTCTGCTTTATTATTTCACAAGCTTGGCCTAAAGCTATGGCATAAACATGAGAAAGAGTTACCTCTGTGGTATGCGAATTACAAAGACCTTCTGTCTGTCACAACACATAACTAAAAGAATTTGAAATTTACCTCTTCTCTCATCTTTTTCACTGTTTCTCCTTTCTGAAAGAGTAAACAATAGGGAAAAAATGTAAAATATCAGTTGAAAAAATATTATTTTATTATATATTATACAATATCTAGTACTAAACAAACATTATCTCTCTATGTCTAATATGGTAACACTTTAGACTAGGGAACACATATTCTCAATTAACTAGCAGCTTATTAAAATGCAAATTAGCAACATGCTAGTAATTTGTTTGGCATTACAAATCACTTATTAGTACTTTATTCTACATGACCTTATTACCCATGATAGATGATTAACTAAGAATTTCTCCAATATAAACTGATGATTACTGTTTATTAGTATTTAGTAAGTTGAATTATGATCTTCATATGCCTTGATTAGTATGGGGCTTATAAGGCAGTAGTACAACGGGAACAGTTATTCTCCTTCAATAAGATTCAGAAAAGATGGCCTATTCATCAGAACAAAACCCAATACTAAAAGTACCTCATCGTGTCCAAATAAATCCTAGTTATGTCTTTTTGACTGAGAATAACTGTTCCTGAGAATAACTGTTCCTGTTGCACTACCACCTTATGAGCCCCTTCCTGAGCAAAGCATATTGAAATCAAAATTCATATGCAACAGCTATCTTACTTGACTATGAATAAGCAGTAATTAGGAATTTATATTGGAGAAAGTCTAGTTAATGGCCTACTATGGGTAGAATAAGATAATGCAGAATAAGGTATTAATAAGACTTTTAATGGCTAACAAATGGCTAGCATGTTATTAATTTGCATTTGTTAATAAGATGCTAGTTCATGGTGAATATGTGTACAGCTACCTTAAAGTGTTACCATATAAGCATATATATAGTATAGTAAAATAGTATAGTAAAAAAAAGTTACTGGATATAGCAGGGTCTACATACCTTCCCAATGATGCTACCAACCTCCTGAAAATTAAGTGAAGGAAATAAGAATATTTAAAATCTCTCTAACTGTGGGCCTGTGGAACACATCTCACTCTGAACACACTCCAGTGAGCTCTTTACACAAGCACTTTTCCTGAAAGACTGGAGCTTCTTTCTTTGACTGATATACAGCAGTAGTAGGGTCTCCAAGGTACACATAGCATGTTCCTCTATGCTGTGATTTATGCTGATATTTTAAGGATGATTAAATGAAACTAATTTAGCTGCAGGGAGACATAACAAACATCCTCAAGAGCTGCTAATGGGGTGCTATGATCACACTGAGGAGAGGAGTCTCACAGGCTGGACCTGTCTGAATATTAACGAGTCCTGCAAATGACAGGCACTGTCACAAGCCTAAGACTAACACTGAGCACCACACACTTGTTCTAGTGGCATGTGGTATGCTGGTTGGTATGTAAGCTGATAGCGTAGCGCCACTTTAACAATATACCCAGCACCACACAGGTCAAAAGCTGATATCTTGTAAACGTGGCTGAGCTGCTCCATTAGCGCTTGATAAGGCTGATCCAGATGGCAAGTCATGGCATGAATCTGGTGTGTCAGAACATGGCTGAATCTACGTCATGATCAGAAAATTAATCTATATGTCCTATACATTCTATATCACATGGTTGATTCAATAAAAGTGGATTTGATTATGGGGCGGTGTCACATGGTTACCTGGCCCAGCTTCAGTGTTTCTGTGAGCAAACACATCCCCACAGCAGGCAGTTTGGGCCAGTAGAATTCTTAAGGTGGAGGTGAAGAGAGCAAAAACAAGTTTGGTGGTCTTACCTTGCCATGCATCAGGAGACGTATAGTTAGGGTCACGTTTAACCCGCCATCCAAGCTCCACCCTCAGGATCGTTAATATTCATGACTGACAATGAAGGTGCTCCTCTCACAGCCTCACAAAAATACACACTACTCACTCACAAACATTAAACACACACACACACACACACAGAAGGGAACAGGCAAGGAGAGACAGAGAGAGATAGAGAGGAATAAAATACATGACAGAACAATCCAGAAATGTAGCATCATTCCTGCACAAACACAAAGTACATTGTTACCGCATCATTCTGTCTCACTTGATGTAATTTTCTTAGGCTGCGTAACATGGAAGGGAAGAATAATCCACATACATGAAGTTGCCATCAAGTTGCTGGTCATGATACTGACTTCTTAGTTGGAAATGGGAGCGAGCACGGGTCTGCCCCTGATTCAATCCACACACACGAGACCCTTCCATTGGTTCCAGATAAATAGAACTAGTGTGACAACATGTGCTTACACATGACACAAAGGGGGCTGTTTGTCTCCTCCTGGGCTCTGGGATCAAGTGATGCCAGTGTGACCATATCTAATAAGATGCTGCTAATATGGCACCAAAAGAGCACAATGTCGCACTGTTCTTGTTTCACAAGCGTTCTCTTTGCTGTCTGCACTGGTGATAATTCACATGTCTGAGCTTCACCAACGCCGAGCTGAAGCTGAACACAAAAGTGTTCAGTTCACATGTTTTGTAGGCACTGTGGGTCGTATACTCTTGTGGGTGGAAATATGCATTAATCATTTTTCTCTAACTTTTTTTTCAAACTTCTACTTATTTACCATTTTGACCACATTTGAAAACTTTCCTCTGTAAAACTGAAACCCTTTCCTAGCCTTTTTGCTTTTGATGAAATGTTTTATAAGATACTCACATAGATTCCAAGTCGCGCTGTATGCTTTATCTCCATGGCATATCTAGAATAAAGATTCATCTCAGTTTAAATCCATACTCAACATACTGATGAATGAGAAATATGAAAAAAGAAATATCAGAATGAATCTTAGACATCAATCAATCAGGGGCACTGCAGCCCACAACAGACCAAAGGCTTATAGCCTCACACAAACACTACTATAATCCCTTAGTAATACATCATACCTAGGTTTCCTTCTGTTACTACCCCAAATGTATGTCAAATGCAGTGATCACTGGTCAACATAAATAAAAGCCTGGCATATTGGGAGGAACAGGCTCCATTGTGCAGCCTTCATCTCTCCGTGTAGTTCTATCAGGTAAATGCATCAAACCCAACGCAACCCGAAGGCCTAATCCTATAGGCCAGGATTTGTTTGGCTAATGCTAAAACCCTTTTGACCCACTTCTGTCTCCTCCAGCATGTCAGCAGCCACTCGGCCCTTTGAAAACACAGCACCCCTATAATATAACACTAATGAATACAGATCGAACGCTGATAATAAAACACACATACATCATCTTCTCTCTTGTCATCTTTGCAGATTTGCCTCAGGATTTAAACAGTGATGGACATTTAACAATGTAAAAAAATCTCGCAAAGGAATCAGAAAAATTCCAAGTACCCACACAAATCCTAAATCCATGACTTGGAGCAATTCTCAATCTGTCTTGGTTTTTCACTGAAAGGAGAATTGTTGAGCACTAAAAGAGAGTTTTTGAACACTACGTAACTATTATTTCTAAATAACGATCATTTAAATATTAAAAGAGTTTAAATAAAATAAAAAGAGTTTAAAATGTGGGACCAGAAAGAAACCCTTCATGAGTATCTTTGACTATAATGCATCGTGTGTCATACCCTGCTTCAATGAGCATGACTACGATCGATACAGTAGTAGGCATGGAGGATTTTGAGCAATCCAGAAACAAACAGTAAAGCTTTCTTAGCCTTCCATTTATAGCTACAGCACATAGACGATATTAACAATTTTAAACATTTTTTTTTTTGACAGGACAAGAACTTTGTAGCGGATCACAGGCCGAGAGCCTCATTAAGGCTGTTGGAGGCCTGTAAAGTATATCTGTCAAAAGGATTTAGTTTATTATGGAGAGTTCAGCATAACTGACCTGCTGGGCCGTTTTAGAAGACTTCGGTAGGTTGCTTTTTCCCCTCTTGTCCTTCTTGTCCCCCTCAGAGAGAGAGTATGTCCAGTGTCTGTCTGAGTGCTCCAGAGAGAGAGAGGGAGAGAGAGAGAGGGAGAAGAGTTGTCCCCCCCCCCTTTTGTTGTCAGTTGTATTCAGAGAATGGACAGATGGCCTTATGCCCGCAGTCGTGCTAGAGGGAGACTGGCTTTGCTGTTTTTTTCATCCCCTGGCTTAGCCTCTGATAAGCCCTGCACTAGGGGAAGTGAACTTACAGTTCTTCGTTGTGTTTAACGCTTACAGTTGGCTCCAATGTACAGAAAGTTGGCTAGTTTCTTGGGACAGTCTTGGAACATAGAAACTGGATCTCTGGCAGGCCAAAGTCTGATCATATTGTGACGTATTACGCCTCAATATAATTTACTGTAGTTATATGAATCATGCATTGGAAGTTCACTATGAAGAGGTGCCTACCTGTTTGACTTTAGTTATTCACATGATTTGCTTCTTGCATATCAGCACCTCTTCAGCAGTAACTTTAAAGACAGACTGAGATAAAATGCAATTCCACAGAAGTTTCATAGATCTTCGCTTTTGGATCTTGAAGAATCATGAAGATGAAGAGACACAACGTTTCTGTGGACAGCTTCCCCCTCCCCCACACCGACCAAATGCCCCTACTAATGAGGCCACAGCCCTGCGAATACAATGTGGTCCTTTTTTACAGAGCGAGATGCATTCAGCACAGCAGTGAAATTATGAACTAAATGAGTCAGTCAGGCAGAAGTGGCATATTTAATTACTGCTGCTGCTTGGGATGGGAGCACACAAAGGATTCTCTGGGCCTCATATCACTCTATCTCCACCATGAGTGCCTTGTCATTTCCATGCAACCATGTGTTTCAGATGTGTGTTTTCAGTGTGTGCGTGGGGGGGCACTCTCACCAAACTATCTGTGACTCAAATTTAGCAGCTTCTTTTCTGTTCTGTAGAGGCACTGTAGCTTGTACCTCAGTAGATACACCACTGATCAGATTCAATAAGTGACTTGTTGGATTAAGCGCAAAAGCTTGTTAGTGTATTGCTGATTCTATACATTTACTTTATAATATGAAGTCATCAAGAGAGACTTTAGCATTTTTATTCTTCATATATATATTTAAATGGAACCCCCTGTTCCTCCGTGTGGACTGGTGGTTGTGACCCGTCATCAGCCGGGTCAGTTTTTGGCCATCTGCTAAGCTAATGGTAAAGATCTGCCAATATACTGCTCTGCCGTTTAAAGTTGAATGAACATGACAGGTTGCCCATTAGCAGTACAATAGACACAACCACTTACTGCGATCACAGATCTATTTCCCAAACACAGAAATGGCAATCCTCGCTGCGTGTCCAACGCAAATTTAGACTACCTTTTTGAGTAGAATCTAACAGGGTGTATAAAACGATGACTTTACGTATTGAGGAAGTTGAATCTTGGTCGAATCCACGGCGACCATGTTTGTGTAATACAGTCTTCATCGGTTACAAAATCACGAGGAACTATAGCGAATCACCCTGTAACTGTGCATATTGATTCTGAACATATTCTCACAAATACTGCTTCGTCATTGTGTTGCGGACATTGGACTATGGGGGTTTGGCGTAATTTAACCACGTCTAACTTTGTGGCCAGACTACATGTGACAGTGAGGTTAAAGGTGCAATTAGGTTAATGTTTTCGCTTACATACATTGAGATGGTGTGAATGGCAGTGTCACTATGGAACGTCAAGACATTTTTACATTTGAGAGTTTCCAGGCAGTCTGGGGGTTTTACGGATATAACAATGATTTGCCAGAGATGATTGAAAAGGATTTCAGCAGAATGAAAGGTCTGTCATACAGCCTCATTAATTTTACTAACACGGAGATTCTTTTATCAATACAATATTTCTTGGCGTGTTGTGTATGTTCTCATGATCTAACAAACCTGAGCCCTCCTTTTGTTGCATTTCCTGTTCTGGCCATTCGTCTTACATTTTCCAAGTCTGTGCGTTGTAACAACGGTGTGAGATAAACTCTGCCTATTTTTTCCTTACTACTACTACGCAACCCTACAAAACCCACTGCATCTGATGGTCCTAACAACGTCCCTAATGTCGCGCAATGACTTGCAGCTTGCATTCGCACAGTTGCTGCAAGCGCCCTCTTTTGACACACAGTTACATTACAATAAAGAAGAATTGTATTAGGCAATATAATTTCAGGAAACGCGTACAAATGCTGTGATATTGCTTTGATACAATAGGCCTGGTTTTGACTGGTGACATGACCTGAGTTTAATACATGATTCTATGGTTCTAGGTATCACTTACCTTGATCATGCTGGAGCAACACTTTTCCCTGAGTCACAGATTAAGGCCTTCTACCAAGATCTCACCAGAAATCTCTATGGTAAATAAGTAACAAAATGAATTAGTCAGAAAAAAATCAAAAGATTGTCAGTGAATTGTATCTCCACATTGTTTTCAATTAATCTTATTCATTTTGCAACATTATGAGCATAATTTAAAGTTAGCCAGACTAAATACTTAATCAACAACTTCATGCAGCTTAGAAATCCATGTGGAATAGGCTTATTGTTCTATTTCAGGCAATCCCCATAGCCACAATCTGAGCAGTCGACTGACACATGATACAGTGGAACATATCAGATACAGGTAAAAGACTTCTCTAATTCCACTGGCCCAGTCGGCTTGCCCCAAAACAAATCGGTACCCAAGCAAAGAGCGGCCATTTCAATCCCATTTGGTATACTCTTTTGGTATACTCTTTCCACATTTCCTACCACTTCAGCTGTATACAGTGGCACTGTTATTCTCTCTTTTCTAGTTGTTTTCTTTCTTTGTAGTTGTTTTGTCCTAATGGACTAAGAACTGATAAAATGCTTTTATTTGTCTGGCACTGAAAAGCACCCAGCAGGAACTAAGAGAGTAATTAAGACAATGCTGATTGCAAATTCTTGTAAATGAGCTCCTGTTGTGTCTGAAGGTGTTATTCATTCTGCCTGCAGGATCCTGGAGCACTTTAACACCAGTCCAGAGGAGTACACAGTCATCTTCACCTCTGGCTGCACCGCAGCACTCAAGCTTGTGGCTCAAAGCTTTCCCTGGAGCTCAGGGAGCCACTTCTGCTACTTGACCGACAACCACACTTCAGTGGTGGGCATCCGAGGGGTGAGCAGTCAGCTCGGCGTGACCTCCCTCCCCGTCACGCCCCAAGAGGTGGAGGGTCGAGCCACACAGCCGCTATCACTGCAGGCGACAAGCTCAAACGAGCTCCTCACCCCTCACCTCTTCTGTTACCCAGCTCAGAGCAACTTCTCTGGCAGGAAATACCCTCTGAGCTACGTGAGGGGCATCCAGATGGGGCGCCTGTACCCAGCGTGCGAGAGGCCCGGTCGATGGTTCGTCCTCCTGGATGCTGCCGCCCTGGTGGGCTGCTCGAGCCTGGATCTGCGAGAATGCCCCGCCGATTTGATCCCCATCTCCTTCTATAAGATGTTCGGCTTCCCAACAGGATTAGGTGCGCTGCTAGTGCGGAACGAGGCAGCAGCGCTCTTGCGGAAGGGCTACTTCGGCGGGGGCACAGCAGCAGCTTACCTCGCAGGAGAGGATTACTTTGTGCCCAAGTCAAGTGTGTCCAGCAGGTACAAGCCAAACAGCCATCTAATTAACAGTGCTCCGCTGCCTTCTTCCCACTCTGTTAGCACATTAAGATTCTACCCACACAGTCGACACTTAAAATATCCATCTCATTCTGAATGTCATCTTTGATTCTTAGATATCTATATTTTCCAGCATGTCATGTTGACCTTAACTAACATGAATTTGTAGGTTTGAAGATGGCACCATCTCTTTTCTGGATATAATTTCAGTCCATCATGGCTTTGAGGCTCTTCAGCGGTTAACAGGTATTAAATAGACCAAAACTGAATTCTTCCAACTCTATTCCTCTGTGCAAAGCTTTACTTTTACTTCAATGCAGCCCAGCAAATGCTATTAATATTTTTCCCATTATTTGATGAGTAATGCACCGCCCTGCCACCTGTGGAGGTGGTGGTGAATGTGTCATAACAGCTCTCCTCCAGCCTAGCTCATTAAAAACACGCTGCTTCTAAAAGCCTCCGAGTGCCACGTGATAATGCGAATGTGTGCGGTGCAGTTCAACATGCGGGCTCTTGTGCTGTCAGACTGCGTGCTTCCCTGAGAATGACAGCTTTATTTGGTCTGCAGGAGGTATGGTGCGGATCCAGCAGCACACATTCGGTCTGGCGCGCTACACCTACGTAATGCTCTCCAGCCTGCTGCATAGCAACGGCAGGCCCGTGGCCCATATCTACTGTGATAATGAGTTCCAGGACCCGGCCTCACAGGGAGCCATCCTCAACTTCAATGTGCTGGACTGCCAGGGCAGAGTGGTCGGCTACTCTCAGGTGTGCGCTCTCTGAACACAATATCCAATAGTTCTCTAAAGTAATATGTACATCTAGTGGACCTTGGTGTGAAAGAGAGATAATGCACTTAATAATTACCCCTTCTAGCCATCCAATAGACTCTGGCACCTACATGCCAGAACACGTAGTTGGTAAGAAGCACTTGCTTTAGTCAGTGTTGAGATAAAGTAAGGTGACCAGACCTCTGAGATAAAAATCGGGGACATTTGCCTGAATTTTCCTTGAAAACTGGGGACATTCCTATTTCTACAGTCAATATTGTTAAAATAAGTAATGTTTTAGTTTCAAAAACGGGACAAAGTGGGGTTTATTGTATTTTACCCAGAATCCTTGGAAATCTGGGTCATTTGCTCACCCTAAACCAGTGGTACTTTTTCTGTCATTACCCTCTTTGGAAGGGGAAAAACTTTTACACCCCACTTGCCCCCACCTGCAAAAATGGTAGCAAAATAGGTCCAGATTTTGTCTACGTTAGTCTTGTTTTTATGATTCATTTCTCTTTCACAATGAAGCATTTAACCCTTTGGGTCCTAAGTTATTTTCAGGGTAATTTCACCACCTTCCTTTTAAGCTCTTATTTCATTGATTATAAGGAAGGACAGGATGAATGCCTGTAGAAAGATCTTTTCATGTTTGGATGGGGTGGGTTTTTTGGAATCTGCCAATATAAGAATCATGATGGTGGCACACTGTTTTGCTTTGTAATTTCCAAAATTATATGTATTGACAATATTTCTGTTCAATTTCATATTTTATTCATATTTCATTGCACAGAAGAATGGTGTGCTGTGGACATATAGGACTGCATCATAATCCTCGCTATTGCTGACCAGGGTACTGAAATTACATTTCTGCATTTGTCCTGGCTATATGAGAACAACAAAATTGAACTGGTTGGTTCTCCTGTTCATTTTGATATGTGGCACATTTTAGTTAAGAGATTATGAGATGTTTCACTTAGATGAATGGGAAAGAGATGGACACGGGACTATTAATATTGCTATTTTTGTGTAATTTCAAAGCAATTTTGTTTCCTGAACCGTTCATCACAGCAACTAGCAACTAACACCGTTGGGCAGCGCTGGTCATGCAGTTTCACATGGTATTTATGTGCCGAAAACTCTGTGAGTAATTTGACAGAGAAGAATGGGTGTGAATTGGGGGGCACAGTGTGGCTGTCAGTCTCAAGTTTAGTCTTGCGCCCCACCTGTCGTGTCCACGCCCGCACAGTTTGAGAAACGTTCCCCCAAGCTAAAGGTGTTTGCAAAGCAGGTCTTTTACTAGCAACTTTACTGATTACTGATCATTAGCAGTCAGCAGTGTAACCCGTACTCCATGCACACACACACACAACAGTTTATGACATTCTGGAGCTCTTTCTTTCCTGTGTTTAGGTGGACAAACTAGCCAGTCTCTTTAACATCCACGTGCGCACAGGCTGTTTCTGTAATACAGGCGCCTGCCAGGTGTTTCTGGGTATCAGTAATCAGCAGGTGAAAGAGAACTTGGAGGTATGTCACTATCTCTGTATTCAGAGCATGTTCACAGCAACAATGAAACAAAGATATGATTGGTTCAAGAAATGTAAGCACCTTTTTTTTTGGTATGTGCCAAGGCTGGACACATCTGTGGAGACAATATTGACCTCGTGAACGGCCGACCAACTGGCTCAGTGCGCATCTCATTTGGATACATGTCCACGTTTGAAGACTGCCAGAAATTCCTGAGTTTCATTGTGAACTGCTTCACAGATAAGCCATTGAGAGTGGACGAGGAAAGGCTGGCTAGGCTAAAATTAGCCGTCCCCGTTGAGAACTCTGTGGGCCACTTCAATTTCTCACCATCTAATGGACATCTTGGGCACAAGACAGACCAGGGGGAGACAGCTCCCTCTTTAATCTCAAGCGCAAATGGAGGCGAGATTATGATCCAAACGCTCAGGGGACAGGAAAAAAAAAGTAACACTCTGACCAATATATTTATCTACCCTATAAAGTCCTGTGCAGCATTTGAGGTATGTTATCAGCTCAAGGTACATTGCAATTTCAAAAGTATAACCATAATTGTAGGAAATGATGTGTCATTTGAACAGTGTGTTATGCAATGCAGTGAAAGTACATGTTATGTCCTCTACTTTTGTTAACTTATTGCCAGCGCAATTCTCATTGAGAGATGAGGATATTAAGTGTAATAGTGATCACATCATGTCATGCCACAATAAATATCACAGTGCAGAGATAAGATAAGGATATGTGCAGACCCGGGCTAAAGAGGTCTGATTGGCTGATTGGCTGTGTTGTTGCTGTGTGTGCTGCTGCTGCTCCTTGTCAAGGTGAAGGAGTGGAGTGTGGGGCCTCTGGGCCTGCTGTATGACCGCACGTGGATGGTGGTGAATGAGCACGGTGTGTGCCTGAGCCAGAAGAGGGAGCCCACGCTGTGTCAGATCCAGCCCCACATCTCCTTGGCCTCTAATGCACTCCACATCAAGGCCCCAGGTGCAGCATCAAACACCACACCCTGGTGCCTGGCACAAATAATGGCTAGTTTCACTACTGAGACACATTACAAAAGAACTTGTCCTGCCCCTATAGAGGCATGCATTACGATTACTCAGTTGTTCAGACATGATGTGTATTTGATGTGGAGTGCTGTAAGTGTGCTTAAATGTCTGCCCTAGGGATGAATGGCATCAGTGTGCCTCTTGGAGCCGTGCAGCAGTTGAAGCACAGTCAGACGGCCTGTCAGAGTAAAGTGTGTGGTGACAGGTACGGCAACTCAACTCACATTCAGGATTTTTTTCTTCCACGCTGAGCCTACATCAGTATGTACAGTATAAGGCAAACCTGTCTGTGTTGTTTTTTTTTTTTTAACGCTCCTTCTCCAGGGTACAGACAGTAGATTGTGGAGATGAAGCTGCTGCCTGGTTCTCAGAGTTCCTTGGAAAACCTTGTCGTCTGATCAGACAAGACCCCGAATTTGTCCGCAAGATGAGAATGTCTTCAGAAAATGGTAAAAGTGTATTTTTTGACACCTTTATCGAAACTAAAAAAAGAGAAATTCTAATACAGAATGTTGGACAACTTACTTTATGACCAGTTGTGTAACGCCATAGCTCATTTGGCTTTAGCTGAAATGAAAGTAAATTATAAAGGATATATATACAGTGTATTTTTAAACAGTCAATTCAGTTATTAGTAGACAATCGGGAACAATGACTCCATAATTTCCACGTCCCTTTTATAGGGGACTGTTCTCCAGCCCTGTCCCTGGTGAACGAGGCCCAGTACCTGCTCATCAACAGAGACAGTGTGGCCATGCTGCAGGGCCAAGTCACTGAGAGGTACTACTTATTTCCACACGGCACTCATGCATACTCACATATTTGTGCATGTTGAACGCTGTGAGTACAAATGATTTTTTCTATCCCCCACCCCCACCCTCATCCCCCACAATCGTTGGCCGATCATTGGGTAAAAGACTGAATGATCACAGCGTCCCCCAGGCAATCAGCATGCAGCAGCTCATCGCCCGCTTCCGCGCCAATTTAGTTGTGTCAGGTACCAATCCGTTTGAAGAGGATGACTGGTCTGCTTTAACTATTGGAAACATCGCATTTCAGGTAAGATTGTTTTTCTCTCCACATATGTCTCGCACACCAATGCAATGTGGGGCGCTTGTCTCCTTCCTACTCTGATGAGCTGTCTTCTCCTAGGTGGCGGGCAGATGTAGTCGCTGCCAGATGATTGGCATTGATCAGGGCACAGGTGCTAGGACCCAGGAGCCTCTGAAGTCCCTCTCTGATTTTCGTCAGGGGAAGGTAGGTGCATTGATAAGTGTGGCTAGAATGACAGGGTTTCATAGAAAACATTGCTTGATTACACCCAGGAGATACTTATTTATGAGATATTTATTTTTTGTTCAGTTGCATGCAACATTGTAACATGTGGCCATCAGTCATCTTTACTGTGTTCACACTGAAACACTGAACATTGCTTGTGCTGCACGACAGCTGACAACAGTTTTGCCATGCCAGAAAGTCAGGCTGGTGAGACCTTGATATATCTTCAAAAAAAAAAAAATGGGTTAGTCAGGTCTATTTGAATGTTGCCCAGAAATGGCGCCAAATGGCTCAGTGTTTGCTAGGCTTAGAGCTGTGACTTTTGAGCTTTGAGTCTGAAAAGAAGTCTCTATCTCTTTTTGCCATTTTTTGTTTCAATATTCCTTCAGTTAAAAAAAAGGAATTAGTGTAATGAGAATATCCTGATATAGTCTATTATTCATGTAGTCTGAAAGCAAATGGCCAACTAATGTAGCTGCTGTAGACATTAGGCATATTCCATTTCTTCATATTCCATCAGCAGTTGTCTTTGAGCCCATAGTAATATTCTTACTGATATATTTGAGCCCATAATCATATTCTTACTAAAATATTTGTCCCTAGGTCACCTTTGGTATTTATTTAGTCCATCAGTCAATGGCAGACTCCAGTGCAGTCTCCACACTCTCTGCTGGCTGCCCCATATATCCAGAACAATCCCACAACTGATGACTGCTCATTCCCTGTTGGCTTTAAAAAACAGACACTGAAATTATCTTCCACTAGTAATCCATAATCCACTATGCTTTGAAAGTGTATGCCTGCATTTTATGTGAGAATTTCTTACACTGGATACAGACTATCCAGAAGTGGAAAGATGTATCTCGAAATTAGAAAATAAAAGAAAATCATGAATTCTCCTAAATTCTATGCGTGATGGTTAATTTTGGAGACCATGGAGCAGATGGACAAAGACAGCACACAGACCTCTTCCAGTCAGCAGATAGCACATGCTGTGGCTTGCCATATTACATGTAATATTATCAGGTAAACAGTGTTTGTCACCACCCACAGTATCTCTACCCTTTAATGGACAGTTAGTTGTGGTGGCCACAACCGAAGAGTTCATTTGATCCCAACCACATTGAAATGGTGTCAAGCAATGACAACATGTGTTATGTAGTACTTTACTCCAATGTGGATCACACCTGCAAGTGTGAGGCCCATGTGTTTGTGCCAGGCTCCCATGTTTCCTACAGCCTTCCCATAAGTGCATGTATGCATGAGTAAAGAAAGCCAAGTTGGATGCCTGGCAGGTAGACAGTGCTGTGCAGTCTGTGTGTACATTCCACAGAGGCATACATAGGAAATAAGTAGGGTGTGAAGGTCTGAAATGGACATTCAAAAATAAGTGCATCAAGCTCTGTGTGTCTCCAACTTTTTTCCATTTTTACCATCTTAAAAAGCTGTTGTGCTTGTGTCTGTGAATGTTTTGCTACGCATCTACTTTAGAAAAGTTGCAGTAACGTCAGTACAGTGTAGTACATTAGTGTGTGACTGCCAGATTGGACTAGAACTGGAGTTCTTTACTGCGCTTCCTGTGTCTTGTCCACGTGTCGTTTGAACGTGCCTTTTCAACTGTGACTGAAAGTCAATTCATTTTCAAATGTAAGTGCACACTGTACTTGTATTGTCTTGAAAATGGGTTTCACATTGAATCGTGGAAGGTTGTAATGAGTAGGGTAAAATCAGTGCCGTTAAACCAAAGGTGCCATAAAAAAAGACACCCTGGTCTTCTGATTACTGAGCAGCTCATAGATGATGCTTTGTTAGATACAGTGCTGCTCATAAGTTTACATACCCAGACAAAATGTTTTGTTTCTTGGCTATTTCTCAGAGAAAATGAATGATAACACAAAACGTTTTCTTTCACTCTTGGATAGTGGTTGGCCAACGGCATTTATTGTGAAACATCTGTGTTTATTCTTTTTAAACCACAATAACAACAGATAACTATCCAAATAACCCTGATCAAAAGTTTACACACCCCAGTTCCTAAGACTATGCATTTCCCCCTTTAACATCAATAACAGCTTCAAGTTCTTTGTGGTAGTTGTCAATGAGTCTCTTTATCTTTTCAGATGGTAAAGCTGCCCATTCTTCTTGGCTTCCAGTTCTTGTAAATTCTTGGGCTGTCTTGCATGAACAGCACGTTTCAGGTCTCCTCAGAGAGACTGAGATGGCCATTCCAGAACCTTCACTTTATGTTGTTGTAGCCACTGACAGGTTGATTTGGCCTTATCTTTGGGATCATTGTCGTGCTGGAATGTCCAAGTACGTCCTATGCGCAGCCTCTGGGCTGAGGAGTGTAGATTTTCCGCCAGTATTTTTTGATAACTGGCGCCATTCATCTTGCCATCAACTCTGACAAAATTTCCCGTGCCTTTGTAGCTCACACATCCCCAAAACATTAGGGATCCACCACCGTGTTTCACTGTTGGAATGGTGTACTTTTCATCATAGGCCTTGTTGATGCCTTGCCAAAGATAGCATGTATGGTTTTGCCCAAAAAGTTCAGTTTTGATTTCATCCCTTCACATTACTTTCTCCCAAAAGGTTTGGGGTTTATCCCTGTGCAGTGTAGCATATTTGAGGCAGGATTCTTTGTGGCATTTGCGTAAAAGTGGCCTTCTTCTGGCAACTTACAGTACTGCTCAAGACATCCACATGACATCGTTTGAGGGAGAGTTGAATTTCACCTGATGTTATTTGAGGCTTTTTCTTCGCATCCCGAACAATTTTTCTTGTAGTTGTGAGGGAAATTTTGCTTGGTTTACCAGACCGTGGTTTGATGTCTGCATTTCCTCTTACTTTCCACTTTGTAATTAATGTCTGAACAGTGCTGACTGCCATTATCAACTGTTTGGCAATTTTCTTATATCCCTTCCCTGATTTGTACAGTTGTACTACCTTTTCCCGCAGATCTTTTGGCAATTCCTTTGCTTTTCCAATGAGTCTGCATCCAAGACATCAGCACAGCACCGCATGAGGGATACAAGGGTTTCTCAGGAGGCCAGCAATTCACTGACTTTTATACACACCCACTAATTACAAGCTAACAGATCACAGGTGAAGATAGTTACTTTTAATAGCCATTCAGTCCCATTTATGTCAAGTTGTGTGCAGGTTATCAGGCCAAATTAATAGGGCATGTAAACTTTTGATCGGGGTTATTTGGATAGTTTCTGTTGTCATTGTGGTTTAAAAAGAGTAAACACAGATGTTTCACAATAAATGGTTTTGGCCAACCACTATCCAAGAGTGAAAGAAAACATTTTGTGTTATCATTCATATTCTCTGAGAAATAGCCAAACATTTGTAACAAAACATTTTGTCAGGGTATGTAAACTTATGAGCAGTACTGTATCTTCATTTTGCCAGACATTTGTGCTTGACACTCATTTACAACGTTGTCTGGAGACATTGCAACAAATTTGCTCTCTGCTGTCATGAGTTTTCATATCATTTCAACCATTCTTTTTTTGCTTTAGAAAAAGATAGTTTTACCTTTTCTTTTGAATTGGTTTAACAGTTATTTTTAATGATGTGGGTTTTATGAATGTCTGATTTATTTCACTGCCATTAGATCCTTTGTAGCATGAACTGTGAAAAGAGTCCTAAAAATATAGATTATTACAATTAAGATTACCAACAAGAATGTTGCATCCTCAGATCTGACCTTATGTTTAAGTCATCCTCAGATCTGACCTTATGTTTAAGTCAATGTCGCCCTCTGGTGGATACTTAACTATCCAACAGTCTTGTGGGCATATTTGACAATGGGGCCAGATTGTTTCTGTGTCTGTTTTTGACATGTTTGTTGTTAATGCCACTAGAATATGTGCTGATATTAAGTAAATATACACAATGTCTTACAAATGTGATGTATCCACTTGATACCTCTCAGAAATAAAATAAGCCAAAAGTTGCACCTGCAGAACTTAGAACATGGCAAAACTTAGAACATGGCAAAACATTTGTCACGTATGGAAGTGGTGAGTCAGTAATAACAGGGTATTTTGTTGAATTCAATATGTGCATTTCCATGTACGCTGTACTCAAGAGACTTCCAGTTAAGAACATTTCCTGGAGTGAATTGAAAGTCATTCATGTATTTTCCAATCTCGTTGAATGAGAGCACATAGTCCCACATATGAATGTCACTTATCAGACCCACAAAAGACTGCCTGGCTTCAAACCCACCGCCGTACAGGTCCTGGTCCTGCCCAATGATAACAATGGGAGTCCCGTTTAGACGGCCCTCTGTCGTCTCCACCGTACTGCTGCTGTTTTCACTGTAGATCCACACTTGGAGAAGTCCTGTCACGGAGTTCCACGTGCCACAGATGGGCACACATTCACTCAGCTGCTTGGCCTGTTGGCCTTGCACATCTATGAACTGAAGGCTGTCGGCGCTGATTGTTCGGAACCAGGAGAAGGCATTAGGATGGGCAGGAGTGGCCAGAGAGAAGAGAGAATAGGATCTACTGAGACCCGAGGAAAACCTACAATGCAGCACAAACAAACTCATTTTATACACATTTGCACAAAACGTGACCTGTTTTATGATCAAGAGGGGACTCTTCTTGTCCACAAGCATTGTGAGGAACTGTTGGGCTCACAAAATGCTGTTGAGTTTATTTAAGGGTGAAAAGTGAGCTTAACGATGCTGTTTGAATCAAACCTTTACATTAATCCATGTATATATTAACTAGCAATACAATCATTAGAATTATTGTTTATTAATTCAGAGGTGATGTTTGAAATGAAACAAACAAGACATTAATTTATTACTAATAAGTAATTTTTCTAAACAAGTCGTAAGTCACTGATGGCCATTGTAATTGCTCAAACATGCACTGATGAGTTGAGCATAACCATTCCAGATAAACAGGTCCAGGTGGTAACATGTGCATTGTGAAGAGAACACTTACCTGAGGCATACAGATACCGCAGTAAAATTCTCTCCAGTGGGTATAAGCCGTACATAAGAGGTGTTAGACTCTTCTGGAAACATGAACATTTTACCAGACAGGTCTGTTTTGAGCAGGGTGTAAAAACAGGCAACATAGAAGAGAGTAAACATCTCTAATAATAATTGGTAACATGCCAGATGAGTATTGACATTTTGTCAAGAGTGAGTGTAAATCTACTACAGTATCAAAAAAATAAATGTCTACCTTTTGGAGTGGCCCAACAAGTTGTGCATAAAATCAATAAACATCCCAGCCTCTCCATCTACAAACAAATGTAAAGACATATCACACATTTCTTCATGAACCAACCTTGTCCAGTAATCATCAACATTGCAGTGGCTATTTTTCTGCTGCTATTTTATGTGAACAAAGCAAACTCAGTGCCATACCTTGAGACTTAGTCAGTGCTGAATTATCTGGTCTTTGGAATAGCACAAGTGAGTGGAATGAGGAAAGTAAGAGGGACATTCTTTTCCTGGTGCGTCATTGACAAAGCTGCTTTTAAACTGCAAACCAGGAAGAAGAAGCCTAAGTACCTCCATGTAGCATGGAGTTGGACAAGATGTCCTATATAGAGCCCTCAGAAATGGCTCTGTTGCTGTTTGCCAGATAAATGCTATGTCAGACTCCCTTGCCTGCTAGGAACCCAAACGATAATGTAATGACTGTCAATGTAACAGTTGACACTTGTAACCCCCCTTCATTCTAACTTTCCTAAAATTTAAATGGAATAACTTTAATTAAATGGATATACTTTTTAAAGGAAGATGACAAAACATCTTTTCAGTAAAACATTAAAAGGATTCCCAGACATGTTGGCCTTATAAGCCTTATAATGTTTCTGGTTTACTTAAAAGTTTAGAAAATGCTTTCACTTGCAAACTGCCATTGTTGTTTACTTCTTATGCATTTTGGGTAAAAAGTGACATCAACTGATTGAGCCAGTGTAGGTCCAAACTGGTCAATAAGCCTATTGTTCCACTCTTGCCTCGATTCCCTGATCATCTAACTTTTCATATAAATTATGAGTCCTTGCTTACCTGTTTTTCTAGAATAGAATAGAATGCCTTTTGTCATTATACACATATACAGTGAGATTAAATGCAACTCCTCCCCTGTGTAGACAGGTAGAATATTTAAAATATGCAGGCCTATACATATGTATTAGTGCTGTCAATAGTAACGCATGTGATTTATGTAAATTTTTTAACCAGCTATTTTTTTTATCGCGAATTAATCATGCAGATGCATACATCACACTACCCCGTCCTCATTTATGCTTTCACACGCAACTGAGATAAACGCGGTCTGCAGCTGCTGCAAACTACCTAACTTGCGGTAAATGGAGTTTTTGGTATTTTTTCTCTTCTAAGCTAAAGTAAATCACACAAATCACCACACAAAAGTTCAATATGCGCAGAACTGGTTCAAAGACAGCTGTTGGTGTTCATATTAAGGTTGACTGCTCACTGACGTGAGATCGTAAATAGCCTACAGTAATTTAGTCTCGAGTTCTTTTTAACATTTCGAGAGACGTCTGGGGATGAAAGAGTTTGTCTTTGACATTATTCGCAGAATATAAGCAGCATAATGACGGATGTAGATGCTTCATAATATGCTATTTTAAAAGAGGTGGCGGACACGTTCAGTTGCCTACAAGGAAAAGGCCAAACTGCGGTAGCTTTAAAGCAAGGTGCAGAATTTTCACGCCTGGGAGGCGGTGCGGTGCACCTACCTACGTCATAACACCAGACTTCGCAACCTGCAGAAACTCATTTCAGGGATGTGTCTACGGTAAGAACGGTTGATAACATAGGCTACCAGCTTGAGATTTTGCCTACTAAGGGATACATGACGGACGTCACAGTAGCTCAACATGTCATCTGAAAAACCTCTATACACAACCTGGGGTGGTCGATTACCCCTGTTATATACAACCTGTGGCAACTACACTCTTTGATGCTGGGTATGAAGGAAACCGGAGCGCCACTTTGTTGAAGCCTGCGCTGTGACATTCTTTCTTAACAACAAAAGGAGAATTCTGGGACGTTAAATGTGTGATTAATCGTGATTAACTTAAAATTTCTATTGTGAATAATTCAATTCATTTTTTAATGGACTGACAGCACATACACACACACACACACACACCACACACAAACAAACACACACATATATAAGGGGGTAAGGTGCACAGCTCTGTGACACTATATACAAATAAATAAGGATTTTATATACAGTTAGGGTTATTGCACATATTAAATACTGTACAGTAGTGTAATGATGATCAAATACAGTAGTGGATATTGGACAATGAGAGTAATTATATTGCACAGTGTACAGATATTGCACTGTATTATAAAAGCCACATTGTATAATTTTCCTGGTTGTCTATTAACAAATATTTCTTTATTTACAAATATGACCTCATTAATTAGTAATTACCTGCTTCAAAAAGTCGCAGTGTAGGCTTTGGCTAAGTGTACACTTTGTACTCGCCATTTATATCTACATCGCGCTGGCGTAGCCAATGCAGATTGCCATGCTCGTTGCGCTACCCTCTTGAAACTACAGGCCCTGGCAGGGGACAATTAGGTAAATACAACTCCGTCTTTTGCGTTTTACGTTTAGTAACAGCGCGAGCAGAAACTAGGCACAAACTCACAGGGGAGCAGAGCTAGGGAGAATTGATTGAGTGTGCACCTATTTTAAAACTTTCAAGATGGGGATCGTACATATTATCGAATGTATAATAAGCAGAATCCGTCGGGAAGAAAATGCAAAAGAGAACAAAATAGACAACGAAACCGGCGACACTCCAGAACAAGAGTGAACACTGGAGCTACTAAACATCCGCTCCGCTTCGGGCTCTCATCACTCTGGAGTTGTTACACTATAATGGCTGCCTCGCAGAACGCTATCCCTTACATAGTAATTGCATACTTTTATGAAGATAGTGCTGTGTGTGGTGTAACTGTAGCCGATATCATAAAATGGCAGTTCTGCAAACTGAATCGGAGAGGTGCAGAAAAGCTAACTATCTGTCTTATTAGTCTAGTTGTCATTACCGTTGCAAAACAAGCGAAACCTATGGATGAAAATGTTCAAGGTTGCATGCCCTTTACCTCGAAAGAAACGGTCGTATGAAATCTATGAAGAAAATACATTACTATTTTTACCGTCTTGTAGTTTACCTGATATTGGGCTGTATAGTGTCAAAAGAAACCATGACGCACCTTGGCCCTCATTTATCAAATGAATGTGGAAACTATTAGATTCTACATTCTATTAGATTAATAGATTAGATAGATAAATAAATATCAAGTTTTGCATGAGAATGAGACTATGCACAGTTTTCTGTTGTAAGACAGGGTTAAATGAGGGCCATAAATGAGGGCCCTTGTGCCCAGAGTGCGGTTTAGCACCTCAGATAGATGGGAGAAATTCTTGCACATGGAGGCACTAATAACATTAAAGGTGCCCTGCCATACATCTATAGCGTGTTTTAAATTGTTCTCTGAGGTCGCCAAAGACGCAATGTAACTTTAGTTGGGCTTAAAATGGTACGAGACCATAACATGGTCGTCTGTAACCTATTGAAATAGCCCACGAGAAATGCGCCTCATTTTTCCACCTATGATAATGAGCTGTGCTCTGATTCGCGGCTGTCGGCCAGCTTGTCAGCGGTGCATGGCTCTGATGGCAGGTTGAGTGACTATATCTAACGTTATATTACTTTGCTATTGTCAGAATTGCAAGGGAAGAAGAACACAACTTTTTGCAATAATATTTAAGAGAAAGCTAAAGAAGAAATTATATGCACATCCACTGCTTGGAAACACTTCGCAACAGTAAGCTTGTCAGGGTTTCATACTAGCCAACATAACCAGATAACTGCTTCGTTATCGCAATGTTACTGTTACAACCACAGTTGAAAACTTACAAAGCCAGTTGTAATAGCCAGTCTTTTCGAAATGCACTGGGAACAGAAATAATAATGGACTTCTCCAAAAAGTAACTGCAGCCATTTGTCCCTTAGCTCCTGTTATTTACACATAAAACTGAAAACGAGACTGTTGATATTCTGCCTGTTATCTTCTTTTCACAGATATTCGGTGATCTGGCATAGTTAGGATTTTGTGGGGCGTGCAGTGCACTAATCAAACACAGGAGCATGGATTTGGCGATAATTCAGTGCTATCTGCCAAAGGCTTAGAAATAGGCAGCATAACGTAACACAGATGAACTTTTCGTATTGGTCTGATTTCTCCATTTATCTCTTTTCAGACAGCGAAAATAGTATTACATTTTCACACCACACAACACAAACTCATACAGACCTATCACATTTCAAAAACAACAGGCAAAAACGGTTTTGTGTGGCAGGGCACCTTTAAGTAAAGGACAAAGAACAGCACAGTGTGCGTATATCGTAGCGTATATTGTTGGTTCAAGGTGGTGATAAGGCCCTGACGTGGACTGAAGGGGCCTTTACACTTCGATAAGTGCAATATTTTCCGATATACGCACGCTGTGGAGTTCATTATCGCGCTTATACCACTGTTGCCAAGCCTGTGCTATGTAGTTTTGCTAACAATTTCCACATTTTGATAGCTAACTCAAACTCGTTTACAGAACTTCTTACCGCCACGCATCGACTCACACAACACAACAACTTTCCACCACAAATCGAAACATTCAGCAACTTACAGGAATAAACTGCTGTTACTAGTTCAAAATGGATGGTTGCTATGATCAAAAGTGGGTCGTTAGTTCGATCTGTCGTTGTCAAGCATCATGCCCATGCATTCTATCCCGTCTTGGCTTTTGTAGGATCACCGTTTCCAATAGTCCTAAATGCAGTGGAACAGATTTAAAATCCATCTAGGTCACAAGTTAACATGTTGCTCTGCTGCGAACGTCAGTCAGTCTGCTCAATTGTAACCCTTTGTTAACGTGACAGTTCATTTAAACTTAACAGCGAGTTGGTCGAATTGACATGCAAGAAAAGTGGAACTACTTCACAGGTGTGCGGTTATCTGAAAATAATGCACATTTTTAACAGCACATCACAATAGGAAATTTGATCAAGCAGTGGTATAATAATAAATACTGCAGAGTAGGGGGATAGAAAGGTTGGGCTATGAAGTCAGTGCATGTGTGAGTTCAGGGTGGTTATGGCTTATAGAAAAAAATCTGTTCTTGAGTCTGTTAGTTCTTGCACTTGTTGCACTTGATGCACTTGTAGCGCCTCCCTGAGGGCAGCAGGTCAGACAGGTCAAACCCAGGATGGGAGCTGTCCTTGATGATGTTTTTTGCTCTGTTGATTCAGTGGAGAAGTGTATATCAGGGAGGGGAGAGGGCAGCCGTTGATCACACAGCCTTGTGGGAAGCTGGCGCTCAGCATGCGAGTGGAGGAGAAGTGGGGGCCAAGTCTCACAGTCTGGGGCCTGTTGGTGAGGAAGTCATTTATCCAGGCACATGTGGGGGGAATGTCCAGTTTGGTGATGAGAATGCCAGGAATGATTGTATTGAAAGCTGAGCTGTAATCCACAAAGAGCATCCGGACCTGCCGCTGCTCCAAGTGGCTCAGCACAGAGTGGAGAGCTATGGCGACACTATCCTCTGTGGATTCGGTTGTGTGATGTGCGAATGGGAAGGGGTCAAAGTCTGGGGGGAGATAGAGAACTAGTCTCTCAAGGCACTTCATGATTACCATAGAGAGGGCCACAGGACAATAATCATTTAGGCTGGTGATGGGAGACAACTTCTGCACTGATGATTGTGGCTGATTTTAGGCATGATGGGATGACTGCCTGGTCTAGGGAGAGGTTGAAGATTCTGGTGAAGATGAGGACGAGCTGGTGGGCACACACTCTGGGCAACTTACCCGTTACTTCGTCTGGGCCAGCTGCCTTCTTAGAGTTCACTGTCAGGAGCACCTGTCTGACATCTTGCTCCCTTACAGTGATTGTTGAAATGTTGCCAGGTGAAGATGGGAGCAGATGAGTGTTGTGACGTTTCAAAGCGAGCAAAGAAGCAATTTAGCTCCTCTGCCAGCGGCACACTCAGGTCTTCTGTTGTCTCAGCACAGCCTGTGTAGTTTGTTATGTATGCTCTGCCACACCTATATTTATATGTATGCATTTAGCTATCCAAAGCAACTTACATTTGTCAACTATCAATTAGTTTAGGGCCAGTCTCCCCTAGAGGAACTAAGGATTAAGTCCCTTGTTCGCTGGCACAACGGTAGCAGCTGGGATTCAAACCCACAATTTCCAGGCCATTAGCACACTCCTTAGCCAGACTCCTTAACTGTTATGATACCACCGCCCACACCACTTGTGTATTGCTGCTGAACAGATGCGCTTCTATGCTGCTCGTGTCGTAAGCTTTGTCACAGGGTTTCTGGTTTGGAAAAAAACCCAAATGTTTTTGTCCACAGGAACATTTCCGATGCAGAACTTGATATAGTCCAGTACCATTCCTGTGAGTGTTTCCAGCTCTTGGTGTTAAAATATGTCCCAGTTTTTCTCCTGATTTACAGTGTACAGGGTTAAAACTTCGAAGGTTGAACAGAAGAAGTGATCATTTTGCTGTACTCTTTTCTCAACCAGGTGTCACTTCTTACCCAGAAAGCACTGAAATGTAAATGCAATGGCAGCTTATAAACTTTTTCTAAAAGTTTTGATAAAAAAGCAATAATTTTGAGTGTTCTGAAATCCTGTTAAAGTTAGCTGATGGTGCCAGTGTAAGTCCAACATGTCTTACTAGTCGGGGATCCTTTTAAATACTGGTTGGATAAACATGTGCCTTATTTAAACAAGGATTTTATTTATCTATTTATTACATATGTCTCTTGTAATATTCAACATACATTCAGAGGTAGATGCTGTCAGACGGAGGAACAAAGGACCTAGGCCTTGTCTTCTCAATGTTTGTCTTGAACTTAGGGCAGAAGCATGTTTTGATGGTAAATATTACAAGAATCTACAATTAATCTGACTGAATAATTTTAACAGGTTGACCTTGAATATCACAAAGTAGTTTATCAGCTAAAAACACAAGAGTGGCATGGCATACAGGGTTTCTGCTGGGTCTTAAAAAGTAAACTTACAAATATGAATTTAAGGCCTTAAAAAGTCTTAAATACAGTGAAATATCATACAGTTGGTCTGAAATACATTTAGTTTGGCTCTTAAATTGGTCTCAGTTGTGAATTACACACCAGTGCAATGCATTTCATGTGGTGCCATGCCACTTGCTTGAAGTGTGTCTTCTATTTGAGGGGAAGTGAAGTGGATATTTTGTGTATGTGTAGTTGATGGCATAATTTAAACACATAAACACATAGAATCCATAAATTTCTCTTTAAATCATGCAAACCTGTGCAACTTTCTTGTCGGAAAGGGTGTCACGTTGGTCTTAAATTTCAATCATAATGGTCAAAAAAGGTCTTAAAAAGTTTTAAATCTAAGTTGTTGAGACCTGTAGAAACCCTGGGCACAGGAGAAGATAGATATATGAACTAGTGGAGTTATGAATGACTTATTTAACTTATTTAGTCTTAAAGTCAAATGTAACAATAACAGTTAAACTGAGTGCAAGTTATCATCAAATAAAACATTGAGATAACCAGATAACCCAAAACAAACAAATAGTAAATCTTTGTGTGCTTGGCTCCAGGCCTGACAAATGCCACATGAAAATGTGGATTTCAGTAAATTTAGCCTTACAAGGCTTAGGGAATCATTATTAGGAGTAAACATTATTACTAATTACCATTACCAACCATATTACCACTGGTTTGAAATACAAACTATCCAAATTGGCATGCAAAAACACTATCAATTTGAAAGTTTGTTGCAATTACATAACGATTTGAAAAAATGAAAAAAGTGAGTTTTACTTATACTGTAGGTGACAAAAAAGTATATTTTTTCCTTTTCTCCTGAAGTGACTTTTGTCTAACCTAGAATAGATATCATGCTCTAGTAGACATTGTAATTTTATTCATTTATTATAAAATCAGCCTGAACAAAAATATTGTCCAATTTCCAGTTTGACCTTTTAGCTGACATGCAAAGAGGAAGTATTTGGGAAATTCCTGTTCCATGTTGCACAACAGTAGGCCAACATTACTAAAGCAAAAAACTGCCAGCTTTGCAAATATTTTTTACATTCTAGTTCAACTGCAATTCAACTACAGAGGTACACACTTTGTTCACTATTCAGAGAGCCAGGAGATTTTTTAATATACACACACTAAACAGACCGCCAGCGAGTTTTCTGAAATTATAATTAAGAATCTTTAGGGGCAGTGATAATGTATTTAAGTATTGTTACCTTGCTAAAATCACCTAAAAAATGAACAAAAATGCTTTTTTAGATTGTTTGGTCAAAAGTTACAATTTTGTCAAATCATCTAAAAAAGTATTTTGGTTCATTTTTTGTCATTTTTGAAAAGTCTGAGCAAAAATGACAGGCGATTATTTTAGAAAATATTATTTTATTGAAGAATAGTAGCATTCTTCAATAAAATATACATGCATATGTTCAAGATATTCAAAAAGGCTTTTAAAAAATGAAAAACCTTTAAGAATAGTGCATGGGTCAGAAAGGCCTATACAAGTCAGAAAATGAATGTGCATTGATGTTATCATGAATCCAGTCTGCATTAAGGTCTTTTCTTATGATGCAAATATATTCTTTCTAATATCACATGACCAAAGCAAAAGTCGTTATTGATTTATTTCCGTCTCCCTTAAATCAGAGTAATTCCTCAACATCAATTGTGGACACTGCAACCTTGTTATAGTCCTAATGAAACTGTTTTGAATTTATATTAGAGATCCACAGCAACAGCACACTTTAGAAATACATTCCAACCACTGGGGGTCACAAGCCTGCCCCTTCAGGGACAGCAATAGAGCTGTCAAAGCCCTGTTAATAAAGCGCACAAACACTTTTGTGTGGAACTCACTGGTTTTACTGGCTTGTCTGCAGGTAGTCATATTGTATTCTAATACCATTCACTATGTCTAAAGCTTTTTCAATTGGATTCTGTCAGTGATCTTAGCAGGTGTGAGTAGTGTCCTTGTCCATTTCCACCTAGTATGTCCCCAACTGCCCTGGAATCAAACTTTTTACTTCCTGTTGTTATTTAAGCTATTGAGTGTTTTGTTACAAAAAAAGGGAGGAAATTATACTCATATGCTCAATTTTTAATTCAGACAACAAAAAGTCACTGACCATGAAAGCAGCCATTTGACTGATTGTCCTCAACTACAACATCTCCAATGATGGTGAAATCAAGACTCTCCAGTTGAGGACATCACCAGGGGTGAAGTTGAGGTCGCTAACAAAACGCTGGATCTCACAAGCAGAAAGGACATAGTCCCACATATGGACATCAGTGATCATCCCTACAAATGACTGACCAGCATCAAACCCTCCATTCACTGAGTCCTGCTCTTGTCCCAGTACTATGTTTAGCTCTCCATCCAGTATCCCCTTGTGTCCGACCTTTCTGGTACTCGGATTCCCATTGATCCACAGCTGGGCCAACCCAGAGTTGGAATCCCAGGTGCTGCAGATCGAGTACCAGGTGTTTGGCTCATCTGGTAGGCCATGAAAAACTGAGGATCTCCCACGTGTAGTAGTTTTATAACGGCCTGTCTTTGCCAGTTTGACGACAAGAAGTTCATTGTCAGTGCCATTGGATGCCCCAGAAAAAAGAACGTATGATCGAGTAAGGTCGGTAATGAACCTGCAAGACAGAAGAATAGTAACAGTAGAATTATGATGGTTTTATTGGTCAAACCAGCTTAGGCTGGTTAATTTAGCTAGAAATTGAGTTGTCAATCCAGCAATGTCCAGCTTAATGGCCGGTCATATCAGCATGACCATCTTAAACTATCAATTTAAGCTTGATAGGCTGGTCACCAGCATGGCCAGTATAAACCAGCACACTTACATATGAATAGCTTGTCAGACCAACTTGACCAGCATCCTTAGATGGCCACACCAGTAAGCCCAAGTGGTGGCCCCACCACTAAGACCAGCAAGAGCTGGTAAAAACAGCTAAAACCAGCCACCAGCCTAGGTTGTTTTTTTCAGCAGGGAAAGCCAATCAATACAGTCTACCAACACCAACCTGAGGCAGACAGTCACGGATGTGTAGTTATTTCCTGATGGCTGGAGTTTGACACGAGCAACATTGGACTCCTCTGGAAACGTGAACATTTTACCTGACAAATCTGTTTGGAGAGCAGTACAGTTATCTCATGCATTGTGAGCATACATGTGCATGTACATATACAATACATAAGATACATTTTGAAGCTCTATACAAGGCTTGACATCAATGATGTAGTGAAACCTTTGGTAATACAACCTATTTGCCATATTCCACTTTACCTTGAGGAACAGCACAACATGCTGTGAAAAGCATGCTCATGATGAGAAGTGTCTGCATCCTGAAAAAGTGACTTAAAAAGAAAATTATATTTTTAGCCAAGGCTTCTTACAGCAGTTTTGTTATGCTTTTTTGCAGTTAGTTGCTAATTGTAGGCTAAGTCTATCTTGTATGTAGTCTAATCTAGACATACAGTACATGTCTACTACCTCTAATTCTTTTAAATTATACAGTTTATGTGCTATTTGCAGATCTTGGCTAAAATCTTTCATACTTCACACTCTGAACGATCTTCTTAAGATCAGTTGATAGTCACTCACTTCTGGCTGAGTAGCTTCTACTCAACACCAGGGTCGGTTCTGACTTATAAACCTACCCTCAAAAGGAGCGGTCAGAGAGAACAATGGATTTGTGAACACTGGGAGCTGGGCAGGTACACCTAATCCTGTTTTAGCTTGAAGAAAGGTCCTCATTGTCTGTAGTGACAGTCAAGATGTCAGGTAGGTCTGGAATTTAACTTTGTCTACCAGCATTGTCACACCAAATGACAATTACATAGTACCATAAAAGGACAATTCACGCATACCCAGATCACCACCACCTTAAAGTTCCTTAAAGGAGCGCTGTTCCCATATAAAGTCAGCCCTTTGTCTCATTTGAAAGTGAAGAATTTCAAGTTCTTTTTCCATGTCTATGTATGAATGATTCACTGTACTACTTGAGTCACTGGCACTAGAATGGAATAGTGCATTGCAATGTTTTTTTTCCCACTAATTTGGGGGTCAGTGTTTCCAGGGACATTGAAACACGTTGGACTAAGGAAGATGGTGGGTACTGCTAAAAGCTTTTGGTCCATGAGGGCCACTCTTCCTCTTTGCTGGTCCCTCAAAAGCCAAGAACACCAATAGGAGTTTTCGCAGAAAAACTTCTTGAGCAGTGCAAAACATGCATTTGGGTGTCACCAAAGAAAATTAAGAAGACGCTGTTGCTGGACTGCATGTCATATTAAAGTAGTGTACATACATAGTATTTGTGGAGAACAAGGACTTTGTGAACTGATTTAGTTTCTTTGAATAGTGCACACAGCAATGTGTCTCTGATGTAGACTGTTTCATCTGTGAAGCTGGTCTACCTGGTTTAAGCTAGTAAGATGTGTTTTCACATGGGTTTTGATGGCCATAGAGCAGCCATTTCTAGCTTCTTCACCAGCATAACCAGCCTACTCCTGCAGTGTCCAGTTTGACAGGCTGGACATTCCAGTGGCCTGACCAGTTTAAACCACGAAAAAAAATAAACTGCTTGACCATCTTAAGCTGGTTAAGATAGTTGACTAGCTAGATTGATCATCTTAAAGTGATATTCTGGGGTAAACCAACGCATATGCTGTTGTTCGAGATCATGGAGTGCTATTGGTTGGAAAAAAAAAAAGGTACAATAGGACTATAGGTTTATTTACCCAGTAATTTCCTTTAAGGTGTGTTTTGGTGTGATTTCTGATGGTTTAGCTGGTTTGACCTGTTATTCTACCTGGATTACCAGTTATGCATCTTAACCATAGACTGTACCAGCAATGTCCAGTTTGACTAGTTGGCGACACAAGCAAGACCAGTTTGTTAAGATTCAGTTTAATTCATTTATATTTATACAGTGTCTTTTACAATAGTATTGTCTCAAGATGATAAAACCAGCATGTCCAGATGGTGACCCAACAAGCTAAACAATCAATACTTGTTGTCTTTATTCATATTCGTATACACACACTCCACTTTGCTTTTAATCCACTGTACTGACCTCTTATATTGCTTTAAGTATTGTTTTGACTTTGACTGTGGAACTCCCTTATGTACCTCATGCATGAGCCAGCATGTGTCACACAAATTAGTACATCTTCGTAGATGTACTGTAGGTTTGTTTCCCAGGCTAAGAAATTGGCACACAAAACATGCTTATATATTTTATTTTTTTATATCTTAGATTTACAGTCTAGTTTGGTTTACATTGTATAGCACATTGTTCCTTGTCCATTTACTTACTATCACTGATTACTAAAGCAGCTATTTGTCTGAGGGAGGAAATTATACTCGTATGCTCAAAATCTAATTCAGACAACAAAAAGTCACTGACTATGAAAGCAGCCATTTGACTGATTGTCCTCAACTACAACATCTCCAACGACGGTGAAATCAAGTGCTCTCCAGTTGATGACATCACCAGGGGTGAAGTTGAGGTCGCTAGCAAACCGCTGGAGCTCACAAGCAGAAAGGACATAGTCCCACATATGGACATCAGTAATCATCCCTACAAATGACTGACCAGCATCAAACCCTCCATCCACTGAGTCCTGCTCTTGTCCCAGTACTATGCTTAGCTCTCCATCCAGTATCCCCTTGTGTCCGACCTTTCTGGTACTCGGATTTCCATTGATCCACAGCTGGGCCAATCCAGAGTTGGAATCCCAGGTGCTGCAGATCGAGTACCAGGTGTTTTGTTCATCTGGTAGGCCATGAAATTGAGAAACTTTGTCACGTGTAAACACTTGGAAGTGACCTTTGTTGGCTGTTTTGAAGATTAAGAAGTCGTTGTTATGGGCAGTGGATGCTGTAGAAAAGAGAGAATACGACCGTGCAAGGTCGGTAAGGAACCTGAGAATAAAAAAAAAAACAATGCTGTTATATGTAGATATGGATAGAGGATGGATTTGTAGATAAATGCAGATAACAATGGGAAGCTAGAAGATAATGGATAATACTTTAACCTAAAATAAATAGAAAATTAGATTTTCACAGTTAATGATAGAGTCAGCTGTCTACAAAATAACAGTAATGATGTCAGGAAATACAACTGTGTTCTGTAAAAGACTAATGTCAATCATGCATACAGTTTCAACACCAACCTGAGGCAGACTGTCACAGACGTGAAGTTATTTCTTGCTGGCTGAAGTCTGACACGGGCAACATTGGACTCCACAGGAAACGTGAACATTTTACCTGACAGATCTGTTCAGATATTCCATATCAATAACATAGATAATTATTTGTTCATACATGTGACTTAATCTGTTTCCCATACACCACTTTACCTTGAGGAACAGCACAACAAGCTGTGAACAGGAAGCTTAAGATAAAAATTGTCCACATCTTGAAAAGGATCTGAGGAGAAATGCAATTTTAACCCAGATTTAATTTCTTCTAAAGGGTTTCTATTTTAGATTGGCTATTAAAAAACTTTTGGTACTTACTCCCTTTATGACCTAGACCAGATGCTGTGACTCACTTTTGGCTGTTAGCTTCAACTCAACACCAGGAAAAGAGCCACTATAAGTGTGTGGCCAAAGGACTGGTCCATCCTGTTTCTCAAAAGTGGAATTGTGGATATTGCGCAATTTCAGTTTTTTTTACAGTGATCCTTTTGACACCATTTCTAAAACTATTAATGCTTGTAGCCATTCTATTCACAAAATTTGCCAAACTAAAAGCATGTCCCATGCTTTACACTCAGTTTGAAATTCTGTCACACTTTTTGCTAAACTGTAAACACATCTCCCTGCTTTAGACTCCATTTGCAATTTTATATCACATTCTATAAATATGGTGTCTCCAACTCGCACTATTCTGCAAATCACATTCCTACATTGACACATGTTAAAACACTTACATACACTTAGATAATTACTTAACATTTATGCCTTTACAAAAAAATCTTGGTAACAATGTGGGACAATATTGGACATCTTGGTGTGAGGTGGCTACTTGATTTTTTTTTTCTTCTTTGCATAACCACAACAATTTAGGGAAAATTGTGTGTGCAAACTGCAATTGTCTAGACCTACAAGTGTTTGAAAACGTGACTGTGTTCAACCCCGCAGATCATGAAGTCTAATCAGCTATGCTCTAAACACTCTAAGCACGTGTAACAAGCACTGCTCTCTTTAGAAAAAAATGCTTTCTTTTAAGGGTGAAGTCAGTGTAAATGTATACATTCATTCGATCATTTATTTATTTTACTTTTTGCATTTTTAGTTTGATCCATTTTAGGCCACAGGTCAAATACGGCCAATTCGGTCCATTCGCTATTTCCTGTACATTGTATAAAATTTCCTTGTTCTTTTTCCTACCAACAATACTTTGTGTCCTCATGCAACCAGTGTATGAGTAACCTTTTCTTTCTGAGGAACCGTAAACCATCCAACAAGACACAGGCAGGACCGTTATAGTATAAAATATCTGACTACAAGCCCAGCAACTCCACACAGACAGCCATGGATCTGTCCTTCCTCTATGAGCTAAATAACTTCTATGGTCGCTTTGACAAGGACAACAAGGATAAGACTGCCATCACCCTCCCCTTTGACAACCACCATACTCTCACACTCACTGTCACAGATGTCCACAACGCACTGAGCCACATCAATGCCCGTAAGGCCGCTGGACCTGACGGCATTCCTGGTCGCGTGCTGAGAGCCTGTGCCGGGCAGCTTGCAGGGGTCTTCACAGACATCTTCAACAGGTCCCTGGCCCAGGCAGCAGTACCAGCATGCTTCAAGACCACCTCGATAGTGCCAGTGCCAAAACTCTCATCACCTACGTATTTGAATGACTACCGCCCTGTAGCACTCACGCCCATAGTGATGAAGTGCTTTGAACGACTGGTCCTGGCACACCTCAAGAAATGCTTGCCGCCCACACTGGACCCTCACCAATTTGCCTACAGAAGCAACAGAAGCACAGAAGATGCGATATCCACAGCGCTTCATTGTGTGCTCTCACACTTGGACAGTAAGAATGCATATGTAAGAATGCTGTTTGTTGACTTCAGCTCAGCATTCAACACAGTCATCCCCTCCAAGCTAATCGCCAAACTTGGAATCAGCAACCCCATCTGCAACTGGATCATGGGCTTCCTGACCAACAGACCCCAGTTTGTTAGGTCAGGCCAGAACCAGTCCACCACCCTGTCACTGAGCACCGGTGCACCACAAGGCTGTGTGCTATGCCCATTCTTCTACTCCCTTTTCACCCATGACTGCAGGCCTGCGTATGGATCCAACTCCATCATCAAGTTTGCAGATGACACCACGGTGATTGGACTCATCAGTAAAAATGATGAGTCTGACTACAGGGAAGAGGTGAAGCACCTGGCTGCATGGTGTGCTGACAACAACCTGCTCTTGAACACCAGCAAGACCAAGGAACTCATTGTGGACTTCAGGAAAGAGAAGGGAAACACCCACGACCCCATCCACATCAATGGTATGGCTGTGGAACGTGTCTCCAGCTTCAAATTCTTGGGGACCCACATCTCCGAGGACCTGTCCTGGTCGACCAACACCTCAAGCCTGGTCAAGAAGGCCCACCAGCGCCTCTTATTCCTAAGGACACTAAAGAAAAACCACCTGTCCACTGGCATCCTGAGCAATTTCTACCGCTGTGCGATCAAGAGCATCCTGACTAACTGTGTGACAGTTTGGTATGGAAATTGCTCTGTCGCTGGTCGCAAGGCTCTGCAGCGAGTGGTGAAAACTACTCAGAGAATCACAGGGACTCCACTTCCTGCCATTGAGGATGTCCATAGGAAAAGATGTCTGCGGTGGGCACGCAGCATTCTGAAGGACACCTCTCATCCTGCCAACAAACTGTTTCAACTCCTCCCCTCCAGAAGGCGCTACAGGAGCCTACAGACTAAAACTCTTTGCACTTCTGATTAGATGCCAAACTGCATTTCGTTACCTGTTTATATATACATTTATTTATACATGTGTAATGACAATAAAGTTGAATCTAATCTAATCTAATCTAAACAGATAAATTACTTTATTGCAATACACTTACTTTCTAAAAAGCAGTAGTTCTTTTAAAACTACTACAAGAGTCAATAGTTGAAATAGACTGCTGAGGCAAGCAGTGGGGAAATGTCCTGTAGCTGAATTAAAAATAAAGGGGGTTAACGTCTCATGTCTACTGAACACTGGCAGTCAGGTTGGTACCCTTACAGAGAATTTCTTGAGGCACAGTTTGTCAGGACACAACCAACAAATCCTTTCTACCTCTGGGTGGTTAAAGCTTACTTCTGACAATGGTTTAGAGATTCCCTACTTAGGTTATCTTGAACTGAATGCAGAAACTATGGGGATGGTGTTATCTGATTAAAAATTCTCAAAACTCTTTTACAGTGCCTGGGTTAATTGGAATGAATATCATCAGCAGATGCAGGCAGATTGTCCATGCTGAATTTGAGACGACACTCAGTGGTCACCTGGACTCTGACTGTAGAGAAACTTTTTAGAAAGTACAGTTAGTGGGTCTTGTACACCAGTCCTCCTTTGCTCGTGTTTCAGGAAGAGACCTCACTCATGTGCCAGCCTTGTCAGTTGCTACCATAATAGCCAGAGGGGCTAGAAGAACTGAGGTCGAAGGGAAATCACTCTTGCTAGAGCCTTTTAATTCCCCCCTTACCAGGAAGGCTGTCAGTGATGCCAACTCTTGTTCCTCCTGGAGACCAGAAATTTCCTGTGCAAGTATTAAACACGTCACAAGAAGGTATTTGGCTCCATCCAAGAAGTGTAGTAATGCAGAAAAGTCATGTGAAGTCAGATTTCACTGGATTTCAGCAGATCTTTAGCAGATTAGCATTGACAGCATTAATTGCAGATTGACTGAATATTGGAGGCACCTCAGAACAGCAGGCTAGGTTGGATAGTTTGTTCATAGCCAAGCTGTTAAAGAAAGGTGTGATACAGAAAAATGCAAGTGCATATGCATCACCCATAGTGGTAGTCCACAAACCTGATGGTAGTTTAAGGTTATGCATTGATTACAGCTTTGATGCTGTGGAGAAGTTTCTTGGAAAAACCCAAAAGCAGAGAAGTTTGTCTTGTTCAACCAAGTCTTTATTGCGTTCACCGAGAGAATGGTTATAACAGTGGTAATCCTCAACCATTCTAATCACTCTGATCTTTCTAACCATTCTAACCATGCTAACCTTACACCTTATCTATCTCTCTTAAGTACTCTTGCTAGTAGATGATGTAGCTGGCACAGAGCCAATCCTACACAAGGCGTCAGTCTCTGTCCTTTTACGATGAGGCTCTAAACATGGTTTCAACACAGTTTTCAGAAAGGAGCCTACTAGTCTGCATACTACTCTCTTACTGGGTTTACACTTTCTTTTTATAGCACAACACTCTGCTGCATGCTCTATCCTCTTTCTGTATACACACATACATATATTACTTGTTTCTACAAAATTCCCGACAATGCCTTCAGAGGGGCAAGATTCTTCTCAACAATTGATTTGGCCAGTGGATACCATCAGGTGGCTATGAGTAAAAGAGACAGGCCAAAGACTGCATTTACTACACCCTTCAGGCTTTTTGGGGTTTGTAATGGACCTGCAACACCATGCAACATTGTTTTTCAGAAAATTTTGATGACCATCTAAGCAGATTGGAGATGATCTTGTCATGATTAGCAGAGACAGGGTTAAAGGCAAAGCTTGAGAAATGTAACTTCCTGCAAGAGAAAGTTCAGTTCTTGAGACATCAGGCATAGGCCCTGTCCCTGGTAAAGTAGCTGCTGTGATGGATTGGCCAGTCTTTCTAAGGATTCTGTAGTTATTACAGGAAGTTTATACAGAGTTTTGAAAGTTTTCTACGGAGTTTTCTACGATTGCTGGACCACTGCATGTCCTTGTTAATAGTTGCTTGTATTATGCAAAGTCCAAAAGATCATTCCAGTTTAGTTCATTTTGGACCATAGCCTGCCAGTGCGCCTTTGAACGCCTTAAAGAAAAACTGGCCATCGCTCCTATCTTGGGCTTTGCCGATTTTACACTCCCTTTTAGAGTGGAGGCAAATGCAAGCCAGCACAGCTTGGTGCTGTTTTGTATCGGCAACAAGAAGGGAATAAGTTTTTACTGTGTTAGAACCAGCATCTGATGGTCGCAAGAATGTATTAATCATCACAGATGTCTTCACAAAATTTACGCAGGCCTACAAAGACCAGAAAGGAATGGTTCATGAAATATGGCGTACCTGAGCAACTACACTCAGATCAAGGCAGAAACTTTGAAAGTGAAGTTACTGCTGAATTGTGTAAACTTTATTTCTGAAAAAGACCCGTACCACTCCCTATAGACCTTAGGGTAATACACAATGTGAGAAGTACAACAGAACCCTACATGACCTCTTACCTACTCTGCCTCCTGAAAAAAAGAGAAGACGGACTGAACATCTCCCTGAATTGGTGTATGCGTACAATGTCACGCCTCATTTCACTACAGGGTATTTGCCTCACTTTCTACTCTTTGGGGTCCAGTCAAGATTACCAGTGGATGCTTTGTTAGGTTAGTATACGGTTTCAGGAGACAGGAGGGTAGACTGGCTGTCTGTACATCAGGAGAGGCTAAGACAAGCTTATGAACGAGCTAGAGAGTACTCAGAGCAGAAAGCTAATTAAAGAATATTCATACTAAATGAGAGTCTGCTGCCCTAAGGTCAGTCTTGGTCAAACTGTCTATCTCCGCCATAAGCCTTTTGGAAGGAACAAAATTCAGGATGCCTGGAGTCCAGTTGTGTATCCAGGGCACTACACATACTATTGAGCCTGTAGGGGGGAATCCTACAAAGTGGGTACACAGAACAGAACTGAGGCTGTGTCCCGGGCCTAGATCAAGCACTGAGAAAGTGAGTCCTCTGAATGAAAACATGCTTGTGGTGGCAGAGGCACACACGTCTGATGACTGTAATGAACCTGATTTTGTAGTCCTTGAAGAAGTAGCTAACCCACCTAGCTATGATGAGTCCAGCATGCAGGTGGAAACAGACATCACAGAGGATGCTCTGGTGTCTGGGCCAGAACAGGACCGTGAGCCTTTACTATTAACTGATGAAGGGGAGGGTGAATCTGTGGACACAGGAGTAGAGGAACCAAGCATCTCAGATCTGAGATTCAACTTACCTCCTATTAGGCAGAGTTCAAGAACCTTTGCCGGGATTCATACAAACCCTTTTAACCTTCCCTGGTCCACTTGTAATGCAACAGCAGTGAGCAAAGAGATTAGAGCAGTTTTATTTGAGAAAAAAAGAAAAATCCTAACTATTATTGTTGATTTTTGGAGTAAAGGTGAAGTGTATTAATGGGACATCAATGAGAAAATGACTATCTGGGAAGATATTTTTGGTCATCCAGTAGGGGGCAATAGCTCAGGTTACTTGATGAAAATGTATCGGTGTGATTCAATAGTAATTTCCTGCTTGGGGTTTGATCGGCCTTTTTCCTGGTATAGTTTTACTGGAAGGGATGTTTGAGTGAGGTTGTCCAATTTCTGAATATTTTCTGTGAAATAGCTGTTCAGAGAACGATTTTGTACAAAACGTTGAGATTTTGTAATGTGCTGTTCAGAACATGAGATGATGATGGTGTTCGTGGTTGTATACCTGTGATGTTTGAAGATTGTTCATCCCACATTTGCTGTGTAAACCGGTAAAAGGACAACAAAACCTGTTTTTGTTTGAGTAAAAGTTTAAATGGAAACTTTGCAGCTGTATCAACATAAGAATTGATGCGAACTTTGTATTCTGTTGCACTTGGGTTTGAAAATAAAGATACCAAACCCAAAATAGTTTGTGTCTTGTGTGGTACAAATTCCAAAGACTACATTTACAAATGAAAGTTTAATGAGGAAAGATTGCAGCAGTGCACCTATGCAGCCATGCTGTAGGTGGGGTGTGCTACCACAACAACAGAAAAATTCTCGGAACAGAGGCATTCATCAAAACTTTAATCTTCACCATTTTATATCATAAATGATCAGGAAACAAGGCTTTAAGTGTAAAACCCGAGCTTGTCCTTTCATTTAAAAAACAGTAGAGCAGTTGAGAAAGTGATCGTATTTAGTAATTCACTATTAATCACAATGTTTCTGACCTTGCATTCATTTTCTTTTTCAGTCACTTAGGTGATTTTCTTGTTCTGTGTTGCAATGAATAAGACACGCAAATAGAAAAGAGTCTACTTGAACATGTTGTTACACATGCAAGGGTGGAGCCAGAAGAGGGGTCAGGGTAAGACTGGACTCCGATCTGGACTGGAATCTGATTGGCTACTCCAGGTGCTCCCTTGAATTGCAGTCGCTAATACTGATGATTGACAGTTCACTGCACGTCTTTGTAAGAAGCACATTTTTCAAGCTGGGGAGCAAGAAACTGTGAACATTTTCAGCAGTCAAATCACTGAGAGGAAATGGAGAGATTCTATAATGAAACTATCATTATGATGTAAGTTTTATGGAGTAGCTCACTACTTAATCAGATAAAAGATGTCAGTTCCCAGCAACTGTGCATTATGATTAGGGTTAACTCAATGAAGTAATTTCTATGTGAGATATGGTGGCCATTAATATTTGTATGGACAAATTGCCCCTTGCCCATTGTGTAAATTGCCAAATAAATGTCCTACCCACATTTTTAAAAAACACTTACACTTACTTTCGTTGTTTTAAAGTATATTTTCTCCTTCAAAGTATGTTTCTTTTTGACCTCAGAGATGCCACATAAAGTCAGTCAAGGATCTTTTATTTCAGAAAATAGAAAAACAAGGTGTAAGTCATGCAGTGAAATTGCAGGGGCATGGCACAGGCAGTGATGGAGGTTGGAGGGTGGCAGGAAAGGTGGTTGGGAAAAGGGGGGAAAGAGTGTAGGGTGCAGTTGGTTGGGGTGCGCAATGACGGAGAGAAGTGGGGGCCGGAGGCTTGGAGGATTGTGTCCATTTTTTGTTCATTCTAGTAGTGTAAGTGAAGCAGCAGAAATCTTAGCATGTTATTTACAGGTTGCCTCTTTTTTCACATTATCAGTGCAAATATACATGCACACATACATACAAATGACAATATTTTGTGGATTATCTGACAGGGAGATGAATTTGACATTTTTTGAAAAGCTACATTATACCATCAGATAGAGACATTTTTCATTAATGAAAGTCCTTCCTGTTCCCATAATCCCATTTGTCCTGTCTTGTTATCTTAATGCTGAATGCACTGCCACAGCTACATTTGCTTGTTTCATGTACAAGTATACTTAGATTTATAATATTTTTTCTTATATGTAAAACATGTTTGCAGTGTATGTCTCTGTAAGTCTATTTGTTCTGAAAATAATCTCAACTAGCCTTTTTAATCTTAAAATTTTAGTTATCTCTTAGACCCTAGTTTTTGCAGTGCGATATTAGAAATGTACCATGGAGAACAACTGCAAAAACAGCACTGGTCACTAGGACATTGATAGTGCCTTAAGCCAATGCTGCCCCCTTTCCGTAATATTTGGCACTTGCAGGACACTGCATCATTTGTTGCCTGGCTCCTTTTTAAAGGTCTATATTTTTTGCTTTTTGCCATATTGTGAGGAGACAGTGGAGAGAGAGAGACAGGAAGTGTGGAGAGAGAAATAGGGTGGGATTAGGAAATGATTGCAGGTCAAACTCAAACCTGAGCCCCCATGGGCCCCTGCCAGTTTATGGTACAGGCAGTCTATGCGCCACACCACCCCTGCCTGCCTACTTTTGGGTAAAAAGTGCCAAATGGAAGTACTTAGGCTTAAATAATGAGCAAAACCAAAATGATTCACAAAGTTGTCACTATCATGTCCACTTGAGAATAAGACTGAGTGGAAAGTTATTATTTTGTGTGAGAGGGCCAGAGAAGTGGATAAGAGCATTAGAGCATGGGACTAAAATCTGCTGGTGGATGTCAGATGGCAGTTCGGGCCCATTTACATGAATATAAGATGGGACATGTTGTCAAGAGGTTTCATGTGATTTTGCAGATTTACTTTTTTATTATGACCGCCGCTAGCGAAGCTAGCGAAAGCGGTCATATCGGTGTTGCTGCGCGTTTTTTCCCTTTTTTTTTTTTTTTCACCGATTTTCCGTCACCGATTCCCGGGACACTGAAACTCAGGGGGAGATGAATGTTTGTAGGCATGTAGCCCTAGAAGTTTGTGAGCGAATATGAGCTTTTGGCCCCCAAGGGCTCCCCCCCCACTGTGCCAGTGTCCGTCAAAGAGGGGGAGACCGGCAAAAGTTTTCGCTGAATAACTCCATGAACCTTTCACCCAACAACACGAAATTTTTGTAATATGTCGGTGTTACAGAGACGTATCGACCCAGCCCATAAACACTCACTTGAAGCATAGCGCCACCTACTGATATGGGTAAATGCAAAAATTGGGATTTTGAGTTGGCAATATCTTGGACCGAGAAGCTGGGAACTGCGCAAAATATGTCATGCACGATCACCCTAAAGACTTCTAAAACCATAGCACAAGCCATGAAATTTGGACCATAGGGGGCGCTGTAATTGCAGAAAATGTCATTTTGGCTATTATCTAGAGAATGCTAATGTTTACAGCAATTTTTTGTTTATTGTGAAAACTACTGACCCTCACGCATGGAAAACACTGGTCAACACCCACTTCCAACGAAAACAATTTACATGAAATTTGAACATTGCGAAAACGAATCTGAACGAACTCGTCATAGGCCGTTAATGTGAATCTCACCAAATTTGGTATACGTCATCTACAGACAATGCTGACAAAAAGTTATCAAAGGATTTATCTTGAGATGAATTGTTTCGAAGTTACACGTCAATGAACATTTAACACATAGCTTAAAATTCTTTAAAAGTACATATCTTGGCTTTTAATTGCGCAAATTTGGTCAAACTTGGCATGCCATCTCTAAACAGCTTTTTTGTCATGTGTACTAAATTTTGTGACATTTCGTCATAGGGGGCGCTGTTTATCGCCGAAGCTAGGTGTCAAAAAACAGTTTTTGTTAAATAACTCGTTAACATTTTTGCCCATGATAACGATTTTGTGTTAGTATGTTGGTGTTACAGAGACGTATCGACCCAGCCCATAAACGCTCACGTGAAGCATAGCGCCACCTAATGATAAGGGTAAATGCAAAAATTGGGATTTTGAGTTGCCAATATCTTGGACTGAGAAGGTGGGAACTGCACGAAATATGTCATGCACGATCACCACAAAGACCTCTGAAACCACAGCACATGCCATAAAATTTGGTCCATAGGGGGCGCTGTAATTGTAGAAAATGTCATTTTGCCTATTATCTAGAGAATGCTAATGTTTACAACATTTTTTTTTTTATCGTGAAATCTATTGAACCTCACGCATGGAAAACACTGGTCGACGCCCACTTCCAACGAAAACAATTTACATGAAATTTGAACATTGCGAAAACGAGTCTGAACGAACTCGTCATAGGCCGTTAATGTGAATCTCACCAAATTTGGTATACGTCATCTACAGACAATGCTGAAAAAAGCTATCAAAGGATTTATCTTGAGATAAATTGTTTCGAAGTTACACGTCAATGAACATTTAACACGTAGCTTAAAATTCTTTAAAAGTACATATCTTGGCTTTTAATTGCTCAAATTTGGTCAAACTTGGCATGCCATCTCTAAACAGCTTTCTTGTCATGTGTACTAAATTTTGTGACATTTCGTCATAGGGGGCGCTGTTTATCGCCATATATAGGTGTCAAAAGACCTATATATATATATATATTTTTTTTTATATAATACTCCATACAAGACAATCTTATGACTACCATCTCTACACAAACACCAAGTGGCAAGAGTTCAAATTAACACATGTAGGCTACATACATACTATGACAACACCTACCCTTTCATAAATCACTCCTACACACTACAAAATCACACACAATCTCATTCATTCAAAAAACACATCCATACCCACTTCCAAGACATAATTTCCAATCTAATTCCCACCTCACAACACTGTTCTACCACACACTTGTCATGCCAACAGTTCTCACATTTCAATACATTGCGGCGGTCATACCATGCATCGCTATGCGCTATACAGTTAAAATGATATCACACATTACACAATGCACCAAATATGTTAATGATTTTAAAGTAGAGAACATTTTTGGAACTATTTTTATTTACTTTATATGTTAGATGTACAATGTAGCCCTATAGTTCAGCTGATTTTTTTTAGCCCATTTATTTATAGTCAGTGACCATGACTAACATTCATTTGTCTGATTGTCCTCAACTACAACATCTCTAACAATGGTAAAATCAAGCACTCTCCAGTTGAGATCACCAAGTGAAATTTAGGTTGTTAGCAAACTGCTGGATCTCACAAACAGGAAGGTCATAGTCCCACAAATGGTCATCCGTCATCAGTGATCATCCCTACACATGACTGACCAGCATCAAATCTTCCATCCACTATGTCCTAGTCTTGTCCCAGTACTATGCTTAGCTCTCTGTCCAGGTTGATTTCAAATCCCCTTGTTCAGGTGTTCAGATTGGCTCTCTTCAGATTGGTGTTCAGATCCCCTTGTATACAATTTTCCTTGTACTCGGATTCCCACTGATCCACACCCGAGCCAATCCGGAGTTGGAATCCCAGGTGCTGCAGATCGAGTACCAGGTGTTTGGCTCATCTGGTAGGCCATGAAAAACTGAGGATCTCCCACGTGTAGTAGTTTTATAACGGCCTGTCTTTGCCAGTTTGACGACAAGAAGTTCATTGTCAGTGCCATTGGATGCCCCAGAAAAAAGAACGTATGATCGAGTAAGGTCGGTAATGAACCTGCAAGACAGAAGAATAGTAACAGTAGAATTATGATGGTTTTATTGGTCAAACCAGCTTAGGCTGGTTAATTTAGCTAGAAATTGAGTTGTCAATCCAGCAATGTCCAGCTTTATGGTCGGTCATATCAGCATGACCATCTTAAACTATCAATTTAAGCTTGATAGGCTGGTCACCAGCATGGCCAGTATAAACCAGCACACTTACATATGAATAGCTTGTCAGACCAACTTGACCAGCATGCTTAGATGGCCACACCAGTAAGCCCAAGTGGTGGCCCCACCACTAAGACCAGCAAGAGCTGGTAAAAACAGCTAAGACCAGCTAAAACCAGCCACCAGCCTAGGTTGTTTTTTTCAGCAGGGAAAGCCAATCAATACAGTCTACCAACACCAATCTGAGGCAGACAGTCACGGATGTGTAGTTATTTCCTGATGGCTGGAGTTTGACACGAGCAACATTGGACTCCTCTGGAAACGTGAACATTTTACCTGACAAATCTGTTTGGAGAGCAGTACAGTTATCTCATGCATTGTGAGCATACATGTGCATGTACATATACAATACATAAGATACATTTTGAAGCTCTATACAAGGCTTGACATCAATGATGTAGTGAAACCTTTGGTAATACAACCTATTTGCCATATTCCACTTTACCTTGAGGAACAGCACACCATGCTGTGAAAAGCATGCTCATGATGAGAAGTGTCTGCATCCTGAAAAAGTGACTTAAATATAAAATTATATTTTTAGTCAAGGCTTCTTACAGCAGTTTTGTTATGCTTTTTTGCAGTTAGTTGCTAATTGTAGGCTAAGTCTATCTTGTATGTAGTCTAATCTAGACATACAGTACATGTCTACTACCTCTAATTCTTTTAAATTATACAGTTTATGTGCTATTTGCAGATCTTGGCTAAAATCTTTCATACTTCACACTCTGAACGATCTTCTTAAGATCAGTTGATAGTCACTCACTTCTGGCTGAGTAGCTTCTACTCAACACCAGGGTCGGTTCTGACTTATAAACCTACCCTCAAAAGGAGCGGTCAGAGAGAACAATGGATTTGTGAACACTGGGAGCTGGGCAGGTACACCTAATCCTGTTTTAGCTTGAAGAAAGGTCCTCATTGTCTGTAGTGACAGTCAAGATGTCAGGTAGGTCGGGAATTTAACTTTGTCTACTAGCATTGTCACACCAAATGACAATTACATAGTACCATAAAAGGACAATTCACGCATACCCAGATCACCACCACCTTAAAGTTCCTTAAAGGAGCGCTGTTCCCATATAAAGTCAGCCCTTTGTCTCATTTGAAAGTGAAGAATTTCAAGTTCTTTTTCCATGTCTATGTATAAATGATTCACTGTACTACTTGAGTCACTGGCACTAGAATGGAATAGTGCATTGCAATGTTTTTTTTCCCACTAATTTGGGGGTCAGTGTTTCCAGGGACATTGAAACACGTTGGACTAAGGAAGATGGTGGCTGCTAAAAGCTTTTGGTCCATGAGGGCCACTCTTCCTCTTTGCTGGTCCCTCAAAAGCCAAGAACACCAATAGGAGTTTTCGCAGAAAAACTTCTTGAGCAGTGCAAAACATGCATTTGGGTGTCACCAAAGAAAATTAAGAAGACGCTGTTGCTGGACTGCATGTCATATTAAAGTAGTGTACATACATAGTATTTGTGGAGAACAAGGACTTTGTGAACTGATTTAGTTTCTTTGAATAGTGCACACAGCAATGTGTCTCTGATGTAGACTGTTTCATCTGTGAAGCTGGTCTACCTGGTTTAAGCTAGTAAGATGTGTTTTCACATGGGTTTTGATGGCCATCGAGCAGCCATTTCTAGCTTCTTCACCAGCATAACCAGCCTACTCCTGCAGTGTCCAGTTTGACAGGCTGGACATTCCAGTGGCCTGACCAGTTTAAACCACGAAAAAAATAAACTGCTTGACCATCTTAAGCTGGTTAAGATAGTTGACTAGCTAGATTGATCATCTTAAAGTGATATTCTGGGGTAAACCAACGCATATGCTGTTGTTCGAGATCATGGAGTGCTATTGGTTGTGTAACCCCTATGAAAATAGGGCTACTCAAACGTACGAACCTAGGTGCTGCCTAATGAGGGCGCACTACTCTGAGTAGTGGTCAGCCGAACACTTCTTCTTTTTTTTTCCTCTTCAACCCAATCTATCTTCCATTGAACACAAGTCTGTGAGCTCCGAATTCTTATGTGTAAAATAAGAACTGATTATTTTACTTCAAGTTAGTAATATAAGTTACTTTGATGCGTGAAGCCGAGGTTCAAGCAAGAGAAGAAGTTGTGTTATTCGAGTTTAATGTGATAAGAAACTCCGGTGAGTGAACACATTTTTCCCTCTGCTAGTTTAACCCATGTTACCTATTAGCTACTGACGGTGATTCTTTAAAACCAGTTGGAGTGTACACTGCGAATTGTGTTTTTCATGATGAACCTTAACATTAGCTATCCTAGTTGCCATTGCGTTTCCCGTTTGGGAGTAATGTAAATGTTTTTACCCACTTTGGTATACCGCGTATCATTGTGTCCTGACTAGTTAATGAATGCTCTAGCGTGTCATGCTGCCTAATATCGTGGCTAGCACCGCACCGAACTGTGTTCGGAACATCCTGGAAGGAACGAGGCATTTATTTGTTCACATTGAGCCACTTATTTTGCCAGTTAGCGAGTGGTGATGGTTTTCATTGTAACTGCGTTGCATATGCAATCATTTTGAGTTCATGCATATATTTCTGCTGAAGCTAAGAAAGGGAAATGTCATTCCTGATAATGTAAATATGTTATAATAGTGTTTTAATGGTTAAAAAGTGAAGTGAAGGTTAAAAAGTGATGATACAGCAATGAACAATATATGAAAAGACACAGTACACACGGTCTTGTTGAGATTGAAGTAAAAACCTTATTGTTTAATTCATGCAATATATTTTCTTGACACTGGAGAGTAAGTAATGTGAATGCTTACTGTATATTGTAACAATGTTGGTTGATGTGATGAGTTATTCACATTATAGTTAAAAAAGGATGTATCCTTGGATATTGGTTACAGAAATGAGTAACAGAATATGAAGAAATGAGATCTCAGAATTAGAACACTCATTAGTCTACATTTTGTGTAGACTGGTTTTCTTTGTGGATAGAGAAACGGATTCCAAGATGGCGAGCCAAGCCCAGCGAGGACTGAGGATGGTCAGGACAGCGGTGTGGCCAACCGTGTGACTGCCTCAGAGGAACCCACTTGAATCACTGATACCAGATAAGAGTACTCTTGACAGATTGACTTCATTGACTCAACCTGAGTTGAAACTGCTGCATTTGATTTTTTTTGAGGAATGGACTCTTATTGGGGACACTTTTGATATTTGATATAAGGACTGAATTATTTTTTGTTATTTTAATTTGAAGAGCTCTTCTTTTAATTTTCTTTTCTTGCCTGTGACTCAGTCACCATATTTCAAGGTGAACGCTGTGCCGGGAGTGCACAGCTGGTGTATGTAATCAATAAACTTGCCAATTGTTCCACTTCTTAGTAACTGGTTCCTGATTCGTTTTGTTTAGAGTGAGATTTTTTAAGCCATACCTCTCTACAGAGCCTAGGTAGATATTTAGTGCTTTTTCCACAGGCCCAGAGTACAAGCGCTACATAAACTGTGGCGAGCCAGCCAGGAGAGGTATTTAGCTGGTTTTTTAGTTGGAGGTCGAACAGTTGGCATATTTATTGCATTCTTTATGTGAACATTGATACTCGTCATTTTGAAATACTTTCTTGGTAAAATAGTCTGAGATGGATGTAATTCAAACACAGAACGTGAAAGTGCCAAACTCACTCCTTGTGGGGGGGTTAACAGGGGAAGATGAAGATAATGACGTTATGGAATACCTAGCTACACTTGGTTCCATCGAGAGAATAATAAGAGTAACTAGTGACGACCCCCAGTTTAAAAACACTGCCATTGTAGAATTCACATCAGGTGAACCCATTGCTTTCATTCATGATCTTTTGCCTTGCAAACGACCTAGCAGTAACCCAGATGTCATTCACCGCATTCAGCTCCTCTCTGAGTTGTATGTAGCTGACAAAAGTTCTAGCCTAACCGATTCTTACATAGCTGAACTACAAGGTGTAGCTAAACTTAGTGGTACCGACTTTGAAAAACTTTTGCGAGATGAACTAGCTAAGATACAAAAGTCTGTTAAACGAAACCCCACTGCCAACGTTGACACAACAGTTAGCCTACCCCCACGAGCCTCTAATGACACCACCCATGATGAACCACCAGGTCATGAAACTGTGGATTGCACACTACTAGACACTGATCTAGCTCACTCCCACGACTCAGATTCAGTCACTAGTGTAGCTGGCCCCCCAGCTGCACCACGAGCACAGACACTTCCCTACACTGCTGATGCCCCAGCTGCACCACGAGCACAAGCCTTTCCCTTAGCTTCTGAACAACTTACTACCCCTGCTGTTCAGAAAGTAGTTGTTGAGCATGTAATTAAGAACAGTGACTTCTCTCCTGATCGCCTCAAGCTGAGACCCTTCTCCGGAAAAATCCCCTGTCCGTCTTCCGAATCTGACTATGATACATGGCGCAGCAATGTTGAATTCTTTTTAACTGATGCTACTGTGTCTGACAAACACACTGTACGAAGGATAGTAGAGAGCCTTCTTCCACCTGCTGCCCATATTGTGAAGAATCTTGGTCCAAAAGCATCCCCATATGACTACTTAAGCCTTCTTGACTCCGCGTATGGCACTGTGGATGATGGAGACGAGCTTTTTGCCCGCTTCCTGAACACCAACCAGAACTCAGGTGAAAAACCTTCAGCTTACTTGCAGAGATTACGTACAATCCTGAGCAAAGTGGTGAAGAGAGGTGGTATTGTTGCTGCTGAATCAGACCGCCAGCTCCTCAAGCAGTTTTGTAGGGGCTGCTGGAATAATGCCTTGATAACCAGCCTTCAGTTAGAACAGAAGAAGAAAGACCCACCCCTGTTTTCTGAGTTGCTCCTTCTGCTGCGTACTGAAGAGGACCGGCAAGCTGCTAAGTCTAGCCGCATGAAACAGCATTTGGGATTACCCAGAGCAAAAGCACAGGCTAATGCCCACTTTGCGGAAGAGTACAGCATGAGTGAGACAGGCCTGGAACCTTCTCCTGATACACAAAAGCTTGAAAAGCAAATTGCAATGCTGCAGACTCAGATGGCTTCTTTAAAAGCATCACTGAACAATGGTTCACACCAGAAAACCACCAAGCAAGCCAAGAAACAAAAACCCAAAACCAACATGCCCTGTGAAGAACACTCCCCAACCGAATCAAAACTCACAAAGAAGCCCCGCCCAGGGTACTGTTTCAGGTGTGGTGAGGATGGCCACATTGCTCCATCCTGCAGCAACGATCCAAACCCTCAGTTAGTGCACGAGAAGCGCACAGATTTTGAGCAAAGGCTACAGTCCTGGGAAAAAGAGAATGAGCAACAGTTAAACTGATCTCAGTTCCTGAGGCGGGACTATCAGGAGCTGTGCAACACAAATGTCCCAAAGTCAAACCTACCCTAAAAGTATCCGGTCAGTCACATTCAACAGACAATTTACCCCACTTCCCAAAGGGCCTTATTGGACAGAAATGTACGGCCGATGTCATTGTATCAGGTTTTAACTGCAACTGTGTCCTGGACACCGGGTCACAAGTGACCACCATATCTGTTTCCTTTTACAATAATCATTTATCAGACAGTCCCATTCAACCAGTTGAAGGCCTAGATGTTGAAGGCGCCAATGGTCAAAATGTTCCATATTTGGGCTATGTACCTATCAGTCTGAAGTTTCCAAAGAACTTTGTTGAAAATGAACCTGAAGTATGTACTTTAGCTTTAGTCACTCCAGACGTGCGTAGTAGCTGTGATGTACCTGTACTAATAGGAACAAATGCTCTTGATGCCTTATACAGTGAACACTGTCACCACAGGAAGCCAAATGACTTGACCTCTGTCCATGGCTACCGACAAATCCTTCACACACTCAAGCACAGACAGGAAGTCGGTTCGACAGGCAGGATTGGCTTGATGACGCTAAAAGGCAAAGTGCGGCAAATGATACCAGCTCACGGAAGAGTCCTTGTTGAAGGTCATGTTAAAATTAACATCCCGGGGGAGTGTGCAGTGGTAGAACAGCCTGTAGCATCTACCTTACCAGGGGAATCCTCGTAGAATGTTGTCTTGTCACCTTGCCCCGACAAAACCCCCATAAATTATGTGTGTGGGTTAGAAATGAAACCGAGCATGACATAACGCTCCCCATGCGCTGTGTAGTAGCCGAACTTCACACCCCTGAAGTAATCCAGAAAAACCTGTCAGGGCCTAACAGAGATACTAATAGTGTGAAATGCTGTGCTGTCACCTCTCAGCCAGTTACTGACCCTAGGGAGTCTAACCTGACCTTTGACTTTGGAGATTCACCTCTCTCAAAAGAGTGGAAGGAAAGAGTAACACACAGTTTAACAGCTTATGCTGACGTTTTTGCCCAACACGACCTTGACTTTGGTCACGCAACTCAAGTAAAACATCATATAAACTTAAAAGATGAAACCCCTTTTAAGCAAAGATCACGACCCATTCACCCCAAGGACTATGAAGCTGTAAGGAAACATCTGCAAACACTCCTTGAGGCAGGAGTGATTCGTGACTCGGAGTCCCCTTACTCCTCCCCAATTGTGGTTGTTCGTAAAAAGAACGGAGATGTGCGTTTATGTATTGATTACCGTAAACTTAATTCATTGACAATACGTGATGCCTATGCACTTCCCAATCTTGAAGAAGCCTTTTCAGCCCTTGCCGGATCCAAATGGTTTTCGGTTATGGATCTCAAGTCAGGTTATTACCAGATTGAAATGGAAGAACGCGATAAGGCAAAGACCGCTTTTGTATGTCCGCTGGGGTTTTATGAGTTCAACCGTATGCCCCAGGGGATCACCAACGCACCCAGTACTTTTCAAAGATTGATGGAGAGATGCATGGGAACACTTAACCTGAAAGAAGTACTAGTGTTTTTAGATGATGTGATAGTCTTTTCTAGCACCCTAGAGGAACACGAAACTAGGCTTTTACATGTCCTACAACAGTTAAGAGAACATGGCTTGAAGCTCTCTCCCTCAAAGTGCAGTTTTTTCCAAAGCTCGGTGCGTTATTTGGGGCATATTGTTTCAAGCAGAGGTGTAGAAACCGATCCTGAAAAGGTCAGTGCTCTCCGCACATGGCCCAGACCCCAAAATCTCAAAGAACTTAAGTCATTCTTAGGTTTTGCGGGATATTATCGTCGATATGTGAAGGACTATTCAAAAATAGTGAAACCTTTGAATGACCTCACAAAGGGTTACCCACCCTACCAGAAGGGAAAACGAGTAACAGCTAACCCTGGAATGTACTTCAGTGTCAAGGAGCCTTTCGCAAATCGCTGGACAGCTGAGTGTCAGCAAGCTTTTGAAACTGTCATAGAGAAACTAACATCAGCACCTGTACTTGGATATGCAAATCCGAAACTTCCGTATGTTCTCCACACGGATGCGAGCACCTTTGGTTTAGGTGCCGCCCTCTATCAAGAACAGGATGGTGAAATGCGAGTAATTGCCTATGCAAGTAGAGGACTGTCCCCCTGTGAAAAGCGATACCCAGCTCACAAGCTGGAGTTTCTTGCATTGAAATGGTCCATTGTAGAGAAATTTCAAGATTATTTGTATGGCAACACATTCACTGTAGTGACGGATAATAATCCTCTTACATACATTCTGAAGTCTGCCAAGCTTGACGCTGCCAGTTATCGGTGGTTGGCTGCACTTTCCACGTTCGATTTCAACATCAAATATCGTGCAGGGAAATGCAATCAAGATGCAGATGGTCTTTCCAGACGACCACACAATGCACTGGAAGATGACCATGTTTCTCTGGAGGAAAGGGAACGGATGAAACAATTCGCCTCTCACCATTTGTCTTCACCTCCTGACCAGAGCCTGTCTGTTGAGACCATACATGCTCTCTGTCACCGACATCTTTTGAGTGAGACTGATGATAATCTGCCCTCCATCACCTTGGTCGAGTCTCTTGCACTTCACGCTGATGCGGTGCCAGATGTGTATGAAGAGGAGGTGGCATTAGGCTGTCCCACCTTGCCTACATACAGCCCGGGAGAGCTCCAGCGCCATCAGAGATCTGATCTAGTTATAAGTACTGTAGTTGAGCTCTTGGAGGCTGCAGATGTAGCGAAACCCAATGTAAATCTAGACTCCTTAGAATTGAAACTTTTGCTTAAAGAATGGAAAAAACTGGAATTGAGAGATGGTCTTCTTTCAGAACTCGGCAAGCAGACAGTGATGTTACTTACCAGTTTGTGGTCCCCAAATCACTGAGATCCACCATTCTCCAGTGCCTCCACGATGATATGGGGCACATGGGCCTGGAAAGAACCCTGGATTTAGTCCGGACAAGATTTTATTGGCCTAAGATGGCTGCAGATGTGGAAAACAAGATAAAGACATGTGGTCGTTGTGTCCGAAGGAAAACGGCACCTGAAAAGTCAGCACCTCTGGTGAATATCCAAACAACTCGCCCCATGGAACTAGTATGCATGGATTATCTGTCTTTAGAGCCTGATAGTCACAATACGAAAGACATCTTAGTTATTACGGATCATTTTACTAAGTATGCTGTGGCTATACCTACAAAAGACCAAAAGGCTACAACAGTTGCGAAGTCACTCTGGGAACAGTTTCTAGTGCATTACGGGTTTCCTGAACGCCTACTGAGTGACCAGGGTAGGGACTTCGAATCCCAACTCATCAAAGAATTATGTGCCCTTGCTGGTATCACCAAAGTGCGCACCAGTCCCTATCACCCTAGGGGAAACCCAGTTGAACGTTTCAATCGAACTCTTTTAGGCATGTTAGGTACCTTAACTGACAAAAAGAAAAGTCACTGGCGTGACTATGTGAAACCTCTGACACATGCCTACAATTGTACTAAGAATGAGGTAACCGGGTTTAGCCCATATGAACTGATGTTTGGACGCCAACCAAGGCTCCCTGTAGACATTGCATTCTGTTTGCCTGCTAAGAAGTGTGCTCCCAAGACTCATTCTCAATATGTGAGAGCTCTGAAATCGCGGCTTGAAGAAAGCTATCAGATAGCCAAAGGGAATTCACAGAAGGTTGCTGAGCGAAACAAACGTCGCTTTGACAAGAAGGTGAGAGAGTCTACTTTAGAAGAAGGTGATCAAGTACTTGTCCGAAATGTGCGGCTGAGAAATAAACACAAACTTGCAGATAAATGGGAGTCGACTATGTACAGAGTCCTGAGAAAAATGGAAAACCTTCCTGTGTATACAGTGGAACCCATAGATGGAAATGGCCCCATTCGAACTCTACATAGGGATCTTCTGCTCCCTTGCGGTGACTTGTGTGAGGCTGAAGAAGACGAGCCAACAAAATCGAAAGCCCAACGGCCACGAACCCGACGGAGTCAACCCCAACCCCCTGAGGAAAACCTTGACTCCGAAGATG
>PYXC01000766.1:3390000-3440000 GCA_015244755.2 Tenualosa ilisha
CAACCCAGAGGAATCCAGCTAAAGGCTCTTTCTGCAGAGCAGAACATGTACTTTTTCATAGACGGGAAGTTGAAGTGAAAAAATATGTTCTCATCTCTTGACTCTCTGATGTTCAAACGAGTGTAAATTTTAAATGGCCACACCAAATAATCTATTTTCATGTTTTCTACATGGGAGGACATAAATACTGTATGAAAATAGCAACTATCACAGTCATTACTATACTTTGTGCCCTGGTCCTACACATACAGTATTAAATTCTTCCACAGCAAAGGTCAAAGGTCACTACATGGACATTACATCACTTAGAGGTTCTTCTACTGTATGACATCCCACTACAACAAGTGATACCTACAATAAATCCTGTAAGTAAACAGTTGAATGAGTCTTTTATTTTTCTTAAGTTTTGACTTTAAAGTGAACAGTTTAGATTAGAGTATCTAAATGTCAGCAAAATAACTGTAGTTGTACATCATTTTGTTAGTGGCAGGTACGCCGCTTGATATTTTGGGCCCTGTGATAGAATATAATTTGGGGCCCCCAAACACTGATTATACTCTTAAAATGTTCTCTGGGGCCCCCTGTCAGTGCCAGGCCCTAATCCCCCCCCCCCCCACCCCCCCCCTCGGCGGCACACCTGGTTAATGGTGAACACTGACTGCCTTTACATTCATGTATTTACCAGACGCTTTTATCCAAAGCGATATACAAAAGAGGACATTACATACAGGACATTACAGGACATAACATTTAAGCTACGACACAATGAAAGAAACTAACAAAGAGCGCATATTGCTAACATAAAAACTGCACTATTTTAAGTCGAAAGTGCAATAGTGTAATAGAAGTGCAGTATAAACGAGAGATTAAGTATAAAATTGACTAGGAGAAGTATTCATTAATTTCGGATGAGGTGGTGATTGAATGCATTTGTCTGAAAGCAATGCTAAAGAGAACACTGTTTGGCTCCCATAGTCTATGGTTGTTGTGAAAGTGTTGAGTGTTTTGAAAAAGGAGAAATTGCATTGAGACAAGTGTGGAAATGATTGGCAAATACTGTAATTCAGTTCAATAAGTGGCATATATTCTCTTGACTGTGTGCTTCCTCAAATCAGGTTATTTCGTTTTTTGTTATGTCTTAATGAAACTTGGCCAGAGACAGTATTGAATAATTTCAGAATGTCATTATTAAAATATCTTGCTGTATAATTCCATGCAAACCCATTAGTGAGTGAGTCTAGGTGTGTGTGTGTGTGTGTGTGTGTGTGTGTGTGTGTGCGTGCGTGGTTATGCATATGTTTATGTGTGTGTGTGTGTGTGTGTGTGTGTGTAGCTGACCTACATCCACATCAGTAGTTGGACATGTCACATTGGCTCTCTTCCATCGGCCCTCTCCCTCAGCGGGTGAACTTAACTAGGCTCCCTGAGGGAGAGTAGAGACAGGACCCAGATACCATGGATGGCAAGTGTTTCTGTCCTCTTGGCCACACTCACACACAGAAACACACACACACACATGCGTGCACACACAAACAGAAATACACACAAACACACAGACAAACACACACACACACACACACAGAGAAACACACACACACATAAACAGAAACACACACACAGACAAACACACACACAGAAACATATACACGTGTGCACACACACAAACAGAAACACACACACACAAAGACAAATACACACACATAAACACACACACACGTGTGCGCACACACAAACAGAAACATACACACACACACAGACAAACACACACACACACAGAAACACTCACATGTGTGCACACACACACAAAGACAAACACACACACACACACACACACACACACACAAAGGGGCCGCAGAGAGGAAAAGAAAGGAAACATGGAACAGTAATATCAGCCAGGAGGAATTCATTTAGAGACTACGAGGAGACGGGACATGCATATGAGAACCCGACCGGACACATACAGACTGACACACACTGTGTCTGTGTGTGCATATGTGTGTTAAAGGGAGAGCAGGATGACCTGAGATGTTGAGACCATTCCTAAAGACCACTCCGACAGCAAGGTTGCTTTTCTATGTGCACCTAATTCCCCTATCGACACCACTAAGGCATTATCAACAGCAGCTGCCCAAATAGAGACGGACTCCGCACCTAATATGGCAAGCCAGATCTGAATTTGTTTGTGTTAGTTGCTGTCTGGATGCCTTTTCGTCTTTAACTTGGACTTGAATTGAAACCCCACGACCCCTGTGGGGGATTGCACTGGTGCACTGGTGTGACCAGAATTAGAATGTCGGGACGCTGACTGTTCTAATTATGATGCAATCATGCATTCATGGAAGCCTTTTCCAATATCACAGACAGCATTGCTGAGAAATTTAGCTCACTTTGAAGCTCAAGCATCAAGCCATGTTACTGTTTTGTATAACTCACTTAAGAGTATAATATCCATGACAATTATGCTGGAACACCAGTGTGAAAATTGAAGACTGCCCCCCACCACCACCCCCTTGCTGAAAAGGCTTCAGTGACAACTTCACCCACACACTGTGCTCACATATCAGGTTATTATGCTTGTGACTTAGTTCTTTGGGAGTTACAAAGCACTGCACAGCTGGAAGCTAGCCCTGTCCAGCCAGACCTTACTGTTGCCATGGTTCTAAGCTCAGATCCGGGGCTACAGGAAACTCAATTGGAGAGAGCAAGAGACAGAGAGAAAGAGAGAGAGAGAGAGTGAGAGGGAGAGAGAGAGAGAGAGAGAAGAGTTAGGCCAAATGTCAGCTCTCCAACAGAGAGGGAGCATTATATTAATGACAAGATTATGCCAAAAAAGTTGCCAGTGAGCTTCCTGAGCATGGAGGGGTACAGGAGCACCAAGTAAGAAGCATGACAGAGAAAACAAACAAACACAGAATTAAATAAACAGACAAACAAACGTCCCTCCCTGCTTCCTCTCTCCTTTCCTGCCTTTTAGGCAGCACAGTTCCTCACATTTCCTCTTCTTTTGGACCAGTCTTGGCCATTCACGTTGTGTAATTACTGGTCACCGTGACAAGTGCTCTGATCATAGTCATGTTCTAATATGATTTCTAATTCATAGTTTTGCTTAGTTGCCCATTTGATATAAACTTTTGACTTCATCTCTGAAATTGAGGTAGAAGCTGATTGCATGGCTTATTTGTGTCCTGTTCTAATAGACTGTTGATGTGTCTTGGCTCCTGGATATTATGAGTCTACCTCTGATCACACACCTTCTGAAGCTTGATCTGTAATTCTGATGTTGTCTGTGCAGTCTAACGTGACTTGTGTGCCTATTCTAAACATCTGTCTGTGTGTGGAGGTAATATCTAGCCTGCGACACAGACACAGAGTTTAGAGCAGACAGACTTTCACAAACAGAAAACTATTGGTGATTTCAATCTCTTTCTCTCAAAATTACATGGCAAGGATCTGAGCACACTGCTTGTTGAAAGGACATGCTTCGGCAGTGACATTTAAATACCAGATGGCTTATCAACTCCTTTTTCTGACAACCCTTCCCCTTTTTTTCTTTTCATTTTTTTCTCTCCAAAAGTCAATTACCTTCTCTTTGAACTCTCTGAGAGGGCTGGGCCAGCGTGGTTTGGGACTCCGAGAGAAAATAAATGAAAGATGGATATGCAAACATCCAGGCTGCATCATAGTACACCATAGAGCCTACACAACTGTGGTCCCAAGTCTGCATGCGTGTATACCAGATAGGTATAGTTATCGATATACAGTATCAGTATACATACATACATACATACATACATACATACATACTTACAGTACTGTGCAAAAGTTATCGGCACACATGTTTTGTTTAGCAGTGCTAAAACAAAGAACATATATATTTATCTTCACTTTCTTTATGCCGATATAATAAGAAAATATAAGACATTTGTACAAAGTATTCAAGAACACATACAATTTACTTGTGATTCTGGATTCAGACTCTGGTCACCCCTTGATTTGTTGCCCCAGCAGTGCTTCAGTGACCAACAATAACAAAGAGGTGAGCTGTTAACGAGGCCATTGTTCCACACCCAGATCACCGGTGGACATGCCTAGCCTGCCAGAAACTGTTGGCAGACCTAGATGTGACAGGGGTCTTGAGATCAGCTGCTGACTTCACCTTGGCTCACCCAAAGGAGACACTGCAGTGATACAAGCATATTGGCAAGGCATAATGAGTGGGGGCCACTTAAAACATGCTTTAGGTCTCTAACTGAGGTGGGCATTCTGCCCTAGTGTGCCTCATCAGGACTCCTTGGATATCATGTTTCGATATGCTTTTCCCATTTTGACCAGCTAGGCTTGTCTATCAGTGGTCTGAGTGTGGAGCAGTGACTTGGCCAACAGTTTACCCCTTGTTATTGTGCGTCACCGAAATACTGCTGGGGCAAGCAAGCTTGGGGTGGCCTAAGACTGAATCCAGAATCATTTGATCTGTTCTTAAATACTTTGTACAAACTTCCTGTATTTTATTATTACATTTGAGTACAGAAAGTGAGACGTACATGTTTTATTATCTGTTTTATTATTACATTTGAGTACAGGAAGTGAGACGTACATGTTTTATTATCTGTTTTATTATTACATCTGAGTACAGGAAGTGAGACGTACATGTTTTATTATCTGTTTTATTATTACATCTGAGTACAGGAAGTGAGACGTACATGTTTTATTATCTGTATTTTATTATTACATTTGAGTACAGGAAGTGATGTACATGTTTTATTATCTGTTTTATTATTACATCTGAGTACAGGAAGTGAGACGTACATGTTTTATTATCTGTATTTTATTATTACATTTGAGTACAGGAAGTGAGACGTACATGTTTTATTATCTGTTTTATTATTACGTCTGAGTACAGGAAGTGAGACGTACATGTTTTATTATCTGTATTTTATTATTACATTTGAGTACAGAAAGTGAGACGTACATGTTTTATTATCTGTTTTATTATTACATCTGAGTACAGAAAGTGAGACGTACATGTTTTATTATCTGTATTTTATTATTACATTTGAGTACAGAAAGTGAGACGTACATGTTTTATTATCTGTTTTATTATTACATCTGAGTACAGGAAGTGAGACGTACATGTTTTATTATCTGTATTTTATTATTACATTTGAGTACAGAAAGTGAGACGTACATGTTTTATTATCTGTTTTATTATTACATCTGAGTACAGGAAGTGAGACGTACATGTTTTATTATCTGTTTTATTATTACATCTGAGTACAGGAAGTGAGACGTACATGTTTTATTATCTGTTTTATTATTACATCTGAGTACAGAAAGTGAGACGTACATGTTTATTATCTGTTTTATTATTACATCTGAGTACAGGAAGTGAGACGTACATGTTTTATTATCTGTTTTATTATTACATCTGAGTACAGGAAGTGAGACGTACATGTTTTATTATCTATTTTATTATTACATTTGAGTACAGGAAGTGAGACGTACATGTTTTATTATCTATTTTATTATTACATCTGAGTACAGGAAGTGAGACGTACATGTTTTATTATCTATTTTATTATTACATCTGAGTACAGGAAGTGAGACGTACATGTTTTATTATCTATTTTATTATTACATCTGAGTACAGGAAGTGAGACGTACATGTTTTATTATCTATTTTATTATTACATCTGAGTACAGGAAGTGAGACGTACATGTTTTAGGCACTGCTGATACAAAACATATGGGGTGCCTATAACTTTTCCATAGTACTGTATACTGGTGTACCGTGCAGTACTTTGAAGGAGGGAGAGGGGGTAGTTGTGTGTGTGTGTGTGTGTGTGTGTGTGTGTGTGTGTGTGTGTGTGCATTGCACTGAGCAGTGATTATATTATTATTAAGAAAGCAAGTGGAGAGAAAAGAATGCTGCCACACCTAAGCTATCTCCATGGAAAATTGAACGAACAAAAAATATATAATGGCAACCAGATTATTCCCCCACCTCCCTCTGTGCATGTGTGTGTGTGTGTGTGTGTGTGTGTATGTGTATGTGTCTCTGTGTGTGCGGTGTACGTGTGTGTGTTTGTGCATCCATCTGGGTGTGTTGCTGTGATCTAACAAGCATTTAATTGCAATCATTTCTTGAGACATTGACGCATTTTTTCTGTTCTGACAGAGGGCCTCTCAAGCAGAACAAAACAGCAGAGAGAAACTGAACAGAAGAGACACATCTTCTGCATGGTGCCTACAGTGGGATTCTGCATGGTGATGTCATGACCTGTAATCCATTACATGCATAGGATCAAAGCAATGATCCAGTCACTGGGATGCTCTTGGATCCTTTGTTCTGTAAGAAGCAGTGACCAGGACTGAGAGCCATATTCTGATTGGTTCAGACTGGCTCTCGGAATGGCTCTCAGAACTCTGTCTGCCACCGAGACTTGGCCCTTTTCACAAAATACACACACTCGTGCACAAATTCACACACACACATGCACAAATTCACACACACATGCACAAATTCACACTAGCATGTACATATTCACACACACATGCACAAATTCACACACACATGCTCAAATTGACACACGCATGTACAAATTGACACACACATGCACAAATTGACACACACATGCACAAAAAACCAACAACAGCAACTCAAGGGTGTTAACAAACACACAAACAAATACACAAATAAGAGTAGCTCGGGGGCGATGGACACATTCTCACAAACACAATAGGGGCACAAACACGTACATATATACCACACACACACACACACACACACACACACACACAAGGGTACACATATAAAGAATCACGCACATAACCGGACAGAAAAAAAATAACTCATGCAGGCGCTCAGGAGAATGGACTCTCCCTCTCTCTCTCTCTCTCTCTCTCTGTGCCCTCCTCTTTCTATGAAGCATCCAGGTCAGCACTTTTCATAAACCGTTTTCCCAGGCACGTGCGTGCACACACACACACACACACACACACACCATCAGTGGTAGCTAAAGTGAAACAGGCCAGCCCTGGAGCAAACAAGCAACAAAAAAACACACATGATTTACTAAGGCAAACGAGAGAAAGACAGAGAGGGGGGTGGGGGTGGGGGGTGGGAGGGCAGGGGCAGGGGGAGGAGAGAGCGAGAGAGAGAGAATAGTGTCAGAGCTAATGTTTTTAAAAAATACATAAAAAAGAGAGAAAAACAGTGTGTCTCTGTGAATGTAAATGAGAGCAGACCAGTTACCCTGTGGCTGTCCAACACACTGCCTGCTCAAAATACTGATGGGATGGGTTGGGATGGATGAGGATGCCTCATCAACATGCTCAGTTACCTTGTCAGTCAGCATAGCTCTTCGAAAATGATCACTGGCTCCTATCCTTTGGCTTGTAAACCAATCCACACATACAGACTTGAATTTAAGACACTGGTGTAACCTACAAAAAAACAGATTGATGACTGCAGCGGAGACTCCATAGTTTTAAAAGCCCTTGAATTGCATGCGCTTTCATATTCACATCACAGGTATAGCTATAGGCCAGTCACATTAAAGATCTGGCCTACACCCTGAGCATGATGCTAGCTCCAGCAGCTAGTGTTTACCTCAACTGTCAGATAGATGATTTTCTGCCAGTGAGATGAATGGGTTCCCAAACCTCTCACTATCATGCAGAACTGTGCAGTACCTGGTTGTTAGCATGTCAGGCAGCGGCTGTGCCTCTGCCTGTATCCACTATCTGATCATTAAAGAGAATCACATGCTGTTGTCACCTTGAAACACTTAAGCCTCATTCACAGACATAGTTACTCGCCCATCGCTAAGCTATGACGGACAGTGAAATGTGAATGTGTTTGAGCGATACAGTGGCAGCAACAGGCAAGTGAAAACTAGCGATGTGATGTGGACGGGCACCGAGATACAATTATTTCAGCGTTCAGTGAAGTGAGTGAAGCGATTACCAATACGAATGGAGGACAGTGTGCTGATAGACAGTTAACTGAAAAAGCAAATTCTCTAGAGATTTACCATTTGGAGACAAAACGGAAACAAACTACATGACAAGTGAGTGAACAGTAAGCGATGTAAATGTAACCCTATACACAGGTGTGATTATTGCTTGTGTTTCCCTCCGACACTTTAGCATTGACAAGTAAACAAACTGAAAACCTGTTAGTGAGCCTATAGCCAAGTGTATGTCAGTAAGAAAGCGATGCGTTGCATTGAGCGAGTAGCGATATATGTGAACATAAAGCCAATAAATGAAATTTCATTATGCAATCATCGCACTCTACTCAATGTTGCTTCAACAGCCTTGCTAGAGGGGAGGAGGAATATATAGCCTGGAAGATCCAGATGTACAAAGATTCTCATCTCATAATATTGAAATTTGCAAGCAGATTTCTAGACTAGACTAAGGAAAGCCTTCAGTGAGGTAACATTTGACTGATCACACTGCAATCAATAGGCCTAAAGGTGAAAGCAATCCAGCCTCCCCTGGTTCCTCTATTTGTCCTTTGAACTGTAATAGATCAAAACAGCCACCTAGAGGTGATCTATGTAGAGACTAATTATGGGCTATTATACACAAACTGGATGACAAATGGGCTGCAACATCACGGGCATTTGCCCTTGTAGACTATAGATGAGTCCAGCAGCTTGTAACATTGTTTGTTTTGATTGGCAGCAGAGCTGAAACATTCAGTATAACCAAGACTGTTAGGTAGAGGATGGTGGCCAAACAGTGTCCCACTACAGTCATAAGAGGGTTAAAAGACAAAAAACAATCAACCAACCAAACACAAAAACACCAAACACAAAAAATCATGCAATACACAAAAGTTAACTCACAGTTAGTGAAAATATACTACTGTAGAGTTAGTTCTGCTGACAAACACTAGTGGGATGTCTTAGTGACTGACTTGTATGACAGCAGAGTGCTGCATCCTGATCCTAAAATGAGACAGCCTTTCCTTATTTCTTTCACTGTTTTTTTTTTTCACTTTCCCTCTTTCAACTTCACCACGCCACATCAAACTCTCTCTCTCTCTCTCTCTCTTTCTCTCTCTCTCACGATCAAGGGCACATCACTCTCAGGTAGCACAGAAAAAGAAAAAAGAAAAAAAAAACACCCACCCTGTCCTCACACTCCTATTAAGTGGAAATCATTTAAAAACAGAACAAAATGTACTCTTGACCTTTAAGATGTCAGATACAGAATAATCTCCCGCATTAACGTATGCAAATATGGAAAAATGACCCCTGCTAATTCAGCCTACCACAACCTCCCCGTAAACTGTGGCCACATAGACACTGTGGCTTTGACTACATCAGAGCTCCAACTCTCAGCTCATGCATGTCCCCCTGATTGGCAGGGCACAGAGGATAGACAGGAGAGAGAGAGAGAGAGAGAGAGAGAGAGAGAGAGAAGGAGACAAAGAGAGAGATGAGAGGTGAGGTGAGAGCTACTTAAGATGTGGAAATCAAAAATGTGGAGAGAAGAGGCGACAGCAGCAGAATTCAGAGTGGGGTTTGTTTAACCCTCGGAGAAGAGGATATTAGCAGAGACAGAATGGCGGGGAAATTAATTCCATAACTATTCATTTTCATGGACTTTAATCTCCCTGCACACACACACCGCTGCTGCTGTCGCTCTGGCACTGCTTTGTCTGCAGTTCATGAAAACGTGAGCACGTGTGCGCACACACACACACACACACACACACACACTTACACATGCACACACTCAGTTCTTGTACCTTATCACACTGCTTCTCAAGACAGATGCACTGAGAGCTTATATGCAAACACACACACACACACACACACACACACACACACACACACACACACACACACTTACACATGCACACACTCAGTTCTTGTACCTTATCACACTGCTTCTCAAGACAGATGCACTGAGAGCTTATATGCAAACACACACACACACACACACACACACACACACACACACTTACACATGCACACACTCAGTTCTTGTACCTTATCACACTGCTCCTCAAGACAGATGCACTGAGAGCTTATATGCAAACACACAAACACACACACACACACACACTTGAGAGGTGGGTAGGACTTGTTCCATCATAATTTGATGGAGAGGCAAGAAAAGAGAGGTGAGGGGAGAGAATTACTGCATGCCCAAGCAGAATAGATCCCCTGTAACGCAACCTTGAATTCTCAGCGTCATGAAAAAGACACCCTATGACTCCATACCTAAGACACTGTCAGCAAGCCTGAGTTTGTGCTTATTTCCACACAGTCGTCAGTCATCACTGCCCTGCAATCACCTCAACCACAGCACTCTCTAGTGGTTCATGCATGCCAATGCCATAGGAGCTCCCTGCACCACAAGAAATGAGAGCTTGTCACATCCAACTCCAGAAGGAATCTGTCACAGGCAGCGCTGCTGGTCTAATCCTGCAGGTTGGCTCAGAGAATGACTTTCCTTCCCCCATATCTGTGAATGCCCCGTTAGGGTTGTGCCCATTATCTGAGCCCCGGCACCAAATCTCACATCAAAAGAAACCTTCTTTTTCACAGAATACATCACAGCAAGAGCTCCATGAGGTTAGAACAGATGTGGGAAATTGCTTGTTCTCTCTCTCTCTCTCTCTCTCTCTCTGGTAAATCAAAATAATGATTAGACCGGCTGCATATGTCGGCAGAGAAATACGGTTTATGACTTGAGAGAGGTCATTAACTGCCTGAATGGGAAATGATCTTGCTGCTGGTGCTGGTTGGGGGGTGGGGGGGGGGGGGGGGCTGTCAGTGCCTGGGCCAAGTGGCTGCTGCTGTTGCTGAGTCATTTAACAGCACGGAGCTGGAGGCCAACACAGGGCCTGCTCAGCCCAGCACGAGACGCATAGGCACACACACACACACACACACACATGCGGGCATGCACACACACACACACATACACACACAGACATTGGCCTACATACACATGGGCATACACACAGGCACATATGAGGGACACTGGGACATTCCATAGGGCCATCAGACAAGGGATACGGAGGTGCAGAGACAGAAATATAGAGGCACCATAGAGATAAATAAAGAACACAGAAACATAGAGTCACTGAGACAGTTTATAGGATGGGAACACAGACACACAGTGACATGGGACATGGGGACACAGAGACATACAGCATAGGCACAGGAGGACAAAGGCATGGGACATTGGAGGAGTCGGGTACAGGAGAGTCATTTCGAGGGCCGGGTGAATCATCGTGTTATATGAGGGTGGAACAGGACTCTTCATAGAAATACAGCAGGCAAAGCAGAGAGGGGAGAAGTGTGGTGAGAGGCACAAAGGTTTGTTAAGTTCTATGTTCTATTTTCACAAGGGGGAAATCCCCCGTTATGCAGACCAGAGTTAAGCCCTCATATGCTAATACAGAAGATCATTGAAAAGTTTATATTGTGACGTTATGTGACACTCCCACTTGCAGACCAGAACTATTTATGTTTGCTCCCATTGTAACGTATTATGTTGCTCTATTTTAGTCAGTATTCAGTGATCTTTGGACAAACAGATGGTATGACAGGCTGTCACCCTCACTTCAATTTGTATGTGTGTGTATGTGTGTGTGTGTGTGTGTGTGTGAGAGAGAGAGAGAGAGGGAGAAAAGAGAGGGAGTTACTGCTTTTATTTTATCAGCTCTTTATCAGACTGTCATTGTTTAAGCTTACTAAGCTTAAAACAAACAAAAAAATGGGCAAATGAGCGCGGTGATGTAGGCTCCAGTCCTCTGGAATGTAGGTCAGATGCCTGTGATTGCGTCCACGTGTCAGCACAGCAGTAGCTTGTGTCCTGCTTTGACCTTGTCAGATATCAAAACACACATTTAACATGCACACTTCCTTCGTGAGTGTATCCTGCAAGAATAGTTCCACTTGCATTTTCATTCCATTTGCATTTTCCACTTGCATTCACCAAGAAAGAAGAAAACTGCCCCTTTATGAACTATTGGCTATTACTATTATGGAAAATTATGCTAGACCTATAATACGCGAGAATTCAAATAAACTAAACATTTTCACAACACATTTTATATTAGTGAGCTGACACTGACATCACTTGGAGAAAAATGATTTAACATACAATATATATATATAAGATTGTCATAGTAACAACTATAAACTATTAACTATTATATATAAGATTGTTATAATAACAACTATGAACTGGCAACTGTCTTTACTTTCTTTCCTTTAAAAAAAAAAATCACTTTACCCTGCTATAGTAATATGGGTCTTAGTGCAGCACTTGAAGCTAATGAAATTCTTTAAGCCTTGAACATGGGTATGTAGATACACTTTAAGGAGCTTAGTGCTAGAGAGATTGGGAATGCTATTTGTGCACTTAAAACCCAACAAAACGTCAGAGGCTAGAATGCATAATTATAGGTTGGGGTTTCGCAGTAGATTTTATGGTTTAATTTAAGAGGAGGCTCTGGAGGCCAAGCTCTTCAGGGAGTGTAATCGCCCTGAGGATGAGCAAAGACTGTGGGAGACAAGATGTGGGCAGCCTGTCCCATCTTTTTACCAGCTAATACTGGGACTGTAGATTTATATTTTAATGTGCTCTTAGTGCTCCCCATGGCTTCACTGATCTGAAGAACCTCACGGCCATGTCTAATTTGGCTGGAACCAAACACTCCCAAGAGGTCTGGTAACACACAGCCATTTACTCTGCATTGTTTGATGTTCCTCGAGCTAACTGACTTCATCCTTTACTGCAGTTTGAGTGTGCCTAAATCAGAATAAAGGATATATTTTGATTATTCCACACTGTGTGTGACTACTTCACTATCAGTCAAAAGTGACATTTTATCAGCCTGTGAAAGCCTGCCTGTCATAGGGAAAGAAGTTCTATTCTTGCCTATAGAAAAACTTAAAATTTAGTTTGAAAAAGCAAAAAAAATGTCTAGAAGTCCTGGTATGTCCATTTAATATACAGTATTGCAAATTCCCCCCAAATTTAAGCAATTTCCTCTCTGAAGTAGAAACTAATCCAGCTCGATCTTGTGGCCACAGTTCCATTTCCTGCCAAACAACAGTGGACTCGGGTCAGTTGTCACGTTAAACACCAGCCCTTTACTGACACCTACCAATTATCTAGATGGCAGGTACACAATTTACTTTTGATTCCAGTTTCAAAGGAGGATGATTCTACACTGATAACTTGGTGACCTTGGACTTTGTAAAATGCACATTGTACGCCCATGACTGAAATGTTGAAACTGTTTAACTATATAAAAGCAAAACATGATTCTGTACTGTTATTGCCGTTTGTGATATTCTCATAGAAGTGATTTGGTGCCATTTAGCCTACTAAAGTAAATAAGTGCTGACTTACGCAATTAAATCCACATCTCTTTTACACAAGATAATCCTGAGGTAAACACCATTCAGTTTGTTGGCTACCTCAACTTTAATGACTTGTCAGTGAGCCAAAAAAGCATTCAGCTGTAATTTCAAAACTGCAGAGGATAAACACAGCTAGTCCATAGTTCACAGCTTTTTCTGGCTACCTGTTGTAAAGTTCGACTTGGAAAAGGACTGTACGCCTTTACTCAGAATTGACAGAAGTTGAATGACCTAGCTTTGGCAGAAAATAATAGTTAGCAAGTCCATTAGGACCAAACAATGGCCATAATTTGCATGCAAAGCTAAGATTCAGCCTTTTTTCCTGTTCTGTTCCGAGTCATAAGGATTGCACTTTGTGCATATTACAAAATAATTAAATGAAGTCTGCTCACTTGAGCTTCTATGTAGCACGAACACATCATGTGTAAACTCCCCTCATTTTAGTGTGTATACTCCAACACAGACAAGAGACGATATCAACCACATCCCCCATCAGAGGAGTACCAAGAAGTGGCGTCATAACGTTTTATTGTAACGGGTTGTACAAAACAAAGAGAGAAGTTACATGGAACTGTGCCTGGAGAGCAGCACAAGGTTTACTAAAATTAGAAAAAAGGGGAGGAAAGAGGGGAAGGAAGTTAAAATAGAAAAAAAAGAAAAAAAAAAAAGAAAAGGTCACCACTCGTCCCGTATCATTTGTGAAGCCGTCTGTCCATGTGTGCATTGATGGACCGACCCCCATGTCAGGGAGCCACACAGGTTTTAAAGAGTCTCATTTTGGAGGTAATGATCACCACCATCAGCTAAAGGGCCACGATGAAGGCAGCAAAGGGTTAAACATCAGAGCCAGGACCCAGAGGAGGGGAGGGGGGCTGGGGACAGGAGGGAGGAGAGCGGGGGAGGGAGGGTCACGGCTGCTTCTAGAATCCGTGGACCTTGAGCTGCTCCTCTTTCGCCAGGCCAATCTGTAGGGGGAGGGAGAGAGGGGGAAGGGGGAGGTTAGACAAAGGCCACTTTCAGCTCCCAGTCAGCAGATCAGAAGGGCTGACCGAAAGAAATGTTGAGTGGAAGGGGCTTTAACATCAGATGTTTATGAAGACCAGCAAAGGTGTAGGAGGCTTACCTCAGTCAAAAACTGGCAAATGTTCTTACGCTGGTCACCTTGCAGTTGAATCACCTCACCATACTCTGGATGCTCAATCACAGTCCCATTGCAGGCAAATTTCTGTGGAGAAAAGTAAATCCCTTAAGAGAGGAAAAACGAAACCTAAATGCCTCACAAGGTCAGACCACTGGCACACAAGGTTAGCAAATTAAAGTGCATAGCCACGCACCCTCTTGAAGGCCTTGACTAGCTTCTTCTTGTCATAGTCATCGGCGATGCCCTGGACTGTGGTCAGCGTCTTCCTGCCGTTGCGCTGCTGGATTCTTATGTGGATGTAGTCCTCAGTCCCTGCTGGGAGCCGGTCATCACCCTTAGATGCATCAGCAAAGGGGTCTGGGGAGCGCAATAAATAAATAAATACACACATGCACAGCAAATCATATCAACATAAATGGATGCAGGTTGCATTTGCACTTGATGACTAACGATTCGACTAGCAGGAAGTCGGAAGTCATCGCTTAAAAAAAACCGCTATTCATCTACAAATAAGGTTAGTTACACTGATTAAATATGACGTGGTCAGTCTGGTTCAAATAAGTTACATTTGTTGACCGTAAATTATTAACTTCTAAGTGCTTCCAACACGAAAAATGAATCCAAGTGGAATGATGGCTAACGCGACATTTTGATAATCAACACATCATCTTAAAGCCATCCAGTTATCATGGGACGAATAACTTCAAGCCCCTCCACAATTCATATTTATAGGGTATTGCACAAACACCTCATAGCGATCTAAAAATAGATGTTGAGACTTGGTACTAAGAGGCCGCAAAAGGGCCCGTGAGTCGTCGTGTTCACCAATACAAGGGTGCGTAACATTGCGCTAACAAGCTAAGCTAACGTTACAGCATGCATCATCCTAGCACTGGCGTTAAAAGCAGCTAAAATGTACAATAGCCAACTGACTATCGACCCACATTGCCGTAATAACTACTGAGGCAGAATAGAAATATGCGGGTTTACTAGCTGATAATCGTTGACTCGACAATCATCTTTGTTTGCACTGAAAACAGGGCATTTGGCCAAGAGAAGAGTAGATTTACGGACGTAAAATACTAAGGCCTGTTAGCATACCTTGCTACCAATCCTGACGTTTGGTACATAGCGTTAATTCTTAGCCTATGATAGCAATTCAACAAGGAAGTCTAGGATGAAATCAAAAACTCCTCAAGATACTTAAAAGGTGTATTAAAATTGTATTACTAAACAACACACTATAGTCATATATATTTGTCAGACATCGAATGTTTAGTTTGTCGAGTAAGCGTTAGGCCTGACTAGGCAATCCTTACGCCCTTCCCCCACCCCACCAACATCGAGGTTGACGTAAATTTCTTCTTTCTTACCAAAAGTTTGGAGGTTCTGGATAGCGGACATACGATAAGTTTCTCTTTCCTTTCGGATGACAACTGGTTGTCGAGCGATTGGTTCTCTTTAAATAAATGTACTAGTTTTCTGCTTGCTTCCACCCGTAGGTTTGCAGTACCAGCTACTCGCTGCTCTCAAAATGGCGATTGCTCGGTTGGTGAAGAAGAAAACATCTCTTTATAGCCCCGCCCCGTGTGAAGGACGATGACGTTATTTGTTGTACGCCACACCCGTCATCTTACGCAACCCTTACCGGAAAAGTGAGAGCAGAGTAATTTTCCCTGAAATTTCCCTAGTTGAATTATTTAGGAAATGTTTTTTATTCATAAATGTGAATGCATTCAAATCTGCTTATTCAGGTCGTCTTTGTCTTTAGAAGAGAGTTCACATCTTTGGTCTTAGACACACATCAATGATGAAATGAAAAAGAAAAATGGAAGGATTTGATGTTAACACCGCATTCAGGTAGCCGGATGCATCAGCCGCTTTCACATAATTTCACTTCGTACAAAGCTGTGGTGGAGATAAAAGAAACTGTGCAAAAGCACTAGGCGGCGTTAGCCTGGCTAGCATTCAGGCAGCTTGGAGGGTCGGTCAGACTGAAAATCATGTACTATGAGTACTGCACCCTTGCTGGGAGAGTGTGAATTTTGGCAGGTGAGGGCTTTCACAGAGCCTGTTCTATTTACATTTTTCTGGCTTTACCAAATGGCGTATACCTACCGGAAGTTACGATCATATTGTAGAATTACCATCTTCCGCCATTTTCATGATAAGGATGCAATTTATATGGCGATTAAAACCAACTTGTTACTAGCCAAAATTTACATTTACATTTACATTTAGGCATTTAGCAGACGCTTTTATCCAAAGCGACTTACAAAAGAGGATAACATTCAAGCTACAACACAATGAACTAACAAGGAGTGCATATTGCTAACATAGAATCTGCGCTGTTTTAAGTTGAAAGTGCAATAGTGTAACACAATGTAGAGAAATTAAATTATTAAGTGCATTCTCAAAGTTTACACCAGGAGATATTCTTGGAAGAGCTTAGTCTTCACGAGTTTCTTGAAGGTGGAGAGGGTATCAGTTGATCTGGTAGCACTTGGGAGGTCATTCCACCAGCGCGGAACCAGATATGAGAAGAGTCTGGACCGACCTGCACAAGGTGTTGGCCGTGCTAGAAAACGTTCCTTAGAGGAGCGTAGTGGTCGTCGGGTGACATAGGGCTTCAGAAGAGAATTCAAGTAGATGGGAGCAGAGCCATCATTCACCCTGTAGGCCAACATAAGTGCCTTGAATTTAATGCGAGCAGCCAAGGGCAGCCAGTGAAGTTCAATGAACAGAGGTGTGACATGTGCCCTTTTTGGCTGGTTAAAGACCAGACGTGCAGCTGCATTCTGGATCATCTGTAGCGGTCTCACTGCACAGGCTGGTAGGCCTGATAGGAGGACATTGCAGTAGTCAAGACGAGAGATAACCAGGGTCTGAACCAGGAGCTGGGTTGCATGTTGGGTTAGGTACGGCCTGATCTTCCTTATGTTGAATAGGGAAAAACGGCACGACCGAGCCACAGAGGCAACGTGATCTGCAAAGGTCAGTTGGTCATCGATCATGACACCTAGGTTTCTTGCCACTTTGGTGGGAGGAACAGACAGGGAGTCGATCTTGATACTGATGTCGTGATGTATGGCTTGTTTGGCTGGGAGGACCAGCAGTTCAGTTTTGGAGTCCCCAAAATAGTCCCCAATCAGTTGGCATTACAGCTTCTACTGGGTATAGATTATGAGCATCATGGTTGATCTTGTCTTGTTTTTCTCTGTTGTGCTTACTCATATGCTGGAAAAAAATCACTCTGATAAATGTCAATAAATGTTCCATATCTCCGCCCTTATAGTTTAATTTGTGATAGCTCTGGTGAAAGACAATAAGTCGAAAACTAGCTAAAACATTACCGATTTGGTCAAGTGTCAGGAACCATACAGCTGGTGATTATTATTTTCTACTCTTATCGGGCACAATGCTGGATGAGAAACCCAGGTTAAACAGGCAAAAAGTATCTGTCAGTTTTAAATAAATGTTTGATGAACTGCTCTGGACAGCTATAATTTTTTACTCATATGTAGTTGAAATAAGCAAAAGTGGGGGGCAGAATTCGATAATGTATTGTAGGGGTGGTGGTAGCGTAGTGGTTAAGGAACCTGCCTAGTGTGTAAGTAGCCTGGAAAGTTTTGGGTTCGAATCCCGGCTGCCACCGTTGTGCCCTTGAGCAAGGCACTTAACCCTAAGTTGCTCTAGGGGAGACTGGCCCGGAGCAATTGATAGTTGATGAGTTGTAAGTCGCTTTGGATAAAAGCGTCTGCTAAATGCATAAATGTAAATGTATTGAGCCGTGTTGTATTTTAGGTCACCATTTCCACAAGCTTTGTAGCCTAGCATTAGCTAATATTGCTAACCTTGTTGATAGAAATAACTTATCTTATAATATGAACAGTAAATACCGGCTAGATCAGTTGTGGAAACCTGGCGGTTGTCCCTCCACTTCCATTATATTGGTGTTTATTGGTGGTCCATTGAGTGTGAGAAGTGTCCATCCTCCCACACTTTTGACCGTTAGAAGTGCACCATCCGGGTACTTGCAGTGCACTGCAGTTTGCTAGTGCTGCTAGTGTGAACGGATTTGAGGGTGATGCACCAAGCCTTCATCCCCGAGACAAAGGTAGACATAACACTGTTCACCTATTTTCTAGACTTGTCAATCTTCTCTGGATGGCCTGATCTCCACCGATGTCTCTTGGTAATCTCCGGGAAGATGATCCTCATCTGAGGGAAACGCCGGCAGAGATGGTGCAGATCCTGCTTCATCACTGCGACGAGACGGATGCTCTTCATACATCCCAAGTCGTTCCCGCTGCAGTGAATCAGCATGACATTCGTAATGTCTCCATAATGTGTCCATAATCCATAAACTTGTATATTGCCACCCAGTGGGCATTTTAATCTCCAATGTGTCATTGTGAGATAGTGAGAACCACACAAAAATTGACATGTAGGTGCAATGGATGCCAGCTAGCCTAGCTGTATATGTAGAATTCTAATAAACCTCCCTAACAACTGCTTAAGAGCCTGCTAGTCAGTTGCCTGGAAGCTGGCTAGGGCACTTGATTTCCGATCTGAGGTTGTGGATTCAAGCCCTGGGCTGGAGTGGAATTTTTTAAATTCAAGCAATTAATTGTCCCCATATCGAGAGATATTGAGAAATCTAACCTATGGCCTGGTTGCCCCTGAGCAGAAGTAGTTTGTTAATGAATTAGAACCGTTTCCCTCTATCAAATGGAACCAGTGAGCAACCAGATGGGTGGTGGAATCCTCAGTGTCGGTGCAATGTGTACATAAAGATCATATTAGGAATGACCGATCAGCAGATAATCTGAGAAAAACTGCATAGTCAAACCTGCCTAATGCTATGATTAGGCAACAGGTAAGTCATGGTTCCAGCGAAGAGGAGATATTTAGCTGACGATGGAGGAGGAGGACACTGAAGACACTTCTTCACCATTTTCTCTGCTTTATGTACAACTTACAGCAACTCTTAAACAAAAAACTGTATTCCTCTTGGCCATTTGCCGCAGAATTTGATTTTTAATTTTTACTTTTCATCCTTACCAACTTATATAATTAGGATGCAGACACAAAATTGGTGAGCTCTTTCTTTACTGGTAGTTTTTCTGACACCACATTGCAGGTAACTTGATGCAAACTGCATAGTCAAGCCTGCCTTATGCTCCGGTTACTCAATAGGTAAGTCAGAGTCTCCCTAGCATGGAGTCACCTAACTGACAATGGAGGAGGAGGAGGTTGAAGACACCACTTTTCCATCAACAATTTCTTCCACCACTGTCATTACTCTGGTTCTTGTGGTGGAGGTGGATGCTGCAGCTGTTTTTGCAGATGCAGACAGCGATGCAGAATATGATGAAGATGAAGCCGTTCTGGTGGAGCGGAGAGATGAGACAGTGGTCACCAAAGTGTTGTGGATTGTCAAGTTTCAACAATTACAATCTATTAGTTAAAATTTGGATGACTACTTACGAGATCGTAGACGTGTATGCATCACTGTTGATTGGTCTTCTGTACTCAGTGATCTCCAGCTCCAGTCTGGTCTTGATGTCGAGCAGAAGGGAGTGCTCGATGCTCTGGCGCAAAAGGTCTACCAGGCCTCCAGCTCCTTTCTGTTCTTGACGGCCACAGCCTCGTAGTGTTCACGGACTCTGGCCAAAACTACAGTGAGGTCGTCCTGAGGAGCAGTGTCCACCTCTACATTTACTGTGCTGCCGACGTGTGCGCGAAGAGTCACAAGATCCTTAGGAAGACATGATAAGATAGACTGATATGATAGGAAGACATGATAAGATTGGACACAGGCATACAGCACACCGAAAGCAGCTGTGGCCAACTGATTAGGGCCTCAGACTTGTAACCCAAGCCTGTGACCAGTTGGAAAAATGTGGGTAGGGGTAGTGGTTGAACATTGCCCATGTTCACATCACATCCACAGCTGAGGAGCAAGGCGCCTATAAGAACTCTCTGCTCTCTGGGTGGCTGCCCTCTGCACTGGGTTATGTGTGTTCACCCACTATGTGCTGGGTGTGTCACTAATTCATGGGTGGTATGCAGAGGTGGAAATTCCCTGAAGGATCAAGACAATATAATAATGCTTGCTTTGTTTTCATTAATAAGTCATTAACAACCCATCATTAGCAATGAACAAATCATTTCAAGGATTTGTTAAGATGGGCTGAATTCTGTACAACCCTTTATTTATGGAAATGTTGTAAGGATCCTGAAAATACAGTACAAAGCATTTGTAAACTGTAAACAATCGCAAACAACTATGTTTTCATATACATTTGTATGTTTTGGAATAGTGATTAAGTAATGATTTGATCATAGCAATATGGATTTGGTAATTAAAAGTTAATGGACAGTTATTTAAAAAAGTGTTCCCATCAATTTTAGAAAACTAGACTAGAAGAGTGCTCGATGAACTCGCTTGTCTCTGAAGTCATTGGCAGCCAGTTTGGCATCATCAGTGCCCACAACAACTCCTCCTTTCATACCAATGATGACCATAATCTCACACACACACACACACATCTCTCAACAAAACCAATTTTTGTGAAAGCTCTGGCCATGCTGAATGTGAATTTCAGTTTTTGATATCGATAACTTTGGGAAGCACTGCCTGTTTCAGCCCCATGAATAGCTGTCAAAGTCAAGTTGCTTTTACATTTAATTCAAATTGAAACACATAACTAATATACAAGAAATACAATAGAACTATAATAGAACTGTAATGCAATAGAACTACTCCATTGCATGGAGGAGTTGGAACATGTCTTATGGTAGGCGCCTATTTGGCATATGGTTCATCAGTATGATTAATGAAATGGTAATACTGGTGATGGTGATATGAATGGTGATAAGCCTAAATGGACTGCATTTATATAGCATTTTTACAAGCCTCACGTTCACCCATTCATACACCAGTGGCAGAGGTTTCCATGCAAGGTGCCAACCTGCTCACCGGGAGCAATTTGGGGTTCAGTATCTTACTCAGCGACACTTCGATGGGGTGGAACAGCGACACTCCAGTTGCTGAACAGCACCTCTACCACCTGCGCCACCACAGCAGTGTCTACTGACATTCTGAATTGCAACACTCACCGTAGACTGGAGTTCTCCAATGGTAAGCATGAATCCAAAGAAGTCATGTGTAGCAGAGCCGATCCTAGCCTCCATGAACTGTCTGATCTTCAGCTCCAGCTTAGCATTGGCTTTCTTCAGAGAGCGCACCTTGGCCAGGTAGGTGGCCTGACGCGTTCATGGTGAATTTCCCGTTGCCAATGAGGGGCTCCAAACCAGCAGCCAAGCTGAAGCTGGCGCCACTATCGGCAGCAAGCCTGAATCCTACACCAGCGCTCAGCGCAATGCCAGCACCAGCATTCATTCCGAGATCGCTGGAGATGCGCACTCCAGAACCTCCTGCACCGCCGTAGACACTACCAGCCTCCATAACGCTCATGCGAGCTCCACCACCAGACAGGGAGAGCACCTGTCTAACCCCCATGCGATGGATGATATGGAGGAACCCTTAAATAAAAGTAAATATTAAATATATGCCTATAGTGAAAGAAATCAGCACCTGTTTGTGTATAATTTAAGTTGTGTATAATTTAATATGTTTATGTAGCCTGAGATGGCCATGTCAGAGACATGATTTTAATCTTGTTGTGTAGAACTTTTGTTCACTGACCTGACAGTAGATTTCTTTAGGATTCAGTTTTAGTGTCTTGGCAGAGATGAGTGATTGTGATTAAAAATATAAAGTGTGTGGTATTTCTTGCTGTTGGGTCTTCAGAACGAAAAGTGGCATAAAATACACATTATTCCTTTTTGCATTACATTAATGAAAAGAGGAAAGGGAATGCTTCACTGGGTCCAAACTTGTCAAACGGAGTAAACTCAGTGTGCTCATCAAAGAAGGGCCTATAACACATTGATACAAAAATAGAAACCTCTGAGGCACACTTGTCAGCAAATTTAGAAAGCCCTCCAAACTATTGTTATATTACTATCTCTATTTTTGTATCAATTGTTCCATGTTCTGATCCCCTTTGCCAAGAACTTTGTCATTGTGATAATCACAGGCATTTTCATGGTAACCCGTACATTTCAGATTGTCCTATGCTATGCATTGCTAAAGCTGTCATAAGAGTTTAAAGCATGAGGTAGCTTGTTCCAATTAGAAATAGATTAAGAAGAAGAAATCTTTTATCATGCAACTAATTTTGGGGCCATCTTCAGATTCATTTCGATAGTAGGCCATTCAATTCATTGTACAGGTTGAGTCTGTGTTTCCTGCTTCATCTTTTCAGCCTGTTGCACCACCGCCGGTCCCATCAGGTCAGCTGCAGGGTCATCCGCTGGAATGGATGTTTCGCCCCCTTAAGCAGGACATCCCTGGCAGAGGGGGCCAGTGGCTCACTAGGGACATCTAGCTGCCACCCCCTGCAGCTGCCTTCACTGGGCTGCAGTCCCTCAGCCAATGGCTTTAATCTGCAGCCAGAGCCAGTAGCTCTTATTGTCTCCCAGCACCTTTAAAGCTTTCCTCAGGCTTGCTCCTACCACTCCAGCACCTCGCAGCCGCTGGACTGGTTAGATGATTTTGGACTTTCTGGTGGAACTCTGTTTTTGGATTATTCGTTTGGTATGTTTTTTGGAATTACCTTTTGAACTGAATTTCCCCTGTTTGGATTTACACTTTTTGGAAAAGCGTAAGGAGAGCCCAGACACACCCCCTGCAATGGATGATCCAGAGGACATGGAGACACGTCTGGAGAAGGTGTCAACCATTGTGAGTGGAGGCTACTGATGCTTCTTGGAAGAGCTCAGGAGTGATGAGAGAACAGACACACAGCCCTTCTATACAGAAGCAAAAGTCAAGGGTTGCACTGACATGACTTTAAAAACATCTCAGCGATTCAGCGATTCTGCGATTCTGCCTCAGGAATTCTAGTAATCCTTGTGGCAGGTTCATTAAAAGTTCATTATGCATTTGTGACTGAGTATTAACAAAAGTATGTTTCTTATATGAAGAGGCCTAAGATTACCACAACAGGGTAGAAGACAGAAATGATCTCAGTGAGTGAGTGAGTGAGTTGGCATGTTGTCATGTCTGTACCATCAGACAAGTACACGTTATGCACATTGTACACGTTATGCACATTGCACATTAAGTAGACATAGAGGCATAGAAAATATTTTTTTACAATGCAGAATGTAGAGGAGTTGTGCTTCTATACGGCTGCCAGTGGTGTAATTTGCACATAATGATGTATAGTACACCCATACAAAATAACAAGATTTTGACAAGATTTTCGTTCTTGCAGTTGCAGCTCTGGCCATCAGAAACAGAAAGGAACTGGAGGCCTGGTTCCAGGCAAAGGTGGGTTGACTAAACAGAGCTGCCCACTAGTCTGTATACATCAATCCAATTGCACAGACGTATCCTAAAGGTTGTGGCAGGAAAACCACAATTTTGGGTAAACCCTCAGTAGTGTACTGTATTTTGGGGTGAAGATATAGTTATCAGATATAAGGCAGGCCTTCCATGACAGACAGGGATGTTTTAAACATAATCAGTTTGCTAGTTATCTCTATATCTTTGCTAGTTATCTCAGCATTATATAACAAAGAGGTAACATGCTGTAGGCCATGCAGAGCTCTCCACATTAATTTGTGCCGTGGGTCGTCTTGGGTAGTTACGTGACAGAGTTAGGCTGACATATATTTTGACAAAATGACTCACAATGAAAAACTTCCAAACTTGAAATTGGCCAAATTTTATACATTAGAATTAAAAATGCCTAATCTTGAATATAACTGCAACTCCTGTGCGTATGATATTCTTTTGTAGAATCTTGACATTAACTGAACTCTAAATCTTCTATGACATCCCGCACATGTGTGCAGCCAGTTAAGAGATCTGACATCATTATTTTTTTGTAAACCCCTCCAGATCATCCAGATTCCTGTCTCACCTTTATGTTTTTTTAGACTAGAGGTACAGTATATTTTGTTCACTAAAATGCTGGATTGTTCAATCATCCCCACTTTTAGAGTCCCAGTAGAGACAGGCATGATACCGTGACCACTGAAGCTTTAGCAAAGTACAAAGTACCTCAGTGAACGTTCCCAGAAAAGTATCTCTAATATGAACCTGCAGAATCACTGGAATCACAAAAATTCCCTCTGGCAGGGGCTACAGATCCCTTTGCATAAAAACAACCAGACACAAGAACAGCTTCTTTAACTGCTGATAAGTTGGGTCACCCCAACTTTGGCCATTCACCCATTCTCCAACACATTACATACTTATCATTCTAGTATGCATCTTGCACACTATATTTACACATTACATATTTTATCATTCCAATATGTATCTCACACACTACATTTGCACTTTACATCCCACTCCATGTGTACTTTGTACATTGTGTCTTATTTGTATACTATGTAGAGAGGTGCCTCTATGTATATTGTTGTCTCTATTGTACAGTATGGTCTATATATTTCTATTTGTCTATTGAGTGTACTTGATTCCCGGTTCTCAATTCCCATCTCTAACCAAATTGGGCCCAAACTGTCAGTATTTTGTGTGATCACCATTATTATGCACTGCCGTAACTTCTGTGGGCTTTACATTCACCAGAGCTGCACAGGTTTCTACTGTAATCCTCTGAAACTAAAGGTGATGGACTGGCCAAGCACCTAAACCCATTTGAGCACCTGTTGTGCATCAGCAGTATGGATCTGTGTGTGTGTTTGTGTGTGTGTGTGTGTGTGTGTGTGTGTGTGTGTGTGTGGCCTACTACTGTATGCCAAACCCATAATGGCTGCCTCCTCGCATGTTTTAGGGGGGGGTCATTTTTCTGCCAAAAAGCTCAGTTTTGTTTCACCTGACATTTTCCTCAGCATTTAGAAATTCAAGAAACTCCAGTCAATTCATTTACTAGTGTCATTTCATTTCAATGAAGTTTTTTTTAATGGAGAATTCACAGATTTATTTTGTTATTGTTATTTGTTTGCTTGCTTACTTGTCTGTTTTTTTAAACTTTGTAATTCAAAGATGTTATTTTTTGTATATCTGTACCAAAGATTTTTTAGCAGAGCGTAGCGCTCTAGAATCTTTGATCTGTGCCACCCTCCAACTTGCATGGGGGCAGTTGAAGGATGAGCCAACATATATAACAAAAACCAAAAAAAAATGTAGAGCATGGAGAAATTATAATCTTTCATGCAACCAGTTTTGGGATCATCTTCAAATTCATTTTGATGGTAGGCTACTTTATGTGTTCATTGCAAAGACAGACACGTGTTTCACTTCAGAATGTAGAGTGCTCAAACTTTTCCTAAAGAGAGTGAGTCTGGTTTCAGGCTAATGTTTGTCTTCATCCAGCATTTTATTATTTATTTTTACTTTTCACCCCTACCAACTTATATAATTAGGATGCAGACACAAAATTAATGAGCTCTTTCTTTATTGGTAGTTTTTCTGACACCACATTGCAGATAATTTGAGGCAAACTGCATAGCCAAGCCGGCCTTATGCTCCAGTTACTCAATAGGTAAGTCAAAGCCTCCCCAGCATGGAGTCACTTAACTAACAATAGAGGAGGAGGTGGAGGAGGATACCACTTTTCCATCAACAACTTCTTCCACCACTGTCATCACTCTGGTTCTTGTGGTGGAGGCAGATGCTGCAGATACTGCAGCTGCAGCTGCTGCTGCTGATGCAGATGCAGACAGTGATGCAGAATACGATGAAGATGAAGCCGTTCTGATGGAGAGAAGAGATGAGACAGTGGTTGTGGCTTGTCGAGTTCTAGCAATTACAATCAATCAGTTAAAATTTGGGTGGGCACTTACGAGATCGTAGAGGCGTATGCGTCACCGTCGAGCAGTCTTCTGTACTCAGCGATCTCCAGCTCCAGTCTGGTCTTGATGTCGAGCAGGAGCGAGTACTCGGCGCTCTGGCGCTCAAGGTCTATGCGGAGGGCACCGAGCTGCTCTTCCAGGCCACTCACTTGTACTTGGAAGCCAGCCAGCATGCTAGCATAGCGGGACTGTGTCTGTGCCAGGGTGGCTTCCATGGATGCTTTCTAAGATGCCAACAGAAGGAGACCAGTCAGTGAATCATGAGCAGCAGTGAAGAGATTGCTTCTCAGAAAACATCAATACTACCACTGTCATTAATATTCTATGCTAGGTTAAAACTGAAATCTGTTACCTCACTGTAATGCTACATATGATTAACTAAGCATCAATTAGCTAGTATTAAGATATCTTCAAGGTAGGCAAGATCTCTGACATCTGTATAGCTATCCCATATAACATGACAAGGTTTAACTCACCATACTGACAAGGCCTTGCAGCTCAATCTGTAGTGACTGGACTGTGGTCCTCAGGGTTGTGACTTCTGAAGAGGAGGTCTGGAGGACTGTTGTGCTTGTCAGGACTTCTTTGCTGAGTGCTTCTGTCTGAATATCACACAAACAGTCAGAAGTTAAAAACAGTGTTTAGGATACATCTGTGCAATTAGACTGATGCAAACAGAGTAGTGGGCAACTCTGTTTTGTCAATTCACCTTCGCCTGGAACCAGGCCTCCAGTTCCTTTCTGTTCTTGACAGCCACTGCCTCATAGTGTTCACGGACACCGGCCAGGACTGCAGCGAGGTCATCCTGAGGAGCAGCGTCCACCTCTACGTTTACTGTGCTGCCGACGTGTGCACGAAGAGTCACAAGATCCTATGAGGAAGACATGTTGATAACGATGGAGAAGATGACCAAGGAGTTTATTTTAAACCTTACGTCTATCTCTGCACCACATTTCATGCAACTGAGTACAAAAAACATCCCACAGACATATGAATAGGAAATTAAATCAACAAACCTCCTGGTGGTTCTTCTTCAGGTAGGCAATCTCATCCTGAATGGCAGTGATCTGCAGGGTAAGGTCTGATTTGGAGAGGGTGAGGTCATCCAGGACCCTCTTGAGTCCAGTGACGTCAGCCTCCACGGACAGACGCATGGCCTGCTCTGCCTCAAATCTGAACAATGAAAAACAATTGAATCAATTTGACAAGTTTAATAGGACAGAACATTTAGTTTTCTGTGATGTGCTGTGTTGCTGCAATCTCTCCACTATAGATATTTTTCTGATGATAATGGGAAAGGATTTAATAAAGTATTGTTGAAAAAGTAGAAGAGGGCCAAAACTCACTTTACTCTGAAGTCATCGGCAGCCAGTTTGGCATTGTCAATGCCCAGCACAACTCCTCCCTTCATACCGATGATGGCCATAATCTTAATTCAAGAAAAAAAATTAATGAATAAAAGTTAAATCCAGGACAACCCCTTACAAATAAGTTATAGTCAAGTTGTAGTTGTGTTAGCCTACAGGAATACTACAATTTATACAGTTTTTTATCTATTCTGTAGCATAACCAACTGTGAAGCTGCTGTATTCACTTTATGGCTTCGACTATACAGATCTCCGGATATCAATATGTTAAGAGAGAAGCGACAAAACTCTGTAACCTGAATATGTTTCTACAATGACATGAATTACGTAACTAAATGATTCATTACATAAATGATTTTTCACAGAAGTGGTTCAAGCAACCGTTAACCACATTTCCACACTTTTAATGTAGGCCTACATCGCCACACTCACCTTGGCCTGAAGTTCGCTGATGGTCACCATGAATCCAGTGAAGTCATGTGTAGCAGGGCCGATCCTTGCATCCAGGAACTGTCTGATCTTCAACTCCAGCTCGGCGTTGGCCTTCTCCAGAGATCGCACCTTGGACAGGTAAGCGGCCAGACGGTCATTCAGGTTCTGCATAGTGAACTTCCCGTTGCCAACGACGGATTCGAAACCAGAAGCGAGGCTGAGGCTGCCGCCACCACCGGCAGCGAGCCCGAATCCTGCACCAGCGCCCAGCCCAATGCCAGCGCCAGCACCTATTCCGAGACCGCTGGAGATGCGCACTCCAGATCCTCCTGCTCCGCCATAGACACTACCGGCCCGCATGACGCTCATGCGAGCTCCACCACCAGACAGGGAGAGCCCAGACACACCCCCTGCGATGGATGATCCGGAGGACATGGAGACGCGGCTGGAGAGGGTGGCAGCCATTGTGAGTGGAGGCTACTGGTGCTTCTTGAAAAAGCTCAGGATTGATGAGAGACACAGCCTTTTTATACAGATGCAAAAGGCATGAAATACAGGCTACCGGCATGACTCTGAAAAAATCCCAAGGATTCCGCCTCAAGCGTCCCGTTAATCCCTGCGGCATTTTAAAGTTCACTTTGCAATGCACAATGTGACAGGCCAAATTTCAGTTTCGTCTGACGAAACAGATTTGATACAGCAGCACTGTAATATTTCTGTCCAAAATATTGTGTATTCTGCACAAACCTCTGTAAAAGAAAATTAGACGAAATACAAAACAAATGCAACGTGAAAGTATAGTATATACGCCTTTGATCCCCCGAGGGAAATTTGATCTCTGCATTTATCCCAATTGTGAATTAGCGAAACACACACAGCACAGAGTGAGGAGAGGCACACACTAACCCGGAGCAGTAGGCTGACTACTACCATGGCATCCGGAGAGCAATGACAGGTTAGCTGCCTTGTGCAATGGGAAAGCAGTGCTCAGCGGCCACACTTCTCCTTCGGTCGAGGATCGAACTGGCAACCCTTTGTTCTCAAGCACGAAGCCCTAACCAGCAGGCCACGGCAATACACATGTTTACATTTATGTGTTACAATTGGTGAGTGGGCAGTATTGAACAAACCAGTTAAAATGCTGTGTTGAATATTATGCAACACTCCACATTTTTCACACCTCAGCTTGAGTCAAAAGACATGTATAGAATATGTTATGAAGTCTTGAAAGGAAACTACCGGTATTTACTTACTTTTTACCTCATATAGAATATTTACAGAAAAAATAACATATCGGCACCCTTTGTTTTATGTTTTGTAGGCAAAATAAATTAGCTATAATATTCTAAGACATCCAACAAATGTGAAGAATTTCAAGTAGGGATTTGACACCAGTACCCTTTTGTAAATCCCTCCAGATCATCCAGATTCCTGTGTCTCTCTTGTGCATTCTCTTTGGGTCATCAAACTAGTTTTGAAGCGAGGGAACAGAGATCGCAATGCCAGAAACTATTTTTTCACATTAATTCATATGTAAGTACTGTTCAATGACCTGATGGAGGATTTAATCGTGATCCACTGCGTCCTGGCAGAAACAAGCATTTTGGTTTGCCCATTGTTGCTGGGAGTCCATTAGGTCATGAACTTTACTTAAGGTTCCTAGGGCCTTCAGGCATCTTTGCTAATATGTACATATGTAGCCATATGTAATCAAGTGTGTATTACTTCACTAATGCTCTTGGGTGCATACAATTCGGTAACACGCTTTATAAACATGGTATTCATAAGGCTCAATGAAGATATTTATAAAGGGTTATAATGCACGAAGATTAATAAAGCTTCATAAAGCGTCATTCACCTGTTGATGCTAGGGAAACATACCACTTTACTTATTGTTAGTAATGGTGCCTTTTTGCCTCCACTCCAAGCCTACACTACACCAAGCCTTGAGAATGCACTTAATAATTTAATTCTCTACACTATTGCACTTTCAACTTAAAACAGCGCAGATTCTATGTTAGCAATATGCACTCCTTGTTAGTTCATTGTGTGGTAGCTTGAATGTTATCCTCTTTTGTAAGTCGCTTTGGATAAAAGCGTCTGCTAAATGCCTAAATGTAAATGTAAATGTACACTCCAAGTAGTAAAACCTTATAAGCTAACTTTATAATGGCTCATATGTATATTAATAGGTATTTATACACTGTTTTCATGGGTTGTTGTGGTAATCAGGGGTTTAATGAGGTTTATGTTTTGGGGTTCAGTGGTGACATAATGTGTAAAGAACACTGGTACCTTGTCTGAACTGTGGTGCAGTAGGTGCCATTACTGTTTCACATTCTCATTGTGTGCACATTTGGAGTAAAAGAAAATGGCCAATAAGTTTTTATTTATGTAAAGTGATTTCTCTATATAGGATGGTAAGGGTAAAACACCTTTATAGGTGTGAGTTTCATTGTGTAACCTGTGGGTTATGAGGACTGTTCAATTGCATGTTTGGGACAATTCCAGAAGGAATCTTTTCATGTAGGGCAATGGAGGTCTTAGTTTCCTGGCCAGCAGGAAAGTGGTGAAGTCAGCCAGCCATGACCAGGCTAACAGGTAAGCAGTCCTCTCAGTATGTGGAGGAGGAGAGGAGCCTCGATGAAAAACCTTATTCAGATGGAGTCTGTTGCAGTGCCATCTACAGGACAACCAGAGGAGGTGATTCCTTAACATGGATTACAATGGGTTGTGTTGGTTGGCAGCAAAACCAAATGGGCTTTGGATTGTTTTTAGGTGCAGTGGGCGTGACTTTGGTTTTGACATCCACAGATGCTACTTTTTCTGTAGCTATACTATCCTCCACAACTTCTGTTGTGGGAAAGATAATTAAATAGGATTTCATATAGGCAAAAACTGTAAACACACAAAGCACATCACTGTTACATGACTACTTAAAAAAGGTGTGTAGATCTATTCCAAAGTTATAACAAGAATGTATGTGGTTCTTTCCAAGAAGAACTTATCTTTTAACATGCAACTAGTTTTGGGATCATCTTCAAATTCATTTTGATGGTCAGATGTGGGGTCATGGACAGTTGTGTGGGCAAAGACTGACCTGTCATTCACTTCTGAATAGAGAGTACTCAAACTTTTCATAAAGAGACTGAGTCTACTTATAGCAGGCTGATGTTTGTCTGCTGATGTTGCCAGCATTTTTCTCTGGTTTAAGTATAAGTTACAGCAACTCTTTTTAGATAACACCAAAGTGTGTATTCCCCTTGATGGCCATTTGGGGCAGGACTGATTTTTTTATTTTTACTCTTCTCCCCTACCAACATAACCCAAATAAGGATGCACACATAAAATTAGTGATCTCTTCCTTTATTGGTAGTTTTTCTGACACCACATTGCAGATAACTTGAGGCAAACTGCATAGTCAAAGCTGCCTTATGCTCCGGTTACTCAATAGGTAAGTCAGAGTCTCCCTAGCATGGAGTCACCTAACTGACGATGGAGGAGGAGGAGGTTGAAGACACCACTTTTCCATCAACAACTTCTTCCACCACTGTCACCACTCTGGTTCTTGTGGTGGAGGCAGACGCTGCAGATGCTGCAGCTGCTGCTGCTGATGCAGATGCAGACAGTGATGCAGAATACGATGAAGATGAAGCCGTACTGATGGAGAAGCGAGATGAGACAGTGGTCACCAAAGTGTTATGCAATATTTCAGCAGGTGCTATCCATCAGTTCAAATTTGGATGGCTACTTACGAGATCGTAGAGGCATATGCGTCACCATCAAGCAGTCTTCGGTACTCAGCGATCTCCAGCTCCAGTCTGGTCTTGATGTCGAGCAGGAGCGAGTACTCGGCGCTCTGGCGCTCAAGGTCTATGCGGAGGGCAGCGAGCTGCTCCTCCAGACTGCTCACCTGTCCCTGGAAGCCAGCCAGCATGCTAGCATAGCGGGTCTGTGTCTGTGCCAGGGTGGCTTCCATGGATGCTTTCTATAATGTAAACAGAAGGAGACCAGTCAGTGAATCATTAGCACAGATGAGAGATATTACTTCATTAATATTGCATCCTAGGTTAGAACTGAAATCTGTTACCTCACCATAGTGCCACATATGACTTATTGAGCATCAATTAGCAAGTAGTAAGATATCTTCAAGTTAGGCAAGATCTCTAATGTTGATGTCTGTTCAGTTGAACCATGTAACATGACAGGGCTTAATTCTGCACTCACCATGCTGACGAGGCCTTGCAGCTCAATCTGTAGTGACTGGACTGTGGTCCTAAGGGATGTGACTTCTGAAGAGGAGGTCTGGAGGACTGTTGTGCTTGTCAGGACTTCTTTGCTAAGTGCTTCTGTCTGAATATCACACAAAGATACACAAGTTAAAAACAATGTTTAGGATACGACTGTGCAATTGGATTGATGTATACAGAGTAGTGGGCAGCGCTGTTTAGTCAACTCACCTTCGCCTGGAACCAGGCCTCCAGTTCCTTTCTGTTCTTGACAGCCACTGCCTCATAGTGTTCACGGACACCGGCCAGGACTGCAGCAAGGTCATCCTGAGGAGCAGCGTCTACCTCTACGTTCACTGTGCTGCCGACGTGTGCACGAAGAGTCACAAGATCCTATGAGGAAGATGTTGATAACAATGGAGAAGATGACCAAGGAGTTTTTTTATGAACTTTAAGTCTATCTCTGCACCACATTATATGCAACTGAGTATAAAAACAAATTACCCAAAAAATATGAAAAGGCAATTAAATCAACAAACCTCCTGGTGGTTCTTCTTCAGGTAGGCAATCTCATCCTGAATGGAAGTGATCTGCAGGGTAAGGTCTGATTTGGAGAGGATGAGGTCATCCAAGACTCTCTTGAGTCCAGTGATGTCAGCCTCCACGGACAGACGCATGGCCTGCTCTGCCTCAAATCTGAACAATGAAAAATAATTGAATCAATTTGACAAGTTTAATAGGACAGAACATTTAGTTTTCTGTGATGTGCTGTGTGGCTGCAATCTCTCCACTATAGAAATATTTTTCAGATAATGGAAAAGGATTTAATAAAATATTGTTGAAAAAGTAGAAGAGGGCCAAAACTCACTTTACTCTAAAGTCATCGGCAGCCAGTTTGGCATTGTCAATGCCCAGCACAACTCCTCCCTTCATACCGATGATGGCCATAATCTTAATTCAGGAAAAACAAATTAAGGAATAAATTTAAATCCAGACAACCCCTTACAGATAATTTGCAGTGAAATGCTGTTAACCTACAGGAATACTACAATTTCTACAATTTTTTAGACATGCTTATCTGGGGTGCATTTACCAAAGTTGGCAACAGACAATTGTACAGCAACCAACAAGGCTCCTGTAATGCTATTGTATTCAAAGTATTTGCTTCGGCTATATTGATATCCCGCAATTAATATGTTAAGAAACAGGCGATAAAACCGCGTAACTTGAATATGGTTCTGCAATGGCATGAATTACATAACTAAATAATTCCTTGTATCCATCACACAAGTGGTTCAAGCAACCGTTAATTCCACATTTCCACACTTTCAACGTAGGCCTACATCACCACACTCACCTTGGCCTGAAGTTCGCTGATGGTCACCATGAATCCAGTGAAGTCATGTGTAGCAGGGCCGATCCTAGCATCCAGGAACTGTCTGATCTTCAGCTCCAGCTCGGCGTTGGCCTTCTCCAGAGAGCGCACCTTGGACAGGTAGGCAGCCAGACGGTCATTCAAGTTCTGCATGGTGAATTTCCCGTTGCCAATGACAGACTCGAAACCAGCAGCGAGGCTGAGGCTGCCACCACCACCGGCAGCGAGCCCGAATCCTGCACCAGCGCCCAGCCCAATACCAGCGCCAGCACCTATCCCGAGACCGCTGGAGATGCGCACTCCAGATCCTCCTGCACCGCCGTAGACACTACCGGCCCGCATGACGCTCATGCGAGCTCCACCACCAGACAGGGAGAGCCCAGACACACCCCCTGCGATGGATGATCCAGAGGACATGGAGACGCGGCTGGAGAAGGTGGCAGCCATTGTGAGTGGAGGCTACTGATGTTTCTTGGAAGAGCTCAGGAGTGATGAGAGAACAGACACACAGCCTTTTTATACAGATGCAAAAGGCATGAATTATAGGCTACTGGCATGACTGAAAAAATCCCAAAGATTCTGCCTCAAGTGTCCCGGTAATCCCTGTGACATTTTAAAGTTCACTATGCAAATTAGTGTGACTCTGGAGAAATTTCTGTTTTCTCTGACGAAACAGATTTTATACAGCAGCACTGAAATATTTTTGTCAAAACAAACCTCTGTAAAAGAAAATTAGACGAAATACAAAACAAATGCAACGTGAAAGTATAGTATATATGCCTTTGATCCCCTGAGGGAAATTTGATCTCTGCATTTACCCCAATTGTGAATTAGTGAAACACGCACAGCTCAGAGTGAGGAGAGGCACACACTAACCCGGAGCAGTAGGCTGACTACTACCATGGCATCCGGAGAGCAATGACAGGTTAGCTGCCTTGTGCAATGGGAAAGCAGTGCTCAGCGGCCACACTTCTCCTTCGGTCGAGGATCGAACTGGCAACCCTTTGTTCTCAAGCACGAAGCCCTAACCAGCAGGCCACGGCAATACACATGTTTACATTTATGTGTTACAATTGGTGAGTGGGCAGTATTGAACAAACCAGTTAAAATGCTGTGTTGAATATTATGCAACACTCCACATTTTTCACACCTCAGCTTGAGTCAAAAGACATGTATAGAATATGTTATGAAGTCTTGAAAGGAAACTACCGGTATTTACTTACTTTTTACCTCATATAGAATATTTACAGAAAAAATAACATATCGGCACCCTTTGTTTTATGTTTTGTAGGCAAAATAAATTAGCTATAATATTCTAAGACATCCAATAAATGTGAAGAATTTCAAGTAGGGATTTGACACCAGTACCCTTTTGTAAATCCCTCCAGATCATCCAGATTCCTGTGTCTCTCTTGTGCATTCTCTTTGGGTCATCAAACTAGTTTTGAAGCGAGGGAACAGATATCGCAATGCCAGAAACTATTTTTTCACATTAATTCATATGTAAGTACTGTTCAATGACCTGATGGAGGATTTAATCGTGATCCACTGCGTCCTGGCAGAAACAAGCATTTTGGTTTGCCCATTGTTGCTGGGAGTCCATTAGGTCATGAACTTTACTTAAGGTTCCTAGGGCCTTCAGGCATTTTTGCTAATATGTACATATGTAGCCATATGTAATCAAGTGTGTATTACTTCACTAATGCTCTTGGGTGCATACAATTCGGTAACACGCTTTATAAACATGGTATTCATAAGGCTCAATGAAGACATTTATAAAGGGTTATAATGCACGAAGATTAATAAAGCTTCATAAAGCGTCATTCACCTGTTGATGCTAGGGAAACATACCACTTTACTTATTGTCAGTAATGGTGCCTTTTTGCCTACACTCCAAGCCTACACTCCAAGTAGTAAAACCTTATAAGCTAACTTTATAATGGCTCATATGTATATTAATAGGTATTTATACACTGTTTTCATGGGTTGTTGTGGTAATCAGGGGTTTAATAAGGTTTATGTTTTGGGGTTCAGTGGTGACATAATGTGTAAAGAGCACTGGTACCTTGTCTGAACTGTGGTGCAGTAGGTGCCATTACTGTTTCACATTCTCATTGTGTGCACATTTGGAGTAAAAGAAAATGGCCAATAAGTTTTTATTTATGTAAAGTGATTTCTCTATATAGGATTGTAAGGGTAAAACACCTTTATAGGTGTGAGTTTCATTGTGTAACCTGTGGGTTATGAGGACTGTGCAATTGCATGTTTGGGACAATTCCAGAAGGAATCTTTTCATGTAGGGCAATGGAGGTCTTAGTTTCCTGGCCAGCAGGAGAGTGGTGAAGTCAGCCAGCCATGACCAGGCTAACAGGTAAGCAGTCCTCTCAGTATGTGGAGGAGGAGAGGAGCCTCGATGAAAAACCTTATTCAGATGGAGTCTGTTGCAGTGCCATCTACAGGACACCCAGAGGAGGTGATTCCTTAACATGGATTACAATGGGTTGTGTTGGTTGGCAGCAAAACCAAATGGGCTTTGGATTGTTTTTAGGTGCAGTGGGCGTGACTTTGGTTTTGACATCCACAGATGCTACTTTTTCTGTAGCTGTACTATCCTCCACACCTTCTGTTGTGGGAAAGATAATTAAATAGGATTTCATATAGGCAAAAACTATAAACACACAAAGCACATCACTGTTACATGACTACTTAAAAAAGGTGTGTAGATCTATTCCAAAGTTATAACAAGAATGTATGTGGTTCTTTCCAAGAAGAACTTATCTTTTAACATGCAACTAGTTTTGGGATCATCTTCAAATTCATTTTGATGGTCAGATGTGGGGTCATGGACAGTTGTGTGGGCAAAGACTGACCTGTCATTCACTTCTGAATAGAGAGTACTCAAACTTTTCATAAAGAGACTGAGTCTACTTATAGCAGGCTGATGTTTGTCTGCTGATGTTGCCAGCATTTTTCTCTGGTTTAAGTATAAGTTACAGCAACTCTTTTTAGATAACACCAAAGTGTGTATTCCCCTTGATGGCCATTTGGGGCAGGACTGATTTTTTTATTTTTACTCTTCTCCCCTACCAACATAACCCAAATAAGGATGCACACATAAAATTAGTGATCTCTTCCTTTATTGGTAGTTTTTCTGACACCACATTGCAGATAACTTGAGGCAAACTGCATAGTCAAAGCTGCCTTATGCTCCGGTTACTCAATAGGTAAGTCAGAGTCTCCCTAGCATGGAGTCACCTAACTGACGATGGAGGAGGAGGAGGTTGAAGACACCACTTTTCCATCAACAACTTCTTCCACCACTGTCACCACTCTGGTTCTTGTGGTGGAGGCAGACGCTGCAGATGCTGCAGCTGCTGCTGCTGATGCAGATGCAGACAGTGATGCAGAATACGATGAAGATGAAGCCGTACTGATGGAGAAGCGAGATGAGACAGTGGTCACCAAAGTGTTATGCAATATTTCAGCAGGTGCTATCCATCAGTTCAAATTTGGATGGCTACTTACGAGATCGTAGAGGCATATGCGTCACCATCAAGCAGTCTTCGGTACTCAGCGATCTCCAGCTCCAGTCTGGTCTTGATGTCGAGCAGGAGCGAGTACTCGGCGCTCTGGCGCTCAAGGTCTATGCGGAGGGCAGCGAGCTGCTCCTCCAGACTGCTCACCTGTCCCTGGAAGCCAGCCAGCATGCTAGCATAGCGGGTCTGTGTCTGTGCCAGGGTGGCTTCCATGGATGCTTTCTATAATGTAAACAGAAGGAGACCAGTCAGTGAATCATTAGCACAGATGAGAGATATTACTTCATTAATATTGCATCCTAGGTTAGAACTGAAATCTGTTACCTCACCATAGTGCCACATATGACTTATTGAGCATCAATTAGCAAGTAGTAAGATATCTTCAAGTTAGGCAAGATCTCTAATGTTGATGTCTGTTCAGTTGAACCATGTAACATGACAGGGCTTAATTCTGCACTCACCATGCTGACGAGGCCTTGCAGCTCAATCTGTAGTGACTGGACTGTGGTCCTAAGGGATGTGACTTCTGAAGAGGAGGTCTGGAGGACTGTTGTGCTTGTCAGGACTTCTTTGCTAAGTGCTTCTGTCTGAATATCACACAAAGATACACAAGTTAAAAACAATGTTTAGGATACGACTGTGCAATTGGATTGATGTATACAGAGTAGTGGGCAGCGCTGTTTAGTCAACTCACCTTCGCCTGGAACCAGGCCTCCAGTTCCTTTCTGTTCTTGACAGCCACTGCCTCATAGTGTTCACGGACACCGGCCAGGACTGCAGCAAGGTCATCCTGAGGAGCAGCGTCTACCTCTACGTTCACTGTGCTGCCGACGTGTGCACGAAGAGTCACAAGATCCTATGAGGAAGATGTTGATAACAATGGAGAAGATGACCAAGGAGTTTTTTTATGAACTTTAAGTCTATCTCTGCACCACATTATATGCAACTGAGTATAAAAACAAATTACCCAAAAAATATGAAAAGGCAATTAAATCAACAAACCTCCTGGTGGTTCTTCTTCAGGTAGGCAATCTCATCCTGAATGGAAGTGATCTGCAGGGTAAGGTCTGATTTGGAGAGGATGAGGTCATCCAAGACTCTCTTGAGTCCAGTGATGTCAGCCTCCACGGACAGACGCATGGCCTGCTCTGCCTCAAATCTGAACAATGAAAAATAATTGAATCAATTTGACAAGTTTAATAGGACAGAACATTTAGTTTTCTGTGATGTGCTGTGTGGCTGCAATCTCTCCACTATAGAAATATTTTTCAGATAATGGAAAAGGATTTAATAAAATATTGTTGAAAAAGTAGAAGAGGGCCAAAACTCACTTTACTCTAAAGTCATCGGCAGCCAGTTTGGCATTGTCAATGCCCAGCACAACTCCTCCCTTCATACCGATGATGGCCATAATCTTAATTCAGGAAAAACAAATTAAGGAATAAATTTAAATCCAGACAACCCCTTACAGATAATTTGCAGTGACATGCTGTTAACCTACAGGAATACTACAATTTCTACAATTTTTTAGACATGCTTATCTGGGGTGCATTTACCAAAGTTGGCAACAGACAATTGTATAGTAACCAACAAGGCTCCTGTAATGCTATTGTATTCAAAGTATTTGCTTCGGCTATATTGATATCCCGCAATTAATATGTTAAGAAACAGGCGATAAAACCGCGTAACTTGAATATGGTTCTGCAATGGCATGAATTACATAACTAAATAATTCCTTGTATCCATCACACAAGTGGTTCAAGCAACCGTTAATTCCACATTTCCACACTTTCAACGTAGGCCTACATCACCACACTCACCTTGGCCTGAAGTTCGCTGATGGTGACCATGAATCCAGTGAAGTCATGTGTAGCAGGGCCGATCCTAGCATCCAGGAACTGTCTGATCTTCAGCTCCAGCTCGGCGTTGGCCTTCTCCAGAGAGCGCACCTTGGACAGGTAGGCAGCCAGACGGTCATTCAAGTTCTGCATGGTGAATTTCCCGTTGCCAATGACAGACTCGAAACCAGCAGCGAGGCTGAGGCTGCCGCCACCACCGGCAGCGAGCCCGAATCCTGCACCAGCGCCCAGCCCAATGCCAGCGCCAGCACCCATCCCGAGACCGCTGGAGATGCGCACTCCAGATCCTCCTGCACCGCCGTAGACACTACCGGCCCGCATGACGCTCATGCGAGCTCCACCACCAGACAGGGAGAGCCCAGACACACCCCCTGCGATGGATGATCCGGAGGACATGGAGACACGGCTGGAGAAGGTGGCAGCCATTGTGAGTGGAGGCTACTGATGTTTCTTGGAAGAGCTCAGGAGTGATGAGAGAACAGACACACAGCCTTTTTATACAGATGCAAAAGGCATGAATTATAGGCTACTGGCATGACTGAAAAAATCCCAAAGATTCTGCCTCAAGTGTCCCGGTAATCCCTGTGACATTTTAAAGTTCACTATGCAAATTAGTGTGACTCTGGAGAAATTTCTGTTTTGTCTGACGAAACAGATTTTATACAGCAGCACTGAAATATTTTTGTCAAAACAAACCTCTGTAAAAGAAAATGAGACGAAATACAAAACAAATGCAATGTGAAAGTATAGTATATACGCCTTTGATCCCCTGAGGGAAATTTGATCTCTGCATTTACCCCAATTGTGAATTAGTGAAACACGCACAGCTCAGAATGAGGAGAGGCACACACTAACCCGGAGCAGTAGGCTGACAACTACCACGGCATCCGGAGAGCAATGAGAGGTTAGCTGTCTTGTTCAATGGGAAAGCAGTGCTCAGCGGCCACATTTTTCCTTCAGTCGAGGATCGAACTGGCAACCTTTTGTTCTCAAGCACGAAGCCCTAACCAGCAGGCCACGGCAATACACATGTTTACATTTATGTGTTACAATTGGTGAGTGGGCAGTATTGAACAAACTAGTTAAAATGCTGTGTTGAATATTATGCAACACTCCACATTTTTCACACCTCAGCTTGAGTCAAAAGACATGTATAGAATATGTTATGAAGTCTTGAAAGGAAACTACCGGTATTTACTTACTTTTTACCTCATATAGAATATTTACAGAAAAAATACCATATCGGCACCCTTTATTTTATGTTTTGTAGGCTAAATAAATTAGCTATAATATTCTAAGACATCCAACAAATGTGAAGAATTTCAAGTAGGGATCTGACACTGTTACCCTTTTGTAAATCCCTCCAGATCATCCAGATTCCTGTGTCTCTCTTGTGCATTCTCTTTGGGTCATCAAACTGGTTTTGAAGCGAGGGAACAGAGATCGCAATGCCAGAAACTATTTTTTCACATTAATTCATATGTAAGTACTGTTCAATGACCTGATGGAGGATTTAATCGTGATCCACTGCGTCCTGGCAGAAACAAGCATTTTGGTTTGCCCATTGTTGCTGGGAGTCCATTAGGTCATGAACTTTACTTAAGGTTCCTAGGGCCTTCAGGCATTTTTCCTAATATGTACATATGTAGCCATATGTAATTAAGTGTGTATTACTTCACTAATGCTCTTGGGTACATGCAATTTGGTAACACGCTCTATCAACATGGTATTCATAAGGCTCAATGAAGACATTTATAAAGGGTTATAATGCACTAAGATTAATAAAGCTTCATAAAGCGTCATTCACCTGTTGATGCTAGGGAAACATACCACTTTACTTATTGTCAGTAATGGCGCCTTTTTGATTTTCATGAGTAATTATGTGTTCATCTCACTTTACTTAAAGAAAGCTATGAACTGAGGGCTTGTAACTTTTCACTATCAACTTGCATAGAACCATATCTGGGTATACTATAATTCCTTGTGACACTCCAAGTAGTAAAAGCTTATAAGCTAACTTTATAATGGCTCATATGTATATTAATAGGTATTTATACACTGTTTTCGTGGGTTGTTGTGGTCATCAGGGTTTTAATGAGGTTTATGTTTTGGGGTTCAGTGGTGACATAATGTGTAAAGAGCACTGGTACCTTGTCTGAACTGTGGTGCAGTAGGTGCCATTACTGTTTCACATTCTCACTGTGTGCACATTTGGAGTAAAAGAAAATGGCCAATAAGTTTTTATTTATGTAAAGTGATTTGTCTATATAGGATGGGTGTGAGTTTCATTGTGTACCCTGTGGGTTATGAGAACTGTGCAATTGCATGTTTGGGACAATTTCAGAAGGAATCTTTTCATGTAGGGCAATGGAGGTGTCAGTTTCCTGGCCAGCAGGAAAGTGGTGAAGTCAGTCAGCCATGACCAGGCTAACAGGCAAGCAGTCCTCTCAGCATGTGGAGGAGGAGAGGAGCCTCAACGAAAGACCTTATTCAGATGGAGTCTGTTGCAATGCCATCTACAGGACACCCAGAGGAGGTGATTCCTTAACATGGATTACAATGGGTTGTGTTGGTTGGGAGCACAACCAAATGGGCTTTGGATTGTTTTTAGGTGCAGTGGACGTGACTTTGGCTTTGACATCCACAGATGCTACTTTTTCTGTAGCTATACTATCCTCCACAACTTCTGTGGTTGGAAAGATAAATAAATAGGATTTCATATAGGCAAAAACTATAAAAACACACTGTTAGATGACTGCTTAAAAAAGATGTGTAGATCTGTTCCAAAGTTATAACAAGAATGTATGTGGTTCTTTCCAAGAAGAACTTATCTTTTACCATGCAACTAGTTTTGGGATCATCTTCAAATTCATTTTGATGATCAGATGTGAGGTCATGAACAGTTGTGTGGGCAAAGACTGACCTGTCATTCACTTCTGAATAGAGAGTACTCAAACTTTTCATAAAGAGACTGAGTCTACTTATAGCAGGCTGATGTTTGTCTGCTCATGTTGCCAGCATTTTTCTCTGGTTTAAGTATAAGTTACCGCAACTCTTTTTAGATAACACCAAAGTGTGTATTCCTCTTGATGGCCATTTGGGGCAGGATTGATTTTTTTATTTTTACTTTTCTCCCCTACCAACATAGCCCAAATAAGGATGCACACACAAAATTAGTGATCTCTTCCTTTATTGGTAGTTTTCTGACACCACATTGCAGATAACTTGAGGCAAACTGCATAGTCAAAGCTGCCTTATGCTCCGGTTACTCAATAGGTAAGTCAGAGTCTCCCTAGCATGGAGTCACCTAACTGACGATGGAGGAGGAGGAGGTTGAAGACACCACTTTTCCATCAACAACTTCTTCCACCACTGTCACCACTCTGGTTCTTGTGGTGGAGGCAGATGCTGCAGATGCTGCAGCTGCTGCTGCTGATGCAGATGCAGACAGTGATGCAGAATACGAAGATGATGAAGCCGTACTGATGGAGAAGAGAGGCAAGACAGTGGTTACCAAAGTGTTATGCAATGTTTCAGCAGGTGCTCTTTATTAGTTCAAATTTGGGTGACTACTTACGAGATCGTAGAGGCGTATGCGTCACCGTCGAGCAGTCTTCTGTACTCAGCGATCTCCAGCTCCAGTCTGGTCTTGATGTCGAGCAGGAGCGAATACTCGGCACCCTGGCGCTCAAGGTCTATGCGGAGGGCAGCAAGCTGCTCCTCCAGACCACTCACCTGTGCTTGGAAGCCAGCCAGCATGCTAGCATAGCGGGACTGTGTCTGTGCCAGGGTGGCTTCCATGGATGCTTTCTATGTTACAAACAGAAGGAGACCAGTCAATGAACCACACAAGCAAAACCACCACTATCACCGATATTGCATATGGTTACCATTGCACTTCAATAATCTGCTTTAATATGATGGTAATAGACATGACTTGTGACTTAATTGAGTTAACCATAGTTATCAATGAAATAATGAGGAATCCTTTAGGAGAGGTAAGCGAAGTCTCTCATATTGATCACTGTGAAGTTCTGTTGTTACTGTGACAATATTTAAAGTGACAGTCTGGGGTAAAATCATCCTGTCTTTCCCTGTCCAAAGGTATTTTAATCAATGTAGTTCTGATGGTAAGACAGTGTTTCCTGAGTGTTATAGTTTAGACTGTAAGTGACATTACACTAACTAGCAAAGGTTTTTGTGACAATTAAAGGAGTCATTTATGCCATATATCTATGTGGTATTTCTCCTTTGTTGCCAAGGAGACCTTAACAATGCTAAATGCATTGGGTGGTTGTGGTGTAGCGGTTAAGGAACTTGGCTAGTGTGCTAGTAGTCTGGAAATTGGGTGGTGGTGTTGATGGCGTAGCGGTTAAGGAACCTGACTAGTGGTCTGGAAATGGGCTGGGTTATGGTGGTGTAGTGGTTAGGAACCTGGCTAGTATGCAAGTAGTCTTGAAATTGTGGGTTTGAATCTAGGCTGCTACCATTGTGCCCTTGTGCAAGGAACTTCACCCTAAGTTGCCTAGAGTAAAGTGCCTTGTTTTTCCTCCTATGATAATGAGATGTGTTCTGAGTCACTGCTGTAGCATGTCAGCGTTGCAAGGCATGCTGAGTGAATATTTACATTAGTTCAGTCAAAATTGCAAGGGATGAAGAACAAAATTTGGGATATTACATTTAAGAAGAAATGAAGGAAGACAGAGAATGTGATAAACACATCCACCAGTTGCTTGGAGATTGTAAACAGACACTTTGCAGCGGTAAGCTTGTAATGTGTAGGGTTTCACACTACCCAACAGAACCAGATAACTGCTTTGTTATTGCAAGGTTACTGTTACAACCACAGGTTAAAATTTACGAAGCCGGTTGTATTTGCCAAAGTAAATCTTGGACACAGAAATTATAAGGGACTTCTTAAAAAATTCACTGCAGCCGTTTGTCCCTAACCTCCAGCATACTAAAATTGAGACGTTGCTGTTCTGCCTGTTATCTTTATTTTACGGACATTCAGCGATCTCGCATAGTTAGGATTTCGTGGGGCAGGCACTAGTCAAACACAGAAGAGCATGGATTGGGCAATAATGCAGTGTCATCCGCCAATGGCTTAAGCTTGGTCTATCCTACGTGAACTTGATCAACTTTTCAAATTGACCTGATTTCTCAGTTTATGTCTTTCCCTTGGCTATTGCAGACAACAAAGATAGTACTACATTTTCACATGCACCATATAACTCAGACTCATATAGACTTAAAAACAGTTTTGTGTGACAGTGCACCTTTAAGCATACAGCCAAGTCAAAATCAATGTCAAAATCAATGTCTCTTTTTAGACACTTAAAGTCAGTTAACATTTTTTATTTAATTTACCAGCTTCGTAGTCACTTTGATGATTAAATGGCTCATTACAAGGTAAACGCAGGCTCTCTTCGTCGCCTCTAGCGTATATTCCACAGTTACACTTGCAAGAGCTGATGTTAAAAGGAACCGAAAGTGAATGAAACCGAAATCGTGTTTATTACCTTGTCAGTCAACACAACTCTACAAAAATTACCATAGCTGGTTCCTTCTCTTTGCTTTGCGAACAAAACCACATGGATTTGTGAGAATGTATGATGTTGTTGCAATTTTTTTGAAAAATCAGTGACTATAGGGGGCGCTCTGGAGATGGAAAAAAACGGTCACTATTGCTAGTTTGTTGTCTAACAGTACTCTCTTGAGACTCATTACAATTACAACACCAGTGACTTTATCACATCAATGACATTATTACAATGACGTTTGGCTCAGGAATGAAAATACATTCCCTCCCTATCATCCACAAATAGACACTCGGATGTTCTTAAAGACACACTCACCATGCTTATGAGTCCTTGCAGCTCAATCTGTAGTGACTGGACTGTTGTCTTAAGGGTTGTGACTTCTGATGAGGATGTCTGGAGGACAGCGGTGCTTGACAGGACTTCTTTGCTGAGAGCCTCTGTCTGCAGATATCAGAGAGAACAAGTAACAATGTTATAGAATGTAGCTACAGAATACTAGCCTGGCAGACAAGACTCTATTGCTTCATTAAAAATTTGAACACTCTAGATAAGCATGTTTAAGTTATAACACTCTAGATAAGTAACTTTAAGTTTATTTTCTGGTGGGGGGGGGGACTTTTAACTAGTTTTAACTTTAAAACTAGAAGTTCTGACTTAATTTTCTGTACGCTGATTAGAGATAAAAAAATTATAAATTTTAAACAAACCACTTAGTTACAGTAGTGTAATGCAACATTGAGCAGAGGCATTAGGTTGTGCTAGACTGGTTAACAGAATATACTCTAAAGTTGGAAACCTGTTCTTGTTTTTGAATTTGCATGAAAATTATTGATTGATTTTTGTAACTGCACTGTAAATTGACCATAGTAGTACAGTGTTCATCTCATTGACAGATCTCAGTCTCAGGGGCAGTCATTACACAAAAAGACATCAGTTCTCAGATGAAAAAGGTCACAGGCAAAACAGCGTCATAATAGCCTAAAAGTCATCCGATCTGAAAAAAACCTCTGTCATCTTCAGACAACAATGCATTAGGTTTGAGCCTAAAGGTCTCAGAAAAAAAGTTAATGAAATTGCACATTTTGTCTGATGCTGACAAGTTTTACTGATGCCATGAATTCACCTGAGGCCGTTTGGGTTTCAAGCTGTTGCAATTTTTCTGAGACTTAACTTTGCATTTTCATTAACTTGACAGACTTTTCTGAGGCTAATGACTTATCTGAAGATGACAGAGGCCGGATGACTTTTCAACTACTTCAACACTGTTTTGCCTGCGACCTGATGCTTTTTCATTCGAGTTCTAATGTCTTTTTGTTTGATATTGGACACCTTAGTCTGAGATCTAAGAAAATGCTAATGTGAACATGGTAAGGTCGACAGATAGATAGATAGACGTTATCACCCAGAGAAATGAAATATTGTTTTCTGATTGGCTAAGAGGGTGTCCGTTATTCCCTGATAATGGGACATCCATGAAGTAGATCTGGTAAAAAAAACTGTGTAATCTGAATGCAATCTACATTGTATCATGCTACATCTCAGAATTTAAATGCAAACCCTTTTGTCTTGTATCTCAATATTACTCTCCTCTCTGGGCACAAATTATTATTGTGTTGTTTTACTGGCAGAGACTGACAGCTTAGTTTAACATGCTCACCTTTGCCTGGAACCAGGCCTCCAGTTCCATTTTGTTCTTTGCGGCCACAGACTCGTAGTGTTCACGGACACCGGCCAGGACTGCAGCAAGGTCCCCTTGAGGAGCTGCGTCTACATCCACACTGACCTTGTGGCCAACTTGGGCCCGAAGAGCCAAGAGATCCTGAGGAAGACATCATGATGACTTTGGTGATGATTGTTAACAAGAGAGTGTGGAAAAGTTGACAATGAATGTGATCATATTTATCTTTATACTATTCATGCACCATCTTTCATGCAAGTCAGTAGAAAAAAGTGGCAGCCATGGACCTACAGTATGAATGAAGAACTGTTTATAAAACAACTAACCTCCTGGTGATGCGTCTTCAAAAAGGTAATCTCATCCTGAGTAGAAGTGATCTGCAGGGTAAGGTCAGATTTGGAGAGGGTGAGGTCATCCAGAACCTTCTTGAGTCCAGCGATGTCAGCCTCCACAGACAGACGGATGGCCTGCTCTGCCTCGTACCTGAAATATTAAAAATAATGTTCATAAAGTTGACAAGGTGGGCCACAGACTTTTTCAGTAACTATTTTTCTGTCATGATGTTCTGCTACAGCAGCCTGTCAAAAACACACATGCTAATACTGTCACTGAAAGCAATTTAATGAAGTGTTCAAAGAGAAGAAGAGGGACATAACTCACTTGACTCTGAAGTCATCAACAGCCAGTTTAGCGTTTTCAATGCTCAGCACAGCTCCCCCCTTAATACTGATAAGGGCCACAATCTGACAGCAAGAATAAGAAAAACTCAAGTTTAGACCCTGGACAACAATCAATCAAACTATGAAGCAAATACAGTTATGGTTCCACAATCTGTATGTAAGAATGGTAAATGGTACATCTAAACTTGGAAGCAAGTTTAGATCCTGGACCTCAATCAACATAACCATGAAGCCATTCACACACCGGTGGTGGAAGCTGCCATGCAAGGTGTTAACCTGCCACAGGGAGCAATTTGGGGTTCAGTAGCTCAAGGACACTTCCTTGGGGTCAGAAGGAGTGGGGCTGGAACCTGCAACCCTCCGGTTGCCCGAACAGCACCTCTACCACCTCCACCACCGATTGCTGCCCAGAAATTAAACTTGGAAACAAGTTTAGATCCTGGACATCAATCAACATAACCATGAAGCCCATAAGTTATGATTACACAACAATATGATCTGCTTAATCTAATACATCAGAAGAGTGTGTAAATCAACCTTTATTACGCCATTTATGCACTGACAATGTGCATTGCGGCACTCACCTTGGCCTGTAGTTCACCAATGGTGACCATGAAGCCAGAGAAGTCATGCATAGCGGGGCCGATCCTAGCCTCCAGGAACTGCTTGATCTTCAGCTCCAGCTCGGCGTTGGCCTTCTCCAGAGAGTGCACCTTGGACAGGTAGGAGGCCAGACGGTCATTCAAGTTCTGCATGGTGAACTTCCCGTTGCCAATGACGGACTCGAAACCAGCAGCCAGGCTGAGGCTGCCGCCACCACCGGCAGCGAGCCCGAATCCTGCACCAGCGCCCAGCCCAATGCCAGCGCCAGCACCTATTCCGAGACCGCTGGAGATGCGCACTCCAGATCCTCCTGCACCGCCTTAGACACTACCGGCCCGCATAACGCTCATGCGAGCTCCACCACCGGACACGGAGAGCCCAGACACACCCCCTGCGATGGATGATCCGGAGGATATGGAGACGCGTCTGGAGAAGGTGTCAGCCATTGTGAGTGGAGGCTACTGATGCTTCTTGGAAGAGCTCAGGAGTGATGAGAGAACAGACACACAGCCTTTTTATACAGAAGCAAAAGACATTGAGTGAATTGGCATGACTAAAAACATTCAGGAATTATGCCGTAGGTGTTCCAGTATTCCCGGAGGGTGTTTCATTAAAGTTCACACTGTATTAGCGACAGTGTTCCCAAGTACTCTAAGCACTTTTCTTGCATAAAAAAGTGTCATGCTGAAAGGTCTTGTTCCTGAACTTCCACTTGCTTGTAAGTCATGACAGAAAGATGATGGGTTAGATTTCTAAATATTACAGGAATGTACAGAGGAGGGTTTCCATTAGTTAAGAAAATAAATCCACTATCACAATGTGGTTTGGCCAAATACTATTATTGCATGTAGCTATGTATTCCTCTTGTGTTTAGGAGACAGAGAATGTGAGGAAAGTAATGACATAATTCAGGGCATGTTTACTGGTATTTAGATATTTTTATAAACAGACATTTTTATATCCGTTTGGGTCTTTTGTTTACATGTAAAACGCCCTCCAAAGTGGAGATTTTTTGAAAATGCTGGATTCTGTAGATACATGTAATGCAATTAAAAAAAGAAACAAATAAATGAATATATCTGTTTATATAAATATCTAGATATGTGCAAACAAGCCCTCAGTCTACACAAATGAGCGCAAAGGGGCTGTGAACAACATGCCAACCAAGTTGTTGACCTGAAAACATTTCAGACAGTGGTCAAAATAACACGTCATGATCCAAACGTTTTCTTCCCTATCTATCTGCAAACACTTTGAGTTCTCAAACATCTCTGTATTAGCTGGATGTTTTAAAATATTCATTTTCAGTGTCCAGAAAATGAGTTTAGGTGCAGACAAAAGGCCAAAATGCATTAAAATATCTGTGTGTATGTAACTGTGCTGTAGTATAAATAATGCATCATTTAGGCCACCTCTGCTGAGTAATTCAATACATTCCTGTCATGGGAACAAACCAGGAGAGCTCAAGCAGTCAGGTCTGTACTGTACATTCCCCCTGGGCCAAATACAAACAGGTATCATATGAGACAGGCTTTCCGTGATTTCCCCTAGAGCAACTTAGGGTTAAGTGCCTTGCTCAAGGGCACAACGGTGGCAGCCGGGATTCGAACCCACAACTTCTCAGGCTACTTACACGCTAGCCAGGTTCCTTAACCACTACGCTACCACCACCCCAGATTAAGTTATTTTGGTCGCTAAATAAAAAGGGAAGCAAATGTTTTTTGGTTTTTTTTTCCCCCACGAGACAAAAACAACTCTATAGAAATCAAGTATGGTTAAATCTTGTTGAAATCCATGTAGGCCATTTAATTTTTTTAAGACCTGTCATTGTCAATAAATCACCTCTTAATCCCCTCTGAAATCCCACAAATGCAAATGCCAAGCAAGGGATTTTACTTTATTGTTCTTTACGAAATCTCTCCAGATCATCCAGATTCCAGAGTTTCACCTGTGCATTCTGCATTGGCTCAGCTGACTTGCTGAGTGTTACAATAATTGCTCTTATGAATGTAGCTTTCCTCAAGAACCATTTGGAACGTTGTGGTAATCAACAGTTTTTAAAAAAGGAGTAAGTGCCCACGTATACATGTTTTAGGCAAGCAAATTAACACAATCACTAAAAGGTTGCAGAGTGCTGTGGGTCAAACGTAAAGTAGGCTCCCAACACATCATACGTTTTTCAGGCATGTATTTTTTTATGGACAAGGATGTTTTGATAATCAGCGAGCTTGAAGTCACATAGGTTTCCTTTATTAT
>PYXC01000766.1:3442500-3463158 GCA_015244755.2 Tenualosa ilisha
GAAGGTAACCTTGCAGATTACTCTTGATCTCCTCAATGGACACTGAAACTGGGATCCCACATATGGCTCCTCTTTTTGGGCTGATATTCCTGGAATGTGAGACGTTATTGTAGGACCATTTTATTACGTTTTTAATTATTATTATTATTATTCCTCGCTAAGCCTACGACTGCAAAACTCAATAGCATCCAGTTTCCCATAAAGATCTCATGATTGATTTTACCTATTTGTTTTTCTATAGCTTTGGTAACATGAATGGGGTGTAGATGTGGCCCTCCTTGTTGTTCAAACTTTCTTGACTGAGTCCTTGACTCTAGATCATATTTCAGATTTAATCCTTTTAAATGTCTATGGGTTCATTACTACTGCTGGTATCTGATCTTCGTCTCACTTGTTTTTTCCTCACTTCCTCCCTAAACATTTCACCATCCAAACCCTCATGATCCATGATTTTCTACTCCTACGAGCGCTTTACAATGTATGCCTCACATTCTTTCACACACTGGTGGCGGAGGCTGCCATGCAAGGTGCGAAGTTGGGGTTTAGTATCTTGCTTTAGGACACTTCGATGGGGTCAGGCTCGAACCTCGAACTCTCCCAGCCACTCGCAACAACAGGAATGTGCTTTATAAGAGCTAATCTAATGCATGAAAAAGCGTATTGTGTTTAAAAAGAACTGTGTAAAGACCAAATCAAAATGTTTCGGAGATTTGGTCTAACGTCTAATTTTTTTAAGCAATTGGCAAAATCTTTATCAAAGGAGGAAGCTGAAATTATGTTATTCACGTGTATAGTCTATATGTTATTACTCGTTGGAAAAAAAGTTGAAAAATTAACTATTTTACTGGCTCCTTACTTATTGTAAGCGTTTGAAATTTATGTTATTCTCGCCTTCAGATTATAATGTCGACATAGGCTTTATAAGGGTATTTAGGCTACCGGTGGGTGGGACGTTGGGATTTTTTTCCCATTAGGTAGCCTACCTTTTACTTTCATTTTCTTTGTCGATCGTGTTGTAATGCGTTGGCTTTTCAGATGGTGAGTGAACCATATCATTGATCAAAAAAGATGAAATAACGTGGGTTGGGCAATTATTCAAAACATGTCAAAGTATAAAGTATAAAGATTGCATTATTTGCGTAATTTTAAACTAATTGCTGATAGACAGCCTCATGCTTGATTAAAGTGGCCTAAAACTATGTGCATCGGTGATAAGGTATCATCAAATGCCTGTATGTTTTGGTTCAGCGAAACATTTGGATGTTTTTAGCAACTATGTCTTTGGAATGAGACATAGCCTACACACAACATTTTTTTAGGCGACGGAGGCAGGTCATCTAAGTCGCGCCCATTTTCATCCGTTTAAAGTTCTGTCTGAAAGACCGTTAAATTCTGATTTGTAAGAGGCAGAGTTGTTAAAGTCAACTTAATCAAAATGATTACTTGTTAAAGTTAGCTTAATCGAGATGATTAGACCTGGGTTGCATTCGGTCTAGTTGGCTTTTCTTTCCTTCATTTTTTACTTTAACATGCGGCATTAGCCTACAAGCTCAGCTTGCGCAACATTAAGAAATCAGACGCCATTACAGGAGCAGAGGTGCGAAAAAAGGCAGAAAAAAAAGTCATCTAGGCCACATAGGCATATTCCGGTTCTAACCGGAACGACCATATTTTGATTGCATGAGGGGCATAAACCCCTCATTTCGATTTTCATATTTTGAATGCCATAACGGAATAAACCCCCTTGCATGTATTTGTTCTTGGGAGTCGCTTTTGTCCAAAGCAACATAGGGCTACCATAGCGGGCTACAGAAGCACAAGGCGTATATTGTCAGTATAGACAAAGCTCCCACTGAGGACCAAAACAAAAAAGCGCAAGGGGCTAATTTAGCATAATAGTGTCAGACAAAACACTGTTGAGTTGTTCTCCATCGAACATTAACACAACAAAGAGTATCGTGATGCAAAAGATGAGCTTAGGTTCAATATATTGTTTACGACATGCATGATGTCGAACCTGTGCACTCTTTATGCAAAGGAGCGCTGGTGGGTGTTACTACTACAGTAGGTCACAAAAGTCATGGGCACTGTTTTCTGCTTATGGGTCTTTCAATCATTATAATTCTACATTGGAGTTAGTGTCAACGAAAAATGAGCAGAGAAAAATAATGAAAGACATGGAGTGCGAGATCTGTCAATTGCGTTTCTCTCACGCTCAATACCGGAGTCCAGAGAGCCATGAGCATCGAACCTGTTATCTAAAATGCAGAAAGTCACCATTAAAATTGGAGGGAGATTAAAGGGTGTTTTGTAGCCCAGTCTCCGAATGCTCTTTCTTGAGGAGAACAAGCGTTAGTTACACTGACAGCATAAAGAACTTACCATTTTAAGCCATGCACTGACCAGTTTGCCTAAACCGCAAATGTGTTTGGATCATTTCAATGAGCCTTCAGATAACCCCTCTCCGTTTCAGCTAATACTAAATATTACGTGTCTAAATTGGTTATTATTGGTGAGTAAGCATGACTTCACCCAAGACAAAGATTGTGCAAAGAGCTCACTAAAATATTGGTAGTGACAATTCCATTATGTCAAAATATTGGTAGTGACATGTCCCTATAGTTTGTATGCAAACCCACACCCTTGACAGATAGTAATCTTCTAACAATCTTCCTTCCAGCTGAATCCAGCAGAGCTTGCAATGGCGACCATACAATCTGGTGAGTTGTCATTCTTTATTAACCTGAGTAAAAATATTGAATTCTCACACAGCCACTCTGTATGTCTTCAGTTTTATTCACTTCTTTATTTGCTTAGTCATGTGATCAGTTGTGCTTGCCAAATTTATTTGGAGATAGTTTTGAAATTTGGCTTATTTACACATTTGCATGCATTTAATCTCATTGCTTTCAACTAATAAAATGGAATACAGAATTTTAAAAAAATGGTGTGAGTATTTTCTGATGGGAAAGTTAAAGGGAATGAAATTTGAAATACTGCATGACATTTAATTTGAAAACTTTACACATGCACACACATGCATGTATAAGGCTTGGCTGATAAGGTGGGAATTAAGTAAGGGATAATGAACAACACTGCGTGTGAATATGCGTGAGTATTGCACATTCAAGGTGGTAATAAGGCCCTGACACGGGGGCGGAGGAATCTCACTTATACTCCAGTTGTTACTTCTGCACTATGTAGTTTTGCTAACAATTGACACAATTTGATAGCTAACACAGGCTTGTTTGCAGAACTACTTCTTGCCGCCGCCAACTCATTCAAAACTTACTGGAATAAACTGCCATTACTAGTTCTAAATGGATGGTTGCTATGATCATAAGCATTAGTTTGGTCTGTCGTTGTCAAGCACCGCATCCAAAGATTGCATGTCTTTGCTTTTGTAAAATCACTGTTTCCCATACTCCCAAACTCAGTGTAAAACACTTAACATCCATTTCAGTCACAAGTTAAAATGTTGTTGTGCTGTGAAGGTTGGTCAGGCCGCTACATTGTAATCCTTTGTTAACGTGATGGTTCATTTAAACTTCACATTGAGTTGGGCAAATTGATATGCAAGTGTAATACGGACAGAAAAGTGGAACTGTTTTGTGGGTGTGCAGTTATCTAAAAATAATGCATGTTCTAAATAGTGCATCACAATAGGAAATTGTGCACACACACGCCTGCACAGACAACAAATGAGCATTGCACTGAAGTATACACAGAAACACTCAGATGTTGTCTCACCATCTTCACTCTCATAACTTTCCTGTACTCTGTAGCTGACCAAATCAAAGTCTGTATACAGGGAATAATAATAATAACAATAACATATATACTGATTTGTGTCTGCATGTTCTGTAGGTCATGAAGATGATTCACATTCCCAACAGCGCAGCCACAGTCCTGATTTTGATCGTCCTCACAGTGAGTCTGAAGGAGTTTATGTTCATGTTAATTGAAAACTACAGTCAGTCATATTGAATTTGAAAGTTCTCACACTCAGATCCACATTGACTGCACAGCAGTATTGTAATTAATTAATTAATTAGTTAGTTAGTATTACTGATTGCTCTTTTGTTGCTAAGAAAATGCAGATATGCCTCAATAACTTTTGTGTTCCACTGTAACTCGAAGAAACTTGAAGAGTTCCGCCTTGTTGGAAAATAGCTTTAAAGAGCACAAGACAGCACTTAACAAATCAGCACAAGACAGCACTTAACAAATCAGCACAAGACAGTACTTAACAAATCAGCACAAGACAGCACTTAACAATGCCAAATCAGCACAAGACAGCACTTAACAAATCAGCACAAGACAGCACTTAACAAATCAGCACAAGACAGCACTTAACAAATCAGCACAAGACAGCACTTAACAATGCCAAATCAGCACAAGACAGCACTTAACAAATCAGCACAAGACAGCACTTAACAATGCCAAATCAGCACAAGACAGTACTTAACAATGCCAAATCAGCAGATCCACATTGACTGCACAGCAGTATTGTAATTAATTAATTAATTAGTTAGTTAGTATTACTGATACATATGGCCACAAATGCAGAATTAGTGACTGTTAGTACTTGTCATGAATTTGCTGGTCAGGAATGAAATGACACAGTGAAACTTAATCAACTTCCTTTTAACCTTTATGAGCACTTATATAAAGTATTTCATGGGTGAGTACATAATAGTACATAAGAGTATATGGGTTAGTACATAATACATGCATAGCAGCTGTAGTAACCTGCTCACAAAGCATTCATGATTTTTTTTCATAAGACAAAACATTTACCCAACCTTTCATAAATGTGAAAGACAGAATGACAATGACTCAAACGGTCTCAAAGCAGCATTGCCATTTTTGTTTTAAACCTGTTACCTGATCATGTCACATCTAAAAATGTAATGAATATTTTATGAAGTTGACTTCAAATGTCACTTTACTATACAAGTTCTAAAGTATTTATAATCACAACTGAATTTACACTGGTCTCCTGAACATTAAGGTTCATGATTTCCTATGGGTATTGCTACACATCACCTGGCAGAATCGGAGTTTTTGTTATTCTGTAACCTACTCATTATCCTCCTGTTCAGTGCCCATATCATAGCAAATCAACTTGCATATGGAACTATGCGTTGAGTCAGGTCCATCATCACACATTGCTGTTTTGTTGTTAAGAAAATGCAGATATGCCTCAATAACTTTTGTGTTCCACTGGAACTCGAAGAAACTTGAAGTGTTCCACCTTGTTGGAAAGATAGCTTTAAAGAGCACAAGACAGTACTTAACAATGCCAAATCAGCACATTATTTCTCACTTATAAACGATAATAAAAATAATCCCAAATTCCTTTTTAACACCATATCCCATCTAACAAAAAGTAGGAATGAGGTGACCCACTCCATTTCAATAACTCTAAGCAGCAATGACTTTATGAACTTTTTTAATGATAAAATTGAATCTATTAGACTTAAAATAAACAACTCCCTTGTAACCTCAAATCCAGTTGGACCACATATGATGGTTATAGCAATCTCTACATACCTTGATTTATTTACACCCACCAATTTATCAGAAATTACTTCTCTGATCTCGTCAACTAAAGCCTCAACATGCTTACTGGATCCTATCCTAACAGATCTTCTTAAGACTGCTCTCCCTTTACTGGCTGAGACGATACTTCAGATTATAAATTACTCACTCATAGCAGGGCATGTCCCAAAATCTTTCAAGACATCTGTTATTAATCTTTTACAAAAAAAATCTAACCTTGATCCTGATGTCCTGGCTAACTACCGACCTATATCTAACCTCCCATTTGTATCAAAAATACCTGAAAAATAGTAACTAAGCAAATTTGTTCCATCCAGGAACAAAACCTTCCTGTCAGGCTTCAGAGATAATCAGAATAAAGAATCAGCCATAGTTAAAGTCTTCAATGACCTTATCTCATCTGATAATGGATATAACAATATTAACTCTGTTGAATCTTAGTGCTGCCTTTGACACTATTGACCATGACATCCCACTACAAAGGCTTGAACACGATAGGCATCAAAGATTCTGCATTATCCTGGTTCAAAGCGTACCTCTCTGGTTGCTACTAGTTTGTACATGCTCATAAGTCATCATCCCACACAAAAGTAAAGTTTAGTGTACCTCAAGGCTCACTGCTAGGGCCCCTGTTAGTCTCCCTCTACATGTTACCTTTGGCATTTGTTATAAGGAAGCATGGCATTACTTTCCATTCCTATGCTGATGACACCCAGCTTTACTTTTCCATGAAGCCTAATGACTGTATGTCAATAACTAAACTTGATGCCTACCTCCTAAAAACCTACAGCTAACACAAAATGCCGCGGCCCGAACACTCACTAGGACTAAAAAAATATGAACCCTTACACTGGGTTCCTATTAAAGGTACATTTTGTAATAAAGCTGTATATTACATTCATACTCCATACGCCAATGGGGGCAGTATTTCTGCAAAAAGTCAGTTCGAGTTTGAAACAAGAAATCGCACAGTCCCTTCTCCAGTCACTGCATATTCCACACCACAGCCTCCCAACAATCACATTCGCAAACACATCCACAGATGGAGGTCTTTTCCACCCAAGAAAATTAACAATATTAAATTACCATCAAGAGAGTCTGTGCTACAATAGCATCAAGCTATTTCCCTTCACCGACCCAGTAAATATGTCCAGTATATTTTCAGTGTTCATTTGAAATAGCGATATTGAATGTAACCTTGGGGCTTCTTCGTTTATAGGTGACTTTGCACTAGTTTGGCCGGTATGTGACTCACTATTGCTGCCTCAGACATAATAGGAGGAGAGGAGACCTCTGTAATGCAATGCATATACTTCAGTCACAAGATGTCAGTGCTGCTGTTTTTTTCACTTCTATTGATATGATTAGTTGAATTTTGGATGTGTTACACTTTAAAAATACACATGAAATACACATACTGCCTTTAAAAGTCGAATTGATTTTAAAATAGTCCTCCTAACCTATAAAGCCCTCAATGGCCTTGCTCCAACATATATTAAAGACTTACTTGTCCCTTCCCACCCTCCTAAAACCCTAAGATCGCAGAATGCTGGGCTCTAATCTTGAGAATATCAAAATCTAAGGTAGGAGGAGGAGCTTTTTGCTGCCCTGTGCCTGCCTTGTGGAATAATACCTTTCAGCCTAGACCTAAAACCTTCCTCTTTACTGCTCCCCATAGTTAGGGATGGTGCACAGTAAATCATCACTCCTCATGGGTCTCATTGAGAGGGACTGCTTCTGCTCTTGCCCCCACCTGTGAGGCATGGTGACCACTGGCCATCCCTGCAGTAGTGTTGGGTTGCCATGCACCACGCCTTAGTTATGCTGCTATAGCTTAGTGGCGCCAGACTTGTTAATGTGTCATGCTGTACAACTCTTTCTCTCTCTACACCTATATGTACTTATATACATATATGTATACACATGTGACACATATGATCAGTGAAGTGTGAGACTGGCCCAACTCATTTACTTCCTCTGTCCACCTACAACACAATCATCTCTGCTGAGTGTCATCTCTGCCTCCTTCTGGCTGACTCCTGTCATCTTCCCCTCCTGAGTGGACTGTGACCAACATTACAAGAGGTCCATGCCAGGACCGACTCTCCATCCTAGAGGCCCTTCCTAGACACTTATGCCAGGATTAACTCTCCTCCCCTGAGGCTTTGCGACTGACCCCCTTAGAATAGCACTGTCAAAAATGAACTCTTAATTTTACCCATCTCACTCCTTCACTTTAGCACTATGTTGGGCTGCTACTACACTGTCCAGACATTATTCTTGATAACCATCTAAGAACTGACTTAATGTTATGGGACAATATTTTGGAACTATTATGATGCTTAGCTAAAACCATGGACAACTTGTAGTCTGTCATGGTTACTACTGATTGTACTTTTCCTGCATGACCTCTGGCAGTCCTTGATTTGTGGATCTGCCCAAGACTTCTTCCTAGACTAATTAACATAAGGGAGTTTTTCCTTCCCCCTGTTGCTGTTCGCTGCTCTTTACTGTAAAGCGCCATGAGACAATACAATTGTAAAAACCGCTGTATAAATATACTTGAATTGAACTGAAAAAAATTGACTAAACTCGTACAAACATCTGTTTAATTCTGTGTTCTATTTTCGCAAGGGGGGGGGGATCCCCCTTTATGCAGACCAGAGTCAAGCTCTCAAACACTGATACGAAAGATCATTAAAAAGTTGTGTGTGATGTGCGATGTAATGTGACACTCCAAATTACAGTATACAGACCAGAATTAGTCATTTTTGCTCTCATTGTAACGTATCATGTTGCTCTTGGTCAGGATGTAGGGATCTTTGCTATTATTGTAGCCTGTAACTCACTTTACTTATTTTCTTTTCAGTGTCTAAGATGAGGGTTCTTCTGTTGGGGAACAGCTGGACTAAGAGGTGTTCAGTGGGGAACGCCATACTGGGAAAGAGTGTGTTCAACACTGAGGAAGAAACAGACTGCTACATGACTGTTAAAGGACAGCTGGAGGACAAAGAAGTGCTTCTTATCAACACTCCAGATCATCTCCATCCAGACATCTCTGAGGAGAAACTGACTCAGTTTAAGAAGACATGTATGAGACTCTCTGATCCTGGGCCTCATGTGTTCCTGCTGGTCCTACAGCCTGAAGACTTCACTGAGCAGCACAAACAGAGGCTACGGTTAATTCTTGAGTCCTTATGTGATCAATCATATAAGCACTCATTGGTACTGATCTCCACACGCCAAGTGATGAGCTCAAGAACAATGGAAATATACATGGAACAGCCAATCATAGGAGATATGATACAAAAATGTGGACACCACATGCTGTGGCATGAGAACCTTGAACGGTTAGAGCTGTTAAGGATCCTGGACAAAGTTGTGGAAAAAAATGAAAGTCATGTGAGCTGTGATTTTTTTGAGGATGCAATGTCTGTATTACCCAGTAGACAAGAAAGCACGACTCAGAGTGAAGGACTCAGAATAAACTGGGATTCTGCTAGAGCTGCTGGTAAGTTTGGTATGATAAATAGAAATGTTTAAGATACAACTGACAGGAATTTGAGTTGACCCTCTCTAATTTGTACAGGGCTGGAATCAATCAAGGCTTCAGCAAAGAACTCTGACAGTGAGTAGAACAATTACAAATTACTGTATTAGCACTGTTATTTGTTAAGTTAGTTATTTTCTGACTGTTAAAGGGATTATCCAGAGTGAATCAATGAGCATTTGAGGGGAGCTGAGCGGTGAGAAATCCTACTCCTTGCTTAGAACGCTGCTTTCTCCACCCGCACATTCGCTCAAATCCAGACATGGCCGTCCTGCTCCATATCGTTCCAGACCAATCCAGACCAAATTCCGCCCACAGCTCCGCGTTCATGCTCAACGTTCTCCGCGTTCACGCTCAGCTACACACAGAAGCTTGCGTTGGCAGGTGATTCCAACAGGAGCACATGAAAAGCTACCAGCAACAGGCATTAACGTGACAGCAATGCAGAGTGTTTTAAGGCAAATAAAATGTGAATAAATGGCAAGAGGAATTGAGATTGTAGCCTTCTTGCATATGAAAACCATGCAGATAGGCTATTAACAAAAACAAAATGAAAACAGAAGTTCACATAGTACACTCATGTTTCTGAGAAAGCTTTTTAGATTCCAAAAATGTAGGTTTACTCAGTTTTACCACATTGTTCACTATAGGCAAATTAGTTTGATAGGAATAGTAGACCTACTCTTGAATGAACTATCAGTTTGTTTAGTGAAATATTTTGCGAAAGCTTAGCCTACTCAAATAGAATATAGTAGGATAGAAGGCCTATGGGCTAGAAGCAAGGGGGAAATGACTCACCATCATCAACATCTGGGTCTGATGCGTGGGTCAAGTCTGATGAGGCGGTTCATCATTTTCAAAATCCACCGGATTGAAGACTGGTTTCGTTCACAATATTTTGTCAACTTTGTCAAACCAGATAAATGTATCCTTTTCTGTCCTGCTACTTCCCGTTTTCCTAAGTGCATTGCACACTTAGATATACATTTGTCAAAGCTTTTTGACCTTAATCCGGCATTGCTCTGGAGACCGATCCTAGCCTTTCTCCCTCAACTGTTTGTTAAGTGTAGCATATACTTTGCTGTTCTTATGCGTTGATGACAGTTGTTTGTTTATGTATTCATCCGACCAGATGTCAATGAGAGACTGTATTTCTTTGGTAGCCCACGCTTGGCCACGGTTCATGATTTCCCCCATGTCACCTACCTTTGCCACAACCAGGAAATTAAATAATTAGTAGGCCCCCATGCATGATGCATTTCGATTAGTTCATTTGGACCCGAGTTCGCATTCTCATCAGAGGGACCGCACCAGAGTTCTGCATTTGGTGCGGAGTCAGGCCGACCGAGACCCCCTCTTTTTGGTCTCAGTCAGCTTCATTTAATGTGCACCTAAGTGCAATTGATGCTTTCACACCAACGAAAACAAACTGAACTAACTGAACTACTTTGATTCGAATACAGTGTGCACCAACTGCTACTGGTGTGAAAGCACCTTTAGGATGTCTTAGGACATAGCTGCTAGCATAAACGGCTTTTCATCGCATCTCTGTTGGTTAAGGTCATTATCCTGTTGGAATGTCGATAAACTTTACAATTCATGAGACATCAATGCAGCTGTAAATAACGATGCTCCCACAGCTGCATTTTAACATGGAGATGATACTTTAAATTGCTGACCTTGATATTAACATTATTACCATTGCTGAAGTGAAGCAGGTTATTGCAAATCCGTGCTAACTGATAGCCATGGTATTTTCACTGTAAGCTGCCTGACTTAGTTTTTTTATAGACTTAAATGCATTGTTATTTCGGTAACATGAGAGCATCCATATGATGTCTTCAAATGTCTCACTTAAAGCACAGAAGTTCTCCTTTTGGCCAATAACTGACAAAGATATATGATATCGGAACAAATTCTATTTATAAGAATTAGAAATGAGAAATATGTAGGGCAAAGGACTTTCAGCAGTTTCCTCCATTAGAATTCTCACCTTTTATGCTCTTGTCTGTTTCAGGGTCTCAGCTCACAATACTGTTGCTGGGGAATAGTGAAGACAAAAAAACTAAACTCGCTGACTTCATCACTGGAGGCCATTCTCACTTACAAACTGTACCATTCATGCAGCGTACAGTCAGCTATGGAACGTGGAGAGGATCATATCTAAAAGTAGTTAAAGGACCAGATATCTTCAGTTTGCCTCAACCGTCAGTGAAAAAAAAGATTAGGAAATGTCAAAATTTCTGTTTCCCTGGACCTCACGTTCTGTTACTGTTGGTGAAGCCCTCTGAATTTGATGAATACAACAAAGTGAAACTAAACTCCATTTTCAGTTTGTTTTGTCCGAGTGGTTTTAAACATTCAATTGTCATCACAACACATGATGAGCATGGGACAAAGTGCATGCATGAGCTGATTGAAAACTGCAGAGGAAGACATTACAACATGTCTGTTGGTAATCACAAGTTGTTGATGGAGATGATTGAGATCCTTGTGCATCAAAACAATCAAACCTTCCTCACCTTCAGTGAAGATAAGATAAGATCAGAACACATCAAACCAGCTTTAAATCTAGTTCTGTGTGGGAGGAGAGGAGCAGGAAAGACCTCAGCAGCTAAGGCCATTTTAGGCCAGACAGAGTTTTATTCAGTCTCTACCTCAGTGGTGTGTGGACGTCAGGTTTCCCTGGTGGAGCTGCCTGCCATCTATGGAAAACCTCAGGAGGAAGTGAGGAAGGAGTCATTCAGCTGTGTCTCCCGCTATCCTGAGGGCATCCATGCCTTTATCCTGGTGATACCTGTTGGTCCCCTCACTGATGATGATAAGGGAGAGTTACTGACCATCCAGAACACATTTGGCTCTCAAGTTGATGGCTTCACCATGATTCTGTTTACTGTGGAATCAGATCCTACAGATGCAGCCGTTGTTAACTTCCTAAAAGGAAACAAGGACATAGAGGCACTCTGTCAAAGTTGTGGAGGAGAATATGTTGTTCTCAGTATCAAGGACACACAGCAGATCCCTAGGCTATTGGATAATGTTGACAAAATGAGACTCCACAATGAAAAAATATGCTGTTATACAACAGATACATTCACACATGCCCAAATAGAAAAGATCACCATGCTACATGATGAAATCAACAAGTTGAAAGAAACAAGTGCTATCCCTTGTAAGTATTTTGGTGCTATAAAATGTACTACTAGCTGATCTTTTCTGAACCTTTTTGTACACAAGTTAATACTTTAAATAACTCATATTGTTGTGATTATCCAGGTGAGACTCTCAGGATTGTGATGGTAGGGAAGACTGGCAATGGGAAGAGCTCTTCAGGAAACACCATTCTAGGAAAAAAAGTTTTTGAAGCTAGATCAAGTCAAACTTCAGTCACAAGAGTTTGTAAGAAAGAAAAGGATGGATGTTCAGTTGCTGTAGTTGATACTCCTGGTCTGTTTGACAATACCTTGACTCCAGAGGAAGTCGGTGAGGAGTTGGTGAAGTGTATCAGTCTTGTGTCCCCAGGACCGCATGTATTCCTGCTAGTTTTACAGGTTGGTCGGTTCACAGCAGAGGAGAAGGAAACACTGGAGCAAATCAAGAAATTGTTCGGAAAAAAATCTGAAAATTCACAATTGTTCTTTTCACAAGAGGGGATGATCTTGAGCGAGAGGGAACAACCATTGACGAGTACATCACCAGTTCTGATCAATCCTGCAAAAAACTGATTGCTGACTGTGGAGGTAGATACCATTTGTTTAATAATGCTGATAAGAATAACAGCACACAAGTTCATGAGCTAATAACCAAGATTGAGAAAATGGTGAAGACCAATGGAGGCAGCTACTACACCAGTGACATGTTGCAGGAGTCAGAGGCTGCTATAACGAAGACAATGGAGAGGCTCATGCAAGAGAAGGAAGAAGAAATCCTAAAAAAGCAAGAACGACTTGAAAGAAGTCATGAAGATATGGAAGCAATGAAAAGAAGACTAGAAGAACAGAGAGCTCAAGCTGAACAGGAGAAAACACTGATAATGAAACAACTTAAAGAAATGGAAGATACAATTGAAATGACTCATCTGGAGATAGAGAAAGAAAAGAAAGAGAGAAAAATAGAGGACAGGAAGAGGCTGCAACAGGAAGAGAATCAGCGTCTAGAGTGGGAGGAACAACTTGCTGCTTTGGAGAGAAAAATAGAACATGAAGCCAAGGAAAAGCAAACCAGTGGCAGAGAACTGGAGCAGAGCAGAAGGCAGTGTGAAATCTGGGAGATGAAACAAAAAGAATGGTGGGACAAAAGATATCAAGAAGACGAAGAGAGAGAACGGAGACTTAGAAAGCTGCGTGAGGATTACAACCAAGAGCGAGAGCAATATGAAAATAAATCAAAAGAAATGTATGAAACAGAAAGAGAACAGGAAGAAAAGATGAGACGATTAGAGAGGAGCGATAAGAACAAACTCAATGAAATTTACAGGGAAAAGAGAAAATGTGAAGAGGAGACCAGAAAACAAGCTGAAGAACTTAATGAATTCAAAGAGAAATACAAAGATTTTTCAGTTCTGTTAGATGAACACATTGAAGAAATAAGAGAGTTGAAGCTCAAGCATGTTACACAGATACTTCAGATTGAAGAGCTATATGAAAAAGAGTACAGTCACTTAGACAAACTTTCAAGTGACAAAGAGAAAGCTCTGTCAGACTTAAGGAGAAAGCACAAACAAGAACTAAAAACTCTGAAAACACAATACCAGAGCAGTTGTACCATCTTCTGATTGACTGTTTTCACATTAACATTTCTACTTACCGTATGCTACTCATGTAGTGCATATACTCCAAACATTTAGCCAAAAAAATAAATAAAAATATACTAATTAAACTATGGTCTGCAGGCATGATGAACAGGTGTCAAATATACACATTTCACACACATAGACACACAGACACATACACACACACACACACACACATACACAGATAGATGGAGAGAGATATCTTTATGAAGTAAACTGCATATTTTATCTATAGACTAATTGATCAACTGATGGCAAAAGATTGCTCCAGTATAATGTGCTATTTACACCACTCAAATATGCACTTCATTGTCTGGTGCCTTAATTTATGTAAAAATTAAGAAACTGAAGATCAGCAATATGCTGCCTTTCTGTTGAACAGAGCATCTAGTATACTAGATCAACGTTCTGTTGAACAGAGCATCTAGTATAGCTTTGTAAGGTGACATTAGAGCAATCGGTTGCTGTCCACAGAGTGTGACAAGGCTCTGCAAAATTTTGTGATAGCTTCCACTGTCCAAATCTCCAATTCTGTTGCCTTCAAAGCATCCAGCAGACCATAAAACTGCCTCCACCATGCATGACTGATGGCATTATGGTAAGAACTGTATATTTTCATTTGTTCTGTTTCTCACTATTGAGGTTTGCCTGTTTGTGCCTTATTTCTGCAAAAGGTGGCTTTTAAAATAAAAGCAAAGTTGGAAAACACATTTAGTCCTTGAGCCAGACCCCCAAGTTTGGCCCATCGGTACCACTCAGAGCAGTAAGACTCATTGTGTTTTTTGTTAAGGTTTACACCTAGAGTTAGAAAATATGTGATAACATACCAGTCAGGGTGTCTTTTTGTTTCATCAGCCTGTGTATGTCTGTTATAAGCCTATGGAGTGTTTTATTAGGGTTAAAAAAATGAACTAATTGATATCCCCACAAAACTTCCTCAGCTGATTATTTACATTAAGGCAACATTTGTTTGTATTGCATGTTTTCTGAAATGTCATCTATAAATATGATAATGAGACATCACACGTGAATATATGCAATATCAGATTTATGTCCTGCACCTTAAGGGTAAATAAGTTGAACAGCTTAACCTACATACTTTGTAGAAGCCTACACCCTGTAGATGTAATTTAATATGCACTGAGGCAAGTCCCACTTCCTCCACACCATGGACAATGCATAGACCTTTATAGTTGCATTGCATTGAAATGCAACGATTTTTATGTACACCCATGGGGCTTTAATATGTAGTGTATCCCAAAATTGTCCATGTTAAACGTTCAGTTTAATTTTCAGCATAACCAGAGTTACATTAATACATTTAGCAGACGCTTTTATCCAAAGCAACTTACTTTTGTCAACTACCAGTTACTTTAGGCCCAGTCTCCCTTAGAGCAATTCTGGGTTAAGTGCCTTGCTCAAGGGCACAGAGGTAACAGCTGGGATACAAACCCACAATTTCCAGGCTACTAGCATGTTAGCCAGGTTTCTTAACCACTCACCACCACACTATCATGCTACCACCCCCCACTTTTCACAAAATGTTGGTAGAGGTGAACTGTAAACCCCCTAGCCCTCCTAAAATGTATGCAAATGATCACCTATTTCAGTGGATAACGGTTCATCTACTTGTACAAAGTATTTTCAGAAAACTTTATTTAGTATCAGTATTTCAGAATGTATGTGGGGAAACTTTTACTCTGTTTACCGATAAGATATCCCTCCATAGGCTTACAGAGAGCAAAAATAGGGTGATAACACAAAAAGCTATCAATGCAATGGTATTATTTATTTTCTAACTCTATGGTGGTATACCATTCCAAAATCACTATGTTTCCTTCTGCCCTCAGATAGTATCGACCAACCATCTGGCTTAAGGACATCATTTAACATAGTGAATTCTATCTCAACAAGGACTGCATTAATTCATCTCTAACAAGGACTGCATGTCTTGTTGATTTGCTAGGTTTCAGTAGTTTCATGACGGTTTCCGTGCAAAAGGAAACTTTTCAAGAAACCACAATGTTTTTGAGGGGGAGTTGATAGATAGATAGCTAGATAGATAGATAGATAGATAGATAGATAGATAGATAGATAGATAGATAGATAGATAAAGCTATACATTCAAAAAAGCCATTCACCTAGTAATTTAACACTTGTTTTCATTTCTCTCAATATACAGCAGGGGGTGATCAAGTCATGCTTTTCAAACACATCCTTTAACTTTTCTTTCTTGGTGAGCTGAAGGTGTAGGCCTTACAGCTACTGGACAATATTTGTTATAATAGGATAGGCTACAACCAAAGTTGCCACCAACAGATGACATCCTTTTTAAGACACAGTTTTATCTTATTACAGTTTTTGACAGTCTTCAGTATGACCGAATATGTTTGCTGACTTGCAGGGTGGATCCATTACATTTTTCTATCTTTCTCTGCTACTGGATTTTTCCTTCACTGCAGAGTAGCCTACTTTGAAATGAAGATGCCATTGTGCAGTCTGTATCAGTTTGTCAAGGTATTGTGTTGGTGCATAGCTTCATGCAATCCTCAAATTTATTTTGATGGTGTATTATGATAAACACACACTCCCAATAGACACTCAGATTATTCATGGTGTTTCTTTGCTATATCACCAAAATACATAAATATGCTTGCTGTTAATTCGTGTGTTAGTTGATTGTGGGGTTACAAATAGAAATGTAAAATACCATTTTGTAAAAATTACTCTTTTAGGAAGTATACAAGCAGCCAGTGCAATTCAGAGGCAAATGGGAAGAAAATCTTAAATTGGGCTGTTCATATGCATATGCTGGGTGATTAAAATCTATTTTGTCAATCTGTGATTATCTGTTGCAGATGCTATATGCATAGATATTGATTGAATATGCTATATGCATAGATATAGATTCTGAGTGATGATTATGACTAGTCTATACTCAAGGTTTATACCCATATGTAGATCACTAGCAGATTTTTTGTGGTTTGAACTAAAGCAGTTCCATGTAACTGCGATGAATGTTAATGAGGATTAAGCCTCCTGCAGTTGACCTTTAACTGAGCAGAGGGTTCAATGCAAATCCACAGGCAGGAGTTGAGACAAGTTTAGGCCAAGGCCAGTCATTCTTCAGAGCTGTGGTTTTGACATGTGAGAAAGTGGCATTTAACGCAAGAATAAAGAGAGCGGAGGTTTTTGCCTCTGGTGCAGTTTGACATTTAACGTAGCCTACGTGCATGTGTAAAATCATTCCCTCCTTCCACAGAACAAAGAACAGGCTTGTCAATCAGCGACAGTATTCTTTTCTCCCTAAAGTTGCATAGACGTTAGTTTGCATTTTTAAATTCTTGTTCATGCAGGTAAACAGCATGTTTTTATATTTTACATTGAATATTTCCATGTTTTCTTCACTGGACACATTATTTTCAGTGGGATCAAGAGGAGTCATTGGCAGATGTTTGCCCGTAAAGAGTCACCTGAGGAGTCAATCAGTTTGAGAGTGAGCAGTGATGAACCAGCGGTGCTGATGCACATAGTAACTCACTTAGAGGCACCATCCTCAGCTGTAATCCAATACTTTTTCTTGTTGAAGTCAGTAAATCTCTTCTCAGGCTCCCTTAGCTATCAATACTGTGTGTGTATGTGTGTATGTGTGTGTGTGTGTTCAAAAACAAAGCCTATGTTTATAGTGTACATTTTGGCCCCACAGGAAACAAATACAAGTCAAATATAGTGGGTTTTATTGTCATTTCAACCATATACAACATTTCACCATGGATCAAGTGTTACATTTAAGGTATATATAGCGAAAGACATTTGGGACAGGCTACATGCTAGATTTAGTGCAAACTTAGCCACATTTAGTGCACATACATTATAGATGTACATAAAGTGCAGTTACCACTTGCTACTTAAAGTTGAGCATTTAAGACAGACAAGGGACAGGACAGACAACAAAAGACAGGGCATAAGTAGACTTGAAACAGAGCATTGATTAAAATAAGTTAAGTTCATAGGGAGGTGAAGGTGGAATTTATAGCATTTAGCCACAGAGAAAAGAAAGGTGCAGAAGTGCATTCCACTTTAATGTGAATAATTTCTTACTGTTTGAGGGAAGAAGCTCTCATCATTCTGGAGGTGCAGGCAGTTATACTGCGGTACCTTCTACCTGATGGCAGTAATGAGAGGAGTGCAGAGGACGGGTGTGTTGTGTCCTTAATGATGCTTGTGGCTTTGCACAGACAGCGAGTGTTGTAGATATCAGAGAGGGAGACAAGTGAGGCCCCAGTTATCTTTTCAGCCGTCCTTGCAATCCGCTGCAGGGCCTTTCGTTCTGCAGCAGTGCACTTATCAAACTATGCTGAGATGGCACTGCTCAGGACACTCTTAACAGTCCCTCTGTAGAAGGCTGTAGAAGGTTGTCCTCTTCTGCAGCAGAGGAGTTTCTGAGGTTTCTTTGTGACGTATGCAGTGTTCTGAGTCCATGCGAGGTTATATGTGATGTGAACACCCAACACTCATGCTTGCTTGAAGATTGTCTGAGATCAGTGATTAGTTCTTTAGTTTTGTGGGACAGGTTGTTGTGAGCGCACCTGTTGCTGAGCTATGTCACCTCCTCTTGGTACAGGGCCTTCTTGTCACTGTTTATCAAACCCACCACAGTTGTGTCATCAACAAATTTGATGATGTGGGTTTGAGCTGTGTGTAGCTGCACAGTCATGGGTTAGGAGTATGAACAGCAGGGGGCATGGTGTTGAAGGAGGTTGCATCATCAATGCACTTGCTGATGTAGTTAGTGACAACTGATGGTATTCCTTTAAGTCGGTGGTGTTGTTGTAGGTGGCTGCCTGCTTGAACCCAACTCAGTCTGTGCATTCTAATCAGTCCTTTGTCACGTTCACATTGTCACGTTCACACTAAAGAGGGAAGGAAGAAAGGGGAAGGGAGGTTTGATTGGATGCGGGGTTCAAACATCATTCACTAGGTTTGAGAACCACACCTTGGAGAGATTTACCAAAGTCTACAAATATAGTCAGAGCTCCCACTTCCTGTGTTGGAGGTGATCTGGGTTGGACTGCAAGTGTTTCTTACAAAGTTCATATGATAATCCTCTTCTGTAAGGTATTTCCACTGCCTTCATATAATTATTTTTTCAGTGGTGATGGTAAGAACACTCCCTTCATGCATGATTCAAAGGAGCACTCCCTGTATACAAGGTTACAGTGCATCAATTCATTTCTTTATCTCACCAGAAACAACTTTCAAATGCTAAATTCCCAGAGAAGACACATGTAATTTATTTATGTATTTATTTATTTATTTTGAGTTGTAAAGCACAGATGTTATGAGTTAAAAATAACTAACAGAAAAAGAGAACTCATGACATAATATAGTGAATCAAAATAATCATGCAACCACCAAAAATCAAAACACAGACATTACATTTTGGGACAGCCTTTCTAATACAGCTTTGTAGAAATACAACAATGTTAAAATCAGGAAGTTAGTTGCAGGGTTGCGTTTATGTTGTGGGCTAAACCGGTGTTATAGGATTGTTGAAGTTGAGATGTTTTAACCCTGAATGTTTTTTACTTATTTGAGCAAAAAGTTTTGATCTAAACTAGATTACCACCAAAAGTTTGTGAAAATTTACCATCACCACCCAGAACTTTACTGTCACTGCCAGAGGCTTACTTACATGTTGTCATGTGAGGATAGTCAGCAATGTCGTGCTAAGATTTCTCTTACTCCTGTGACGTATTCCTGCCAGTAACTCAGAACTGCATGTTGTCTATCATGGTCAATGGGAGTGACGTTTGGTTAAAAACAAAAAACGTGGCAAACTGTTGCATGTATCAGCAAGATGGTACGATTTGGAAATACTGTAATTGTTTGAATAATATGTAATAAAAAGATACTGTGTACGTCTGTTGTCTGTAAATGTGACAGGCAACAACAGCATGAATGTGTTTGAATGTCCCGGACTAATCTCAATAAAGACAAAATCTGGACAAATGCAGACAAGACATTTTCAACACAGACAATAAAGTCTACCCCGTACACTAGGTCCTGTCCTATTCTTCCTATTTTCTTAGTTATGGCTAACTTTTCTGGTAAGTATATTAATAGGGAAGGCTGTTGTGTGTGATATTTCCTGAATCACAGACCGTTCCTTAATCAACGTGTCTGTCACTCTCAGCTCTGACAGTCATAAAAACACAAATATAAAAAGGGGTTTTGTGTTGAAGATGAAGATGGCAACAGGAATTTGACGAACAGGTCATTCTTTGCCTAAAGGTCACATGACATTGGTGACATTTTCAAAACAATTAGAGGGGATTAGGGAGCAAAGTCTCTGCCAATAAAATAAAGGCAACCGGGAAAGGCACAGGTGGAGTCGTGTTGTTGTTGCTGCATGGCAGTTGCATCATGTTCAGTAAACTGAACCGTCACACCACAGCTCCGACCACATGTGAACAAATGCTCATAAGGCCTTTCTCATACATTACTGTAATACTGGATAGATGACTAGTGGCTAATTGACTGCCCAACTACATGTATAGGCTACTTTAGACCTATTTTCTTGGTATCTTTGAGTAGATAGGTATAGTGTATAATTGTGAAGGTGTCTTGTGGAAATGTTGGGTTAAGGTGAAAACCCCTCTAATAGGTTGATTGAATTGATTTATGGATGGGCCTGTAGAAGACATAGAAAAAGATCATAAAAAGATCTTCACTGTAGCATAGTATAATA
>PYXC01000767.1:0-80000 GCA_015244755.2 Tenualosa ilisha
AATTACTTCTGGCTATATGGTACAGAAGAGAAGAGAAGATAATTGTCAATTTTCAGTCATATAGTTGGTTTCACAAACAACTCATCTTTGACATTCTTATTCCCATGCAGGCAAAATTATAAGCATGAAACTTTATCTCACACACATACACACACACACACACACACACACACACACACACACACACACAGACACACAATCAAGAGGAAATATTGAAAGGACATGTGAAACTTGAAGAGGCATACAGTTGTGATGCAGGATTAGGAAGTGTCTGACGCAATGCTAAAGGGTAAACCCCCAGTTTGACAGAATAAATACAGACATGTGTGCCACTGTTAGACAGATTCACCACCTCACACTGATACAACATCTGAGAAAGCAGACGGACCATCAGACCATTTCCATCATGAAGTCAGCAGCTCTCATCGCTCTTCTTGCTGTCCTGCTCTTTGTAGATGTGAGAGGTAAGAGTTTCCTTCATCTGTTGACCATGCTGCTTTCACTGCCCTGGGAACAGATCTGCAATTCTTAATTAATTTAAGCTCCTTCAACTTAACATCTTGTAACAATGGTGCTTATGCTGTTTTCCAGGGCAAATGGATTCTCGAGGAAGATGCAAGTGCCAGGATGCTGGGGCCAATGTCATCCTCCCAAAAAACATTGAAAAGCTGGAGGTGCTTCCCTCTTCCCCCTCATGCCCAAAGGTGGAAATCATGTAAGTATGTTACCATATTATGTGTTGTAACGGCACGTCTTATAGAGTTTAGGGATGATCTGTGTATCTGATCTTTACATCTCTGTCTGCAGTGTCACTCTCAAGGATAACAGAGGAGAACGGTGCCTGAATCCAGAGGGCAATTTTGCCAAGAATTTCATCAAGAGAGCCATCAAGAAGAGGTAAAACACTTTCTGTGTTAAAAACAACAGTCTTCTTTAATATCTACATAATGGACATTCTTTTGTATTTACACGTATCTTTTTATTTGTTGCAGGAGTGCACAGTGAATTTCATTGGAGCACTGATATCTGTTACTGATCTCTGACTCCAGACTACAGTTAATTTCTCTACACAAAGAGCACGTCATTTCCATTTCAGTTGTAAATAGGTGATATGTAGTGCTTTTGTGTATTTTTTCAGTGAAACTCTTTGTTATAAACATATTTATATGTATATATGTATATTGAGATAACTTATGTTGAGTTTGTGATCAATGTTAATAATGGTCCTGTAAATAAAGACGTAGCCTAAATATTTACTGAAAAAGTGTTGGATAGCCTTAATTTGGGAGCATAAACAAAGGTTGAATTATCGACAATGAATTTGTTTTTGTTGTTAATCTCAACAATGTTCAAGTTTATGTGTATAGCACATTATGATACATAGATGTCATTCAGTGTGCTCCATGTTAAAACACCACAAGGACAGGAAATTAATAATAACCATACTTGGCTAGTAAAACAGTAGAAACAGATACTGAACAGATACAGAAAACACAGCCAGTGTTGTTGCATAAGCATGACGTGTCACTCCATCAAAACATTAGCATTTGTCAGTGGTCAGAGGTGCATTCTTTACATCACTGCATCTGATTCTTGCCAATGTGCTCAGTGATGGAAGGTTTGCATACAGCTAAACATTTTTTTTTGTCAAGATTGATGGTAAAGGCGTATTAAAGGTTTAACAGAAATGCATTGTTAAAACATCAAGAAATAATGGTACTGCTGTTGCCAGTTATTTGCAAAGCTGCCATCACTCTCACTCTGAGCACAGGGGCTCCCCAAGGCTGTGTGCTCAGTCCTTTGCTCTTCACCCTCGTGAAGTTTGTGGACGACACAACTCTGGTGGGTCTCATCACCAAGGGCGACGATACACACTACAGGAAAGAGGTAGACCTGCTGGCCACGTGGTGCAGAGACAACAACCTCCTGCTGAATGTTAGCAAGACCAAGGACATTGTTGTCAACTTCCAGAGAGGCCATTGCCCAACACCCACCACTGACCATCGATGATGCTGCTGTGGAGAGAGTGAGCAGCACAAAATTTCTGTGGGTGCACATCAGTGAGGACCTCTCCTGGACCACCAACACCACATCACTGGCAAAGAAAGCCCAGCAGCGCCTCTACTTCCTGCGCATAATGAGGAGGGCAAGTGCTTCACCACCATCATGACCACTTTCTACAGAGGAACCATTGAGAGCATCCTCTCCAGCTGCATCACTGTGTGGAGCTGCACAGACTACAACAGGAGAGCACTGCAGCGCATAGTGAACACAGCAAGGAAAATCATCGGGGCACCACTCCCCTCCCAGCAAGACATATACACCACCCGCCTCAACCGCAAAGCACTCACAATTGTCAATGATGCAAGCCACCCTGCACACAATCTGCTCAGCCATCTGCCCTCTGGGAGGAGGTACAGAAGCCCCCGGTCCCACACCACCAGCCTCCGGTTCCACACCACCAGACTCACCAACAGACTGGACCCTCCTCTATGTCTGCCATATTTTTTGCACTAGATGCCTTTTTGCACCATTTCTGCACTATTAACTTGCAATAGGAATTGCCTAGTGTGTGTCAATGTCTGAAGTGTCCCAGACTGGGCAACCTCTCTGACAGATCTATCCCCATGTGCGGTTCCATACTGATGCCTTCCTATTTATCTATATTTGAACTGATATCACCTCCACTCAGTACGCTACCTCTACCACTCTGCTAGCATGCTGCTAGCCACTTTGGACTCAAGTATGTTCCTATCTATTTCACTTGTCTCTGTATGTGTACTTTAGTAGGGCTGCATAGGTATTTTTTAATACATTATTTATTTTTACATTGCGCTGTGTGCAATCTCACTTTGAAGACTACTGTAGTGGTGAGGGAAAATGTTAATTATTATAAGTGTGTTACTTACTGTATTGTCTGGCACTTTAATGTTTGTGTAATAGTTAATGTCTAACTCAGTTGTCTTAAATGTTCAATGTCTGTCTTTGTCTAAGAATGGAATAGTAAGAAACATTATTTTGATTCCTCGCATGTGTTGTACATGTGAAGAATTGACAATAAAGCTGACTTTGACTTTGTTATTTAAAGGGGAGATATTTAACATATAGGCAACTCACTCTACAGTAATGTTGAGTTAATAAATGCCTCACAAACACTGTCATTCCTCTTTATTTTTGTTGCCTGATTTACTTCACTATGTGATAAAAAATATTTGTGGTTTGTGGCATTACATGTGAGAGACTTTGTTTGCTTTACCAAGTCATTGGTGACTTTCCCTCAATGACAGCATGCCTGTCCACCTGAATTAGTTTCTTGAGAATGTCATAGAGAAGTAGGTGTACAGGCACATGACTTCAATAAGTCTTTAATAAGTGCTGAATAACCAAGTGGGAAATTAAGGTGGGATATGAAACTAAGTTCCTCAGTATTTTCCTTTCTCCTCTTTCACTTTCATTGGCCATCACTTCTGGTTCTGCTGAAATGGCTGGCTTATGTTAAGGCATTTTTACATTTTCATCTTTTTCCAATAATGTGTGGCTGACAGTGTCTCTCTTGACCGTACAAACGTACATGACACAAATACGAATAATATAATAAAATCACAATAATGTTATGTACCTGTTGCATGAGCTGTTTTGAGAAATATACAAAAAAAAAAAAATATATATATATATATATATATATTTATTATGTGTAGCCTACATGTATAACACATTATACACTAACTGCATTAAAGAATTAATAATCATGAATTGTGGTTGAAAAGAAAAACAAATAACTGGATCACAGCACTTTCAGTTCACTCCTCTTTTAGTTTGCAGCCTGCATTGTTGCATTCATCATTTAAAACAATGTGAATTAATTTAAAATGACTTTCTTTCATGGTCAGGAAGTGTATCTTGCAATGAAGTGTGACTAGAGAAGATGCAGAAAAAACTGTTTAAATTATTTGTGGGATCTGAAACCAGTTTCACTTTCACTTACTGACCATTATAGACTCATTTCCTGGAACTAGCAATGGATTCTGTAGAAACCAACCAGTGCATTAGACTTATGGTACAACTGACTTAATAGTCAAGTGTAACTGTTTGGTTGTTTTGTAATCATGTTGTTATTATATGGGAGTATAATACACAAACATGAACATGGGAAAAGCTATTTAGGACAGTAGATGTTTCACTGGTAGGACCAGAATGGAGTAAGATATACGAAGTCCTTCTTCTGTCTAGATATATCCCTCAGGTATTCCAAGTTGTATCAACTAATAGCAGTTCTCAAAGAATACACTGGCAGCTTAGATGACTAAACATCAACAGCAGCAAAAGCCTTTAATGTAGGCTCGATTTAAAGATGGAGCAATTACTCAGTCACAGATATTAAAGTAGTGCATTTCCCTGTATCTCACACATACACACACAAACACACACAAACACACACTATCAAGAGGGAATATTGAAAGGACATGTGAAACTTGAAGAGCCACACGGTTGTGATGCGGAATTAGGAACTATGTGACATAATGCTAAAGGGTAAACCCCCAGTTTGACAGAATAAATACAGACATGTGTGCCACTGTTTGACAGATTCACCACCTCACACTGATACAACATCTGAGAAAGCAGACGGACCATCAGACCATTTCCATCATGAAGTCAGCAGCTCTCATCGCTCTTCTTGCTGTCCTGCTCTTTGTAGATGTGAGAGGTAAGAGTTTCCATCACCTATTGACCATGCTGCTTTCACTGCCCTGGGAACAGTTCTGTAATTTTAATAATAATATGTTAATAATGAGAAGTTAATTTAAGTTCCCACTACTGAATATCTTGTAACAATGGTGCTTATGTTGTTTTCCAGGGCAAATGGATTCTCGAGGAAGATGCAAGTGCCAGGATGCTGGGGCCAATGTCATCCTCCCAAAAAACATTGAAAAGCTGGAGGTGCTTCCCTCTTCCCCCTCATGCCCAAAGGTGGAAATCATGTAAGTATGTTCCCATATTATGTGCTGTAACGGCACATCTTATAGAGTTTAGGGATGATCTGTGTATCTGATCTTTACATCTCTGTCTGCAGTGTCACTCTCAAGGATAACAGAGGAGAACGGTGCCTGAATCCAGAGGGCAATTTTGCCAAGAATTTCATCAAGAGAGCCATCAAGAAGAGGTAAAACACTTTCTGTGTTTGTTTTTCTGACAGAGTTCAAAACAACAGTCTTCTATAATATCTACATAATGGACATTCTTTTGTATTTACATGTATCTTTTTCTTCGTTGCAGGAGTGCACAGTGAATTTCATTGGAGCGCTGATCTCTCTCTCTGATCTCTGACTCCAGACTACAGTTAATTTCTCTACACAAAGAGCATGTCATTTCCATTTACAGATGTAAATACGTGTAGTGCTTTGCTTTGTAGTGCTTTTGTGTATTTTTTTCAGTGAAACTCTTTGTTATAAACATATTTATATGTATAAATGTATATTGAGATAACTTATGTTGAGTTTGTGATCAATGTTAATAATGGTCCTGTAAATAAAGACATAGCCTAAATATTTTACTGAAAAAAGTGTTGGATAGCCTTATTTGGGGCCATACACAAGGGTTGAATTTACTGACAATGAATTTGTTTTTGTTGTTAATCTCCACAATATTCAAGTTTATTTATATAGTACATCATCATACATAGAATTTACTCAGTGTGTTCCACATTAAACACAACAACGACAGAAAATAATAATAACATTCATAGACTAGTAAAACAATCAACAAATAAAAATGATAATGCAAACAATAAAATAAAAAAAAGATCCTGAATATTAGTAAGAAATGTATATAAGGTGTTAGATTTTCGGGGTTTTCCAGTTTAACTTTACACCTGAAGTTACTGTTCACCTTTAAGATTGCGTTGTGTTTTCTTCCCAGCGGAATAGAAGATTGGATGACTCAGTTACGTTGGATCAGGATCAATGATTTATTACAGGATTAATTAAATGAATTACAACTGTTGATTAGATGGAAAATAAAAAGGTTGAAGTAACAAAGCAAAGTCTAAAGACTATCTGCCTAAGTCACTCTTCTGTCTCTCCCACGAGGTTGAGACAGGACAATGAAGATGTTGTAGCGTAGCTCGTCTGAATCCTTCTCTCCGATGAAAGGAAAAATGGGTTCTACATATACTTGAAAGTCTAATCATAAATCCATCATAAACCGTAGAAAACAACAACTGGAACAGTTTCTAATCTTGGCAACATTCCATATAAGAACATAACTCGGAGACACACTCCAGGGTTTAGATTTGAGCAAACCTTACATAGCCAAAACAGGAACATACATGCACATACCAAAGATCTGCACCTGACAAGCATCGACACATGATCACCGGTCAAGGTGACCTCTAGGACCCCATCAGGCCACACCAGTTGTTTACTGAACATTCTGTACAGCCTTGGCTGGATAAATAACTTGGAGCCTCACACAAAAGGGGATTATTCATTTGACAGTTAGAAATGGGAATAAGAGATCACATAAAATCACACAAAATTCTAACAAAGGGGAATAATAATATTAAACATACATATATCTGCATAAAAAATGGCTCATACTTGGCAAAGAGCCAGTAATTTTGTTGCAAAGAGCAAAGTGAAGTTAATCAAAAGCAACAGAAAACAATCCTGTTTTGAGCTTCTTTTTAAAACACACTATTGTGGGGGTAGATCTAATGTCTACAGGGAGCTGGTTCCAACAATGGACATCATAATGGCTACAGGTCATTTCACTTTGTCTGATTTTTGCTCTAAGGACTTGTCAGGCACAGACAGGCGGAGGCAGAAGTTCAAGCACGGAGTTTTATTCAAACAAATCAACGGGGGAATAACAAAAGTCGTGTCCGTCACTTTGACAGAGAAAACTGAAAACTATAACACACAGAAAGTGGGAGGTAAACTAACACACAAGAGATAAAGGTAACGAGGGGAATAACAAAGGCCACGTCCGTTACTATAACGGAGAGAAAGGAAAACTAGAACGCACAGAAGGTTAGAGGTAAACGAACACACGGAAGATAAACGAACAGGCTAATACAAGCGTACAGGGACAGGTGACTAGGAAACACAGAGAGTAGCAATACCACAGAGAAGTCTAGGCTCGCGGGGCAGGAGACACGGGAGATCGCAGGAGACGAAGGGAGCACAACGAACACGTAGCAGTCCTAGGTAACAGACGAGGCCAGACACCATGTGAAGCAGGAGGGAGGCTTAAATAGGGTGGAGACCAGGTGACACCAATTAGAACTCAGGTGAAGGTGATCGTGCACGAGGAGGTGAATGCAAACAAGGAGACGAGCTGTGAGTCAGTGACGTTGAGTGAGGGGGCGTGGCCGTGACCAGGTCCGATGCGGACCTGACAGGACTATTAGCTTACCAGTTCCATTAGATCTGAGGCATTTGCCAGGAGTATGTTTGACTAGCATTTCAGCAATGTAGTTAGGACAGAAGTGTTTTAAAGACAATGATTAAGACCTTGTAATTGATTCTGAAATGAACTGGGAGCAAATGTAAAGTCTTGGTGTGGTGTGGTCTCTTTTCTGTTTTTTGTTAAAAATCTGGCAGCAGCATTTTAGTTGTAGCTTTCTAACTTCCTTTTTGGGGAGTCCAGTAATGAGAGCACTGTCACAATCAACCCTACATGAAGTAAAAATGTGGATTAGTTTTCTAAATTCTGCTGTGAAACAAATTTTTCATCTTGGCTATGTTTCTGAGATACAGACTTAGAGATGGTTTTAATAGCATCATTAAAAGTAAAATCAATGACTGAAAGTCCATGATTTCTCCTAGATTTTTTCCAAGAGTTTTATTTTGAAAAGCCGTAGAGTCTAAATAGGCACCAAGTTTCTTTTTCCCCTCTGTGTTTCCAGACAGAACAATCTCAGTCCTGTCTTTATTTAGTTGTAAAAAGTTCTGAGTCTATTGTGCTAAAATCATTCAGTGATACAGCAAGATAGATTTGGCTGTCATCAACATAGCTATAAGGTAAGACATCTTTTACTCTTGAAAGATTTGACTTAATTGTAATTTAACAATGTTACCTATAGAGACAAAGTAAAGTAAATTTTCCAATTAGAACTTGAAACATGTCAGAACACATCCAGAGAATCCAACACAGTTCTCTAATCTGTGTATGAGCATTTTGTAATCAACTGTGTTAAAGGCTGCACTAAGGTCTAAAAGTACCAGAACAGTTAATTTGCTCCGTCTGTGTTGAGGCAGATGCCATTTAAAACCTTCACTAGAGCAGTTACAGTACTATGCTGATGATGGTCTGTAGTTGGTAAGTACAGAGGAGTCATTTGGTAACAATTTTCTTTAAAGAGGTGGGGAAAAGCCTTAGAGAAGAGAGACATCTAACCAAAAATGCAAATGTCTCATAGCTGTCATATTTTGCCCATTTTTTTACCATTCATCCAGAAGAGCATTTGTGGGATCAGGCATTGATGTGGGACAACAATATCTGACTCTGCCAAACCTGTACTAATTCAAAAGGTGTTTAGGGGTGTGGTCGGTGTTCTGTATGGGCCAGTCAATTTAATCCACCCCAAAAGCACACAGACATGTCTTTATGGACCTCACTTGTGCACTGGTGTACAGTCATGTTGGTACAGAAAACAACCTTCCTCAAACTCTTCCCACAAAGCTGAAAGCATAGATTTGTCCTTTATTGGAACGTATGGTACACTGTCCAACCCCATGAAACACAACTCCGTGCCCCCATCTCTTCACTGCTGCACTTCTCACTTGCCACAATGCAGTCAGACAAATTACACTCTCCTGGCAAGCACTAGATCCAGAGTGATGCATTACACAGCCAGTGTTGTTGCACAAGCACGATGTGTGACATCACCAAAAACATTAGCATTTCTCAGGTGCTCGGGGGTGGCATGCTTTACATCACTGCATCTGATGCTTGCAGTTGCACTTGGTGATGGAAGGTTTGCATACAGCTAAAAACTGGGGAATATAAATTCATAATGGCATCCCTGCCAGTTCCTGTTTTTTTCCAAGATCGACAGTAAAGGCCTATTAAAATTGTTAACAGGAATGTATTGTTAAAATAACAAGACAGTAGTAGCCAGTTAATTGCTGCCAGTTATTTGTTGTTATTTAAAGGGAAAACATTTAGTATATAGGCAACTCACTCTACAGTACTGTTGAGTTAATAAATGTCTCACTCAGATCATTCCACCTCATTTTTGTTGCCTGATCTACTTCACTATGTAATAAAAATATTTGTGGTTTGTGTCATTACATGTGAAAAACTTTGTTTGCTTTACCAACTCATTGGTGACTTTCCCTCAAAGACAGCATGCCTGTCCACCGGAATTAGTTTCTTGAGAATGTCACAGAGAAGTAGGTGTACAGGCACATGATTTTAATAATTGCTGAATAACCAAGTGGGGAATTAAGGTGGGATATGAAACTAAGTTCCTCAGTATTTTCCTTTCTACTCTTTCACTTTCATTGGCCATCAGAATTTGTTAGTGAAAGGCTAGTAAAGCAATCAACAAATAAAAATGATTACAAAAAATAATAATAATAACCTATTTGACTCATATTTGGCAAAGAACCAGTAGCCTTGTAACAGAAACAGAAAATACTCCTGTTTTGAGCTTCTTTTTAAAACACACTATTGTGGGGGTAGATCTAATGTCTACAGGGAGCTGGTTCCAACACTGGACAACATAATGGCTACAGGTCATTTCACCTTGTCTGATTTTTGCTCTAGGGACTATTAGCTTACCAGTTCCATTAGATCTGAGGCATCTGCCAGGAGTATGTTTGACTAGCATTTCAGCAATGTAGATTAAGATTAAGACCTTGTAATTGATTCTGAAATTAACTGGGAGCCAGTGTAAAGACTTGGTGTGATATCTTCTCCTCTGTTTTTTGTTAAAAGTCTGGCAGCAGCACGGATATATACTGGAAATGTTTTTGAAATGTTATTGAATATATGGAACATTCAAGCATTTATTGATGTCTGAAGCAGTCACTCATCAAAAAAGTGTGATACCACTTAATTTACATAGACAATGCATCAAACTTTTTTAGTTACTTTGCCTAAATCATATTTTGCTCTGCCATCCAAGATTCTGGTATAAGTGATCTACTGATTGTGAATACTAAGCATCTGTGAAGAATGAAAGTGTTTATGAAACAAGAGAGCCCTTTTTTCAAATTATATTACAGTACTGTTGAATTATAGTGCATAGTACAGTACCATGAATTATAGTGCAACAAACTGTCCAAATTGTAATGCTATGCACTCAATGGGGATTGATATTCAATAGGAATTGTTGACAGTGTTGGCAGTACTAAACAAGATTCCATTATGTACAGTGTAAGTTCTGAAATGTAAGGACTGAAAAAAGTACTTTTGAAATAAGTATATATTTTACTTTTAGCAATAGAATAGAATTATAATGAAATGTTCATGTCTTTCAATTTTCTGCAATAGTTTCAGGTTTCAGAAACAAAACTCACCTTTGTCATTCCTACTTCCATGGAGGCAAATGTAAGAAAACGAAACTTTAAAACACACACACACACACATCATACACACACACACACACACACACACACATACACACAGCACTTAACTAACTTTGGAGAACATTATCGAGAGGGAAAAAGGATGTGAAACTTGAAGCACCATTTGGTTGTGATGCAGGATTAGGAAGTATGTGACGCAATGCTAAAGGGTAAACCCACAGTTTGACAGAATAAATACAGACATGTGTGCCACTGTTAGACAGATTCACCATCTCACACTGATACAACAGCTGAGAAAGCAGACGGACCATCAGACTATTTCCATCATGAAGTCAGCAGCTCTCATCGCTCTTCTTGCTGTCCTGCTCTTTGTAGATGTGAGAGGTAAGAGTTTCCTTCATCTGTTGACCATGCTGCTTTCACTGCCCTGGGAGCAGTTCTGTAATTTTTAATTAATTTAAGTTCCTTCAACTGAATATCTTGTAACAATGGTGCTTATGTTGTTTTCCAGGGCAAATGGATTTTCTGGGAAGATGCAAGTGCCAGGATGCTGGGGCCAATGTCATCCTCCCAAAAAACATTGAAAAGCTGGAGGTGCTTCCTGCTTCCGCCTCATGCCCCAGAGTGGAAATCATGTAAGCATTCATGTTATTACGTTATGTGTTATAACGCCATGTCTCATGGAGTTTAGTGATGGTCTGTGTATCTGATGTTTACATCTCTGCTTCTGTCCTCAGTGTCACTCTCAAGGAGGATGGAGGAAAGAAGTGCCTGAATCCAGAGAGTCGCTTTGCCCAGAATTTCATCAAGAGAGCCATTAAGAAGAGGTAAAACACTTGTTTTGTTTTGTTTTGACAGTTTTGACTTATATTATATTTGACAATAAAAACAACAATCTTCTGCAATATCTTCTGTAATATCTTTAGATACTAAACTTTTATTTATTTGTTGCAGGAGTGCACAGTAAATTCCACTGGAGTGCTGATCTCTCTATGATTCTACACTAAAGGCAGCTAATTGTAAATACAGTTCATATCTCTACACCAACAGTATATCATTTTGACATTAGATATTAGCATGTGATGTAGTGTTTTTGTGTATTTGTTCAATGACATTCATTGTCATAAACATATTTATATGTATGTATATATATATATATATATATATATATATATTGAGATAACTTAAATGCTGAGTTTGTAATAAATTTTAAGTGATAAAGGTTCTGAAAATAAGAAAATAAATTTTTGCTGAAAAAAATATGGTCAAACAACTTTATTTGCGGGCATACACAAGGACTGTAATAGCAGGCAATTAATTTGTTGTTGTTGATCTCCACAATATGTCATAATTTGTTACAGCTATTATTTCGGATAGCCTAATAACTGCAGAGAAAACAGACATGAAAAATTGAAAAAAAAAACATCTCCCATATCTCTTAAATTTTGCCTACATTTTTGACCATTCATCCAGAAGAGCGTTTGTGGGGTCAGGCACTGATGTTCTTATTCATGCAAAAGGTGTTCAGGGCTGTGGTCAGTACTCAGTATGGGCCAGTCCATTTCGTCCAAATCAAATACACCCAGCCATACCTTTATGGACCTTGCTTTGTGCACTGGTGTAAAATGATGTTGAAACATAAAACAACTCTTCCTACAAAGCTGGAAGGATAGAGTTGCCCAAAATGCCACATACTAAAGCATTGAGATTTCCCTTCATCAGAACTAATGACACATTGTTCAACCTCAAGAAACACAACCCCATGCCACTATCTCTCCACCACCAAACTTTCCACTTTGCACAATGTAGGCAGGCAAGTTACATTCTCCTTGCAAGCACCAAACCCAGACTCATCCATTAGCCAGACAGTAGCTGGGTTTCCATCCAATGGCATGGGACTAAGATGGGATTGCAGGAGGGCCTATTCATCTACACAGTTAAGCAAATTCAGCAAGGATGACTGACATTCTTGACCAAAAGCTCATTGGTGAAGCATGTCTTCACAATGCCAAAAAATCCCTTGAACGTGGGTGTTCATGTGTACGGAGGTCGGCGGGGTATGGAAGCGACTGCAAACACTGCTGTAAGAAGCTGTAACAGCATTCTTCGTCGTCTTCCTCTGGCAGCAATTATTGAAAATATATTCAAAACTTTCAAATTCCTACTGTGGCGAGGAGGACCTCTATTTTCTCAAGTAGCTTATGTCTAATTAGTTTAGCAGGTGATGGATACGGTTACTGATGCACATTTGGTTAAACTGCATCATTATGATAAATTCGGATTACTGATGCGATTGAGTTGGATGGAAACCCGACTAGTGTTGTGGCACAAGGGTGATTTGTCACTCTATAAGCACATTTGCATTGGTCAGGTGCTCAAGCATGCCACCCACTTTGTATCACTGCATCTGATGCTTGGCATTGCGCTTGGTGTTGGAAGTCTTGTATGCAGCTGATGTAGCTCTCTTCATATAATTTTTGGGCTAATCTTAATGGCAGTGGAAGTTTAGAATTATGCTGTTATTGATCCTGCAGCATTTAGTGACCCCGCTTTGTGGCTGGGTTGTTGTTGTTCTGAAACACTTCTATTTCCATAGATTGTTAGAAAGGAAATTTATTGAATAGACTAATTGCAGTGGTCATGCTTGATCACATGCTTAGTCATGCGCGTTTACACTGTCAGTTAAAAGTGTCTAAAAGCTAAAACTGTCTTCAGCAAGCTACATCTGCCAAATGTAGTTGCATTTTCTATCCAGGAAATATCCATTTAGGAATAGCATATCGGAGCAGAAGAAATTTTATGTTTGAGTGAGTTTTGTTTCATTTAACCCTCGTATTATGGGGCGATTCATTCATTATCGCCTGTAACTCCATGATAAAATAACAACCAGAAGATATTTGGCGGTACGATCTGAGGGCAGTGAGGCACATAGTGATGTTTGGAATGGTATACCACCCTACAGTTAGATAACTTTGTGACTTTGTGTGTGTCATCACCTTCTTTATGCCCATTATAAGCCTATGGAGGGATATATTATGGTTGAATAGGGTAAACATTTGAACAAATAAAAGGCCCCTCATAACTCATCCAGTTGATTATAGACAATCTTGTTTTTTGTATTGCAAGTTTTCTAAAATACTTTGCACATACATGTAGATAAGCCATTATCCATAGAAAAGATTAAGAATTTGCATACATTTTAGGCCATGGGGGACTTACAGTGCACCTCTTCCAACCAAGCTTTTTTGTGAAAAGTCTAGTTATGCTGAATTCCATTCGATTCCATTCCATGCAGTCCATAGAGGGGGAGAAGGTGGGACCTTTCTCAGTGCATCTTAGCTCACATGTACAGGGTGTAGGCTTCTAGAAAATATATAGGTTAGGCTGTTTAACTTGTTTCCCCTTACAGTACAGGCCAAATTCAGAGAATTATTGCATATATGTAAGTGTATGGTGCCTCATTTACATAGTTCTATACCTCAGACTTTCCTCTGCACTAGGTGATGTCAGTTATTTTTTTCTCTTTCACATCCTCAAGTTTCATGTCACAAGGCAATCTGATGCACATAACAGGTCAAGTTATAGTGGAGAGTGGGGGAGCGGGTCAGTGAATCAGTGAATGAATGCAAGCACAAGTCTGGCATTTTATATATCGCTCTCTAGAACAGGGATGAAGTATTGGTTAAAAACTGATGGTACTGTTACTTTGTGAAAATGCGAAACTAATCAAATGAAAAAGCTACCCCAACATGTAGGATAAGAGTGAGAGCGCTGTTGTAGCAGACAACTAGTCAGTGGCCAAACCACACAAATTAGTTTTGCAGCTCATGTTTCAGCCAGGTTGAGTGCAAATCTTGTGACTCAACAGAGTTGTATCCTATAATTCAAATAGCAAATAGTTTTGCTCAGCAGGTATGTCTAGCCATGCACTATAGGGCCTTAGTAGGTCTTCTTACAAGGCTTGGTAGGACCAATCACAAAGCTCTATCTTTGTGGAGAGTTGTAGGGCAGGCTTAGCACAACAACTAAGATGGTTGTGGTCAAGGAACAATGCTCGTTTGAATCAGCTTTAGCAACAACTTTGGAAGAGTTAGACTTGGGCTTTTCTTGGAAAATTGAGCAGAAAAAGGCAAGTTATTCCTTTCAAATAATGCCTTATTTGCTGTTTTGCCGATACTGCTCTGATTGGTCTTTGCACTATTATATTGCCTGCAGAGGCAGTTTGAAAGACAACCACTGATTCCGCCCTAGGATTGAGCTCAATCTATCAGTCATGTCAAGACTATACATTTTGGCTTGTCGGGCTAGCAGAGTTGAGCAATTGTACTTTATTGACTTGAGACTCCTAGTGGCAGATTTAAATAGTTGTAATTATTGGCTTGTGAGCATGCTAAAAAATGTTCCAAGATCATGAATAGGTAAATACACTAATTTGAGAGAAAGTATTCCACAGATGAAGGCTTGCAAATGTACAAAATGTCCTGCCATTGTGAAACACGGGATTGCAAATGTGTTTTGAACCACATATACTGGAGCAACATGAGCAAAACTGAAACATATGACTCGTGATTTAATATAATTTGTGATTTATAGAACAGTATTTGTGTTGGTGTATCTGTTGCATTGTGCTTGTCTCTCCCCCCACAAGGTACAGTTTCCCCAGTCTGTTACGGAGAGGTGTTTTGCACTATATATACTGCGGTGAAGGTAGGAAAACCATGAGTGTAGAAAACATTTCCTTTGTGAGCTTTAGCATGGGATTTGTGTAACTGTGATAGGGAACTCGTGAGCTTGTAACCTCTATGTTGTATTTACAGGTCAGAAAAAAAAATCTGCCACTTCAAATTTTATGATACATATTTGTGACTTTTGTGTACACAAGTACACAATTTATTTGTATGAGTAGAGGTACACCTGTGACAATGGGTCTCAGTATAGTTAAATGAAAAAAACTCTAGTGATTAGGAGATGTGACCAAATACGTCTGGAAATACTGTGTATACAATACATTGGAAGATGTTCAGTTCAGTATGATATTCAGTATAATAATAATCTCTAAAATATAAAATACAGACTTCTAATACTACCCTTGCTTAGTACAGTAGTGTTTTCACTCCAGAAAATGACCATTCAGTTATCTGCATGCATAGAGCAGTGTCTTCTGATAAGTGAAAACAGGACATGTGAAAGTCCCTCCTCACTTCCTTCCTATTACGCAAGGACAGGAGACACCAGGGGAAAGCACCTTAGAGGGGAAAGTGGAAAGTGGAAAGGCAAGAGTTCTTGTTCAACAACCCTGAGTGCTATTTTTTGGGGTACTATTTAGTTCTACTTTACTATTTACTTCTAGTTCTATCTAGTTCTTCTAGTTCTAGTTCTATCTGATTCACACAGATAATTATGCAGAATATAGCATGGCGATGTGGTCAAGACAAAAGCCTTGGATTCAGAATACGAAAGCACTGGGAAACAGAAAGGGAGATGTTGACCCAGGAAATGGCCATAGGTTGAAAGGCCTCTGTAGTTATTTGCATCCATATGTGGTCAGGAAGCTGCTGAGGAGATATGTACCACAACATTATTGTTGTGGGAAAACACAAACGTATCAATGTAGAACAAGGGGTGATTCAGAAGATGTTCATGTGACACAAGAACAGCCTTGTGGCTTCTGAACTTTTTTTAGTAAACCTGCCTCATGGTTTCTGAACAGTTTTCACTCATCCTTAAAGTCCAAATAAAATAATGTAGGAGCCATAGACGGCCCCATAAATAATTTGTATTCTATAATCCCAGCCAACTTTTCTGTGGGTTGTCATCTTTTAGACAGTCATACCACTATGCATGGAACAGTATAAATGTCATATCTCTAAGCAAGTTCCCCTTTTTGTATTCCCTTGTATATTAGGTGGGTCGCATATATACAGATGATATTGTTGATGATGGTATGATTTTATGACTATCACTTGCTTTAAGACTGTGCCGCCCTGAAGAAGCAAACAGCAGTGCCTAGGGGCTATAAGTGGTAATGCAATCATTTGCATGTTCTCTACAAAAATTCATTTTCCTCTGTCGATAGAGAGCATACTCTCTCACAATAACTAACAGATAGGCAAGCACTGCAATTAATGTAGGTGATGAGGGATTTAACATGAAAATGTTGTGAGCTTCTGCTCTTCATTGTGGCTAAAGCTCAACTTACAGAGGAAAGAGCCATTGAAGATACTGTGATTATTTGCATTATCAAAGAGCCTTCGGTTTGGAAAAAGATGCATATCCCACATCCCACTTCTAACTGCAGTCACACCACTGGATAGATAAGTTGTCCAGCTGCCACCATTATGTTCCTCCAGCAACATGACTTGGTTCTCATTCTTATACATCTGTATGATTACAGAACTGGCAGTCTTATGATCTGTAACTGTGAATCTGAAGTAGTAGACTCCCTTCACTGTAGCTGTGAAGAAACCGGTAACACTGCTGTCAGCCTGCCCAACATTTGTGAGGATTCTAAGATCAAATTCAACTGAGTGCTCCCTGATGACATGTGTGTTGTAGGCAGAGCTTTTCAGCAATCTCTCATTGCAGACTTCTTACCTCAGTCTTAGTGGCTATAAGGCTTTTTTTCATTAGGATCAGCTCCCCATTCAAATTGTCCACCTCAGTCCCACTAGCATCTACTCTGGCCTTCAGCACTGTCAGCTCTGCCTCTTGGGTTACATTTGCTGTCCTCATGGTGGTCGTGTCGGCCTGCAGCCCTGCCTTTCATTCCTCAGGTTTTCTCCTCAGTCTTCATTACTGTGAGCTCCAGCTGCTGTTCTGTGTTTGCCTTGAGATTCATCATTACAGTCCTCATGGTGTGCATGTCGGCCTTCTGTTTTGCATTTAGTCTCTTCTCCTCCTCATGACTGCAAGCTCTGCTGCATGTGCTCATATTCGGGATACTTAAATGCATGGAAACGTAGTCAATGAAGCTGATATTATGTCATTTTTTCACTGACAATGAATTACATCTAAGGACCAAAAAAATTGACTGATGTGGGAAGTTACAAACCTGTCAGACAATGCGGTCAGAGGTGTTTGTTTAATGATACATTGAAGCACCCTCTTAGATTTCGTTTTCAGCATCCCTCTTCATATGTTAGTCACAGCGCAGGGATCCTGATCAATGAGAAATATGAAGACATCAGACTACACAATTATGTGTGGCTTTGAGAAATGATGCAAAACAAATGGTATGTCATGAATTAAAGGCAGACCTCTCACTCCATTTCTCTCCCTCATCCCCTTTACTCATCTAAAAGGTCTGATCTGATTCAAATGTGAAATTAGCTGTTTGTCTGTATAATGTGTCATTAATCTGATTTGAGGTCGATTTTTTGTATAGCAGTATCAACAAGGTATTTCTTCAGTACAAGGCTTTATTATGAAATAACAAGGATTGTTTAATTAGCCGTCCCTGGAAATACAGCACATCATATGAATAAAAAATATTTGAATCTATAGATATTTACAGTAGAACTCCATCTATCACCATTTTAACCAGACCTTCCATTTGCCATTATTATTCTCTTGCAATTATTATCCTCACAAGGACAAAACACACACAATCACAGACACATACCAGTCATAACATTGCATTGCATAACACTGGCGGTCAGTCAGTGTGTTTCTAAGAAATGCGAAAGTTTGTTAAGGGAGAAAGATGAAAAAGACATGTGAAAGAAGTGAGGCCACAGCTCTCCTGTTCCCCCACAAGCAGAAGTGAGGAGGAAGGTTGCAATAATTGTTATGAATGGTGAGAAGGCAGTCACTCCATAATGACTAAGAAAGCTATACCAAACTTATAGCGTGACCACAAATACATTTATATGAGACATAAACACCCCATTTAATACTGACTCTTGCCTGACTTAGCATCATATCATATCACACGACCCAGAACCATTGGTATGTGGTCATGTTACAGATGCTGAAATTCTGTGATATACATGTGCAAACAGACCATGATTGCTTTACCAGTTGATGGCCAAGATTTCCCCTCAAGGTGATGGCATGTCTGGATGAACTTCTTGAAAGTACTTTAGAGAAGTGCTTTGAAGGTTTCTGTACTGAACTGGAAAGTGGGGATTTAGGGAAAGGTAGGATATGAAACTGATTTCCTGAGTAGTGTCCCCCCTACAGTTTTACTTTCATTAGCACTTCTGGTTTTGGTAAAACAGCTTGCATATTGCAAGCTCTATGACCTTTACATGGCCTTTAGATTTCCTTTATGCTCCCTGTGTGAGGTAGCATTACTACCCTCTACCCACATGCTTGGTCCTCATCCATCTGGATGTGTAAGCAGTGAGGACTGGTCATGGCATCTGTGAGTGTGAGTGTGTATGGCTATGGGCTCCTGCCCAGCCCAGTTCGCAGTATTGTATAGACTAACACACTTTACCATATTTTGTGGAGAAAAATATCCTGTACCCCTCGTATTCAGTTCCCTTATAGACAGAGTGTCACCTGGGCCTTATTACAGTGGCCTACATATCAAAACCGTCACATCTCAGCAATACCATGCCACAGGAATTCTGGGACATGAGTTCAGGGACTTTGACACCACTCTTAGACATGATGCTCTATTAAAAGGGCAAAGCATTTTTAGTGTCTGATGCTTTTGACTTGACGTGGTTGTATGGCCATGTGTTGTTGTTTTCTTGTTTATCTGTGTTTATCTGTTCATCTTGTTCCTTGGTGGCTGAAGTAATTTGCAAGTTTGTGTCATTGGTCCTTTACTCGTGACTTTACTTTATTTTTTTGTGCTCTGTGTTTGCTCTGCATAAGCTTTCAGAGTAACCTGATGATTAGAAGTTTTATTTTACTAATACTTCACTTTTGATTTAATTACACCACATTATTTTAGATACTAATTTGGCTTTTTTTTGACAACTTTTTTGACTTTTGTCTAGTTTCATAAACTTCATCCTCAGCCTCATCTCTGCTCTATTTCTCCCCCTCATCCAAAAGTTCTGATTCAAATGTGAAATAAGCTGTTTGTCTGTATAATGTGTCATTAATCTGATTTGAGGTAGATTTTTTGTGTAACAGTATCAACAAGGTATTTTCTCAGTACAAGGCTTTATTATGAAATAACAAAGTTTGTTTCATTAACCTGGAAATACAGTGCATCATATGAATAAAATAACTACAGATTCAAATATTTTTCTTACACCTCAATAGGACAGTAAAACTCCATCAATCTATCACCATTTCAACCAGACCTTCCCTTTTGCCATTATTATTTTCACACAAGGACAAAACACACACAGCCACACATACCAGTCATAACATTGCATTGCATAACGCTGGCGGTCAGTGAGTGTGTTTCTAAGAAATGCGAAAGTTTGTTAAGGAAGAAAGATGAAAAAGACATGTGAAAGAAGTGAGGCCGCAGCTCTCCTGTTCCCCCACAAGCAGAAGTGAGGAGGAAGGTTGCATTAAGCTAAGGGGAAACTCCCCAAGAAGTGCTTGAATCCAGAGAGTCGCTTTGTCCAGAATTACATCAAGAGCGCTGTCACAAAGAGGTAGAACATAATTTTATATTCACAAGAAATCCAAGCTGATTGTCTGTCAGGTTCTGATGTCATGCATGTGATTAGGCTTACTGTTATAACCATTCTTCCCATCATGTCTCCTGTAGGAATGCAGAGACCATTGCCTGAGATAGAGGGATTACCCTATATAGAGACATGACCAGAGTAAATGCTGGATGACTGGCAAAAGGCAGCTATTAAGTCAGTTTAGTGCTTCAAAACTTTACAAGGACAACATGCAATATTTTGTTAACATCTATTTAAGTACTTCTTTTTGTTATTTTATTAAGCTCTTTTGTATTCAATATTTCATATGAAGGAATTTGAAAAGGCCAGAGGTTTTTTGTTTATGTATATGTTGCACGTACATATGTTGTGTTTGTTGTTTGGTGTTTTCATTGGAGTGGTACTATGTTTGTGATGAATCTGTTTGTAAGTGAGATTATGTTTGTACATGTTAAATTGATTTGAATACAAAAATAAAAGACATACAGTGAACACACATTGAACATGCTGCTGTATATATAACTAATACCCATATTCACATGCTCTCACACATGTTCTCTCTCTCTCTCATGTTTTCTCACGCACACATACATACACACACAGAGAGAAAGATAGGTAGACTCACTCACAAAGCAGTTAACAATCTGTTATTACTCTTGACTTAATAATAATAGCATGATCAGTGCAAAATGTAGGGCAATGATGGGCAATGTCTGGCGAAAGCAGAAATCTGGTGTAAATCAGTCAATAGTTGCTATCTGTAGGAAAAAGAATGAGAAAGTTACCGTTAACCCCATTAACTTAGTGTTAGTTGCCAGTTCACTATCCGGTCTATGTTAAATTAAATTTTAATGTTCTTTTCCCACCAACAGCACTTGGTGACCTCAAACAACCAGGCAATGGATTAATTTACACTAGATATCTCCCTTAAGTCTAACTAATTATTAACTAGACACAATTAATTTGTTTTCAGCACTTCAACAATACAGGAACAACTGAAATCAACTGAAAGAAAGTAGTGATCAAGTATGTCCAAATGGAGATGCTGGTCTTTTCCATAAACAGTGTCCTTTGGTATGTCTGAAGTACAATAACACAACTGATACAGTGGTGTTTAGTTACATCCACCCATAGAGCAGGGCTTTGCAAACAAACAAATAGTGATGGAGACTACGCCCAATTGTAGAGCACATTGTTTGGTTTCTGACCTGACTTGACATGACTTGTCAAGGAAGACTAAGAGAATTTGTGGAGTGATATTCTTCTGGTTGGTGATAAGAGAAAGCCAGAGACCAGAGAGTGAACATAGGAAACATTATTTTTGAAGAGATTTCATACATTTTATAGCTGTGCTTTATTGTATCCCGGCTGCCACCGTTGTGCCCTTGAGCAAGGCACTTAACCCTAAGTTGCTCTAGGGGAGACTGGCCCGGAACAATTGATAGTTGATGAGTTGTAAGTCGCTTTGGATAAAAGCGTCTGCTAAATGCATAAATGTAAATGTAAATGTAAATGTTTGTCCAAAAGGTGAGGTGTAATTTTAGTAGAGTGAAATTAAAATAACACAAAATATTACAACTGTATACAACTCAATGGCAGATGAAAATAGAAAAAAAATCTGCGGTATACCAATGTGATTATGCCTGTCTAAACAAGGCAGGCCACAACAAGAAATAAATCGGACCCCCCATACCCTGTGTCAGGTCCGCATCGGACCTGGTCACGGTCACGCCCCCTCACTCGACGTCACAGACTCACAGCTCGTCTCCTCGTTTGCATTCACCTCCTCGTGCACGATCACCTTCACCTGAGTTCTAATTGGTGTCACCTGGTCTCCACCCTATTTAAGCCTCCCTCCTGCTTCACATGGTGTCTGGCCTCGTCGATGTTTCCTTGGACTTCCTACGTGTCAGTGTGTTTTCTCCGTCTCCCGCGATCTCCCGTTGTTTGCCCCGCGAGCCTAAGACTCCCCAGTCGGTATTGTTATTTCCTGTGTTTTCTCGTGGTTTGTTTAGTTCTCTTGTGTTTCACTTGCTTAATCTCCTGAGTGTTCAGTTATTACGAACTTCTGAGCTTTATACTTTGATTTCCTCCGTTATAGTAACGGACTCGACTTTCGTTATCCCTTTGTTTGTTTGTTTCAATAAAACTCCTTGTTTACACATCTGCCTCCGCCTGTCTGTGCCTGACAGAAGGCCAGACCTAACTAAACCCATGGAGGCTCAGAACTCCGACCCGTTTCGAGCCTTGGTCGACGAACTGCGCCATAGCTTGTTGTCACACGTGGCGCCGCCAGTCAGCGTCGTCGCGTCCACCCCGGATCCCCCGACCTACTCCGGAGACCCGGAGGCCTGTGGTGGGTTCCTGCTGCAGTGCACTCTCGCCCTGGAGATGGACTCGCGCCGTTTCCCCACTGAACGTGGCAAGGTGGCGTATATCATCTCGCGCCTGGACGGCCGGGCCCTCCAGTGGGCAGAGAGTGTTTGGCAGCAGGCGGGACCCACCACACAGTCGGTGGACGCTTTCATTAAGCACTTCCGGGAGGTCTTCCAGGCTCTGGTCGGCGACTCCGCAATCCAGGAGCAGTTGCACCACCTAAAACAGGGTAAGACCAGCATCACGGAGTACGCTCTCCGCTTCCGGACCCTCGCCGCCGCCAGTGGGTGGAACGAACCTGCACTTCCCACCACCTTCCGCCTGGGCCTGGAACCCGCCCTGCGCCTCCACCTGGCGGCGTACGACGATTCCATCGGCCTGGAGCATTTCATCCAGCTCGCCATTCGGGTGGCGCACCGGAGGGAGGGCTGCCTGCCACCTGTCTCCCGCGCCGCTCCGTCTCCCCTCCGACCCGCTCCTTCCGACTCCGTGCCCGAGACCCCCATGCAGGTCGACACAGTCAAGCTCACTCCCACCGAACGACGCAGGCGGGTCGAACAGGGCCTGTGCCTCTACTGTGGGGCCCCAGGACACCACATCCGCGCTTGCCCTGTGCGCCCGTCTCGCGTCCAGGTGAGTGGAGCCAGTCTGCAACCGTCAATTTTATCACCCTTGTTGATCACCATAACCCTGTCTACCACCAATGTCTCTCTCTCAGCTCGGGCCCTCCTCGACTCTGGCTCCACCGGGAACTTCATAGCCGGCTCCCTCTACCGACGCCTGAAACTGCCGCGTCGGGAGAGTCCCCACCCCTACGTCGTGCACTCCGTAGTGGGTCGGCCCATGACCCGACGGACCATCCGGCACGCCGTGGGCCCCCTGACACTCCAGATTGGAGCCATCCACAAGGAGAGTATTGACTTTCTGGTCCTCGAGGAGGCTACCGTGGACCTAATCCTGGGCCGCCCATGGTTGGTCCAGCATGCTCCGGTGGTGGATTGGGCCACCGGAGAGATCGTAAAATGGGGTGATTCATGTCATGTTCAGTGTCTGTCTTGTCTCCCTGTTCCTAGGTCCCGTCACAGTCACTCCTCCCTGGTGGTGGGATCGACCTCGGTCGAAAGCCCACACTCGGCCCGTAGCACCGCCATTCCCCACGACTACCGTCACTTCGCCGAGGTGTTCTGTCCCGCACGCGCCGCACAACTCCCTCCACACCGGCCCTGGGATTGCGCCATTGACCTGCTGCCGGGAGAACCAGTGCCTAGGGGTAAGGTCTACCCGCTGTCCCTGCCTGAACAGGTGGCCATGGAGGAATACATCCGGGAGGCCTTGCGCCAGGGGTACATTCGCCCGTCAGTCTCGCCCGCCGCCTCCAGCTTCTTTTTTGTAGCTAAGAAGGACGGGGGACTTCGGCCCTGCATCGACTATCGAGCCCTGAATCGGATCACGGTAAAGTTCCGCCATCCTCTCCCCCTGGTCCCGGCCGCTCTGGAGCAGCTTCGTGGAGCGGTGGTGTTCACGAAGCTAGACCTGCGGAGTGCCTACAACCTCATCAGAATACGAGAGGGGGATGAGTGGAAGACGGCCTTCATCACCCCCAACGGCCACTACGAATATCGGGTCATGCCCTACGGGCTAGCCAACGCCCCCTCCGTATTCCAGGCCTATATGAATGAGGTGTTCCGGGAATATCTCCACCGGTTCGTCCTAGTCTATATCGATGATATCCTGATCTATTCCCGGAACGAAGCCAAACACCGACAGCATGTGGCACAGGTGCTCCGCAAGCTCCGTGAACACCATCTCTACCTCAAAGCTGAGAAGTGCGTCTTCCACGTGCGCCAGGTTCAGTTCTTGGGGTATAACATCTCCGCCCAGGGCGTCAAGATGGACCAGGGGAAGGTTGACGCCGTGCTCCACTGGCCACCTCCCACTACGGTGAAGGAGCTACAGCGTCTGCTAGGCTTTGCCAACTTTTATCGCCGTTTTATACGGGACTACAGCCTACTGGTCGCTCCACTCACCAACCTGCTCCAGTCCAAGCCCAAGACCCTCCAGTGGTCCCCCGAGGCGGCACGGGCGCTCCAGGACCTCAAGGCCTCCTTCGCTTCGGCTCCTCTCCTCACGCTCCCGGATCCTACCAAGCCCTTCGTCGTGGAGGCAGATGCATCCACAACTGGAGCGGGAGCGGTTCTGTCCCAGGAAAGCGGGTCTCCAGCCAGACTACACCCATGCGCCTACTTCTCCCGCAAGTTTACCCCGGCCGAGCAAAACTATGACATTGGAAACCGGGAACTACTCGCCATCAAGCTTGCCCTGGAGGAGTGGCGCCACTGGCTGGAGGGAGCCCAACACCCCTTCCGAGTCCTCACTGACCACAAGAACCTGGCCTATCTCCGAGAGGCCAAGCGCCTGAACCCTCGTCAAGCCCGGTGGGCACTATTCTTCACCCGCTTTAATTTTGTTCTGTCTTACAGGCCGGGGTCCAAGAACGTCATGGCCGACGCGTTGTCCAGAGTCTACGGGGATGCGGACTCACCCAAGTCCCACGAACCAATCCTGCCGGCACACCTCATCGTGAGCCCTATCCAGTGGGCTCTGGACAGCCGCGTCGCCCAGGCGGTGGCCCAGGACCCAGTGCCCCCCGAGACCCCGGCTGATCGTCAGTATGTGCCCGCCGGGCTTCGACAGGAGGTACTCGAAAGCCTCCATACCTCCCTGGGCACTGGCCATCCGGGGGCTGCCCAGACTCTCTCTCTCCTCCTCTTCCCCTGGCACACCGAGCCCACCGCGGTGGTCAACGTGGAGAACTGGTACCAGGAGAGTGGTAGAGTCTGGGAAAGGGAACATCAGCAACTCCAGAGGGCAGTCCAACGCTTCCGACACCACGCAGACGCGCGGAGGAAACCCACACCCACCTATGAGGTGGGCCAGAAGGTCTGGCTCTCCACTCGGGACATCCGCCTCCGACTGCCCTCTAGGAAGCTCAGCCCCCGGTTCATCGGCCCCTTCGACATCCTGCAGCAGGTCAACCCGGTCACGTATAAGTTACGTTTGCCCCCTCACTACCACCTTCACCCCACTTTCCATGTGTCCCTACTTAAACCCTATCACGCACCTCACAATGTCTCTCCTCTCTCCCCAGCTCCCGATGCGCGGCCTGAGCCTCCTTTGCCGCTCCTGTTGGACGACGGCCCGGCTTATGTGGTCGACTCTGTCCTCGACTCCAGGCGCCGTCGAGGTCGCCTGGAGTACCTGGTGGACTGTGAGGGGTACGGTCCGGAGGAACGCTCATGGGTCCCGAGGGAGGACGTCCTGGATCCCAACCTGCTCACCGCCTTCCACGCGGAGCATCCGGACCGTCCCGCTCCCCAAGGTCGGGGTCGTCCCAGCCGGCGTATCCGGCGCCCGGGCCGTCGTACTCCAGGAGCGGCCCCTGAAGGGGGGGGTAATGTCAGGTCCGCATCGGACCTGGTCACGGTCACGCCCCCTCACTCGACATCACAGACTCACAGCTCGTCTCCTCGTTTGCATTCACCTCCTCGTGCACGATCACCTTCACCTGAGTTCTAATTGGTGTCACCTGGTCTCCACCCTATTTAAGCCTCCCTCCTGCTTCACATGGTGTCTGGCCTCGTCGATGTTTCCTTGGACTTCCTACGTGTCAGTGTGTTTTCTCCGTCTCCCGCGATCTCCCGTTGTTTGCCCCGCGAGCCTAAGACTCCCCAGTCGGTATTGTTATTTCCTGTGTTTTCTCGTGGTTTGTTTAGTTCTCTTGTGTTTCACTTGCTTAATCTCCTGAGTGTTCAGTTATTACGAACTTCTGAGCTTTATACTTTGATTTCCTCCGTTATAGTAACGGACTCGACTTTCGTTATCCCTTTGTTTGTTTGTTTCAATAAAACTCCTTGTTTACACATCTGCCTCCGCCTGTCTGTGCCTGACACCCTGCACACACTCTACTCAACCTCCTGCCCTCTGGCGGATACTACTGATCCCAGTGCACAAAAACAGCTAGATACAAAAACAGATTCTTTCCCACTGCCATCACTGTACTGATAAGATAAGTTGGGTCATCACCATCTTGGTCATTCGCCCACTGATTACAGACTTCATCATTTCATCACTTTTGCACTCTGCCTTTTGTATATTGTAGTACTTGTATTTTATGTTGATATGTGCCTATGTGTATTGTTGTCTTTATTGTATATTGTTATGTATATTGTTGTCTTTATTGTACAGTATGTGTCTATAGTACTTTTGCCCACTGAATGTATACTACTACATGTCTAGCTGTTGTATGTGTAGAGAGTTAAAACCTACCGGAGTCAAATTCCTTGTTTATGTAAGTATACTTGGCCAATAAAACTGATTCTGATTCTGATTCTGATTCTGACGATATTGAAAGTGGTGGAATGTAGGCTACTGAGAAATACAAACATGAACACACATGTTCACAGTTCACAATCACATGGACGATTTTGATGATCAAATGATCCATCTCAGCCCTGTGTTCAAGTGGCCTAAACAGAAGTTAAAATTAGAATCAGCAAAGCATTTCAGCAATCAGGAAAATCAGGGACTACTGCTCTCCTTAATTAGTAAACTCAAGATGAAAGGGGAAGTGTACTTTCAGTTTTCAGTTTCCTTATATCACTACTCTAAAAAGACATTGTATGACAGTAGGAAATATCCCCTAAAAGGGGCTTTCAACAAGACTGCAAACGTATGACATCAGTAGAATACAACAGCATCTCAGCTCACTATAAAGAGGGACACTGCACTGTCCCTTTGGCATTGTTCTACTAAGAACAGCTACTGACAGCTAGCTAGCTCATATTCACTACCAGGATGAAGGCCATTACAGCATCTCTGCTCATTCTGATTGCTGTTGTGTTAATCAATGGTAAGACCATGTTTTATTCCATGCCTTCTCAAATTTAGTTATCTTTTGTAGGCATGTTTTTAGTCTGTTAAAGCATATGTGTAAAGCACTTTAGACATCCAGAAATGCACTGTGCAGAGTTTAGAGTTTTATTTTTAGTGACACCGGTTTAAATCATTTTATTATTGTTCATAAGTTCTGAAAGGTTACAGTACACGGTACAGTAACATGTGAATCCATTAAGTTAACTTAGTTTAATTCTGTTTTGTTTTGTTTTTTGTTTTTTCACAGGTGTCCCAATGAACCGGAGTCAGCGGTGTCTATGCAAGGGGACACCTGTAAACCTAGTGAGGTGTAACAGCATTTCGGTCGTGCGTGTGTTCACTGCCAGTCCCTCCTGTGACAACACAGAAATTGTGTAAGTTACACATGTGAAAATACACATGGTTATTTTTAAAAATATTTAAATTTATCAGCGAAAATTGGTCACAAACATGAATTCTGACTTGTTTTTTCCAACCCCTCTATCAGTGTGAAGAGGAAGACAGGTGGAGCTGTGTGCCTGAATCCTGCATCAAAACAGGGCAAGGCAGTTCTCTCTTCAAACCTGTCCCCTTACCAGTGGAGCCCTGTGCACTGTAAAAGAAGCTGATGTGGGAATCACATCACACAAGGAACATGCATGAATGTACACAACTCATCGCTAAGGGGCTAGATACAGCTCCCTGGTCTGGAACAAGTGTGCTCAGGCCGGTGAATTTATTCACTTGGACGCGACTCTCATTAACATCCTTAAACCAAATACACAGGCAACTTCTGTGTGGAAGAATGTTATGGACATTTTCTTTGTGGGCATGAAATCCGTTGGAGGAGTTTCTGTGTTAATATTCTGTATATCGTATGTGACATAGAGAAATGATCTATCTATCTATCTATCTGTCTATCTATCTATCTATGTTTCAATCATTTCCTAATTTATCATTTAAAATACTTTCGATTTATATGTATTTATTTATTATGATATTGTGTCAATAAGTCAATAAATATTGACATTCCCATCTCAGTCCGTGTGTTTTATGTTTGTGAATGAGAAGCAAAGTCAAAAAGAATTTGCTCTAACCAAAGCAATGGGATTTGCCATAAACTACACCATACAATAATAGATACCATGAAAGACCACAATTACAAGAAATCACATGACTTAGTGAGAATAGGGCAGTTGGACAGTGCAGAGTTTGCGAGAGAAAGGGAAAAACCCATGGGAAACTCACAGCTATCTCTTCAAATAAGTCAATCTCTCTCTCTCTCTCTCTCTCACACACACACACACACACACACACACCAAAACAAAGTTGGCACTTATAGACCCCATTGTGTCCGACATTTGACTTCACTATCTAAAAGTTTCAGTCAACATTCCACCTCAGAGGTCAAGAGTAGGAAATTTTCCATCTTCCCTCTGGGAATAGTCTAGCCTCCCACGTACACAGCTTGGGACCTCACCCTGCATACCTCCTACACAGCTGAACTGACATTCATTTTTTCTTTTTTTTCCAAAACCAACTTGTCCAGACTTGTTGGACTGCTTAGTGCAATTTGAAAATTGACCTGTTTCTTCTGATCATGTGGTGAAATGTTTGTTATGAGAGATGGTGTGGAATAAAAGAAAGGAGATTTTGATAGGGGCTGTGTTTTGGAGCATGAGCTTAAATGACCCTTTTGCACTGGATTAGTGGATCCTGGAATGGAACACCAGCAGAAGTAGGAAGAGGGGTAATTATTCTTTAACAATAGAGGTTCAAGGTGGAGTCAGAGTTTGTATTTATTTATTTATTTAAGAACCATGCCATTTCAAAACAGAATATTCTTAATCTTGCCTAACTGGGCCACATGCTGTCATCTTTTTCTTTGCCGGATGTGTGATATATGATTTGATCCTTGAGTGACAGTCATGTCATCAGCACATCCTTGTGTTTCACTCTGTTTCAAAGTCTGGGGGGGAAATAACAGAGAAACAACGTGAAATTATGGGAGGGACAGGGTAAAAAGGCAGCCCTGGCTTACTGGTTAAGGCCTCGGACTTCAGAGCCCAGGAGGGGTGACCTCGTTTGACCCCCAACCGGTAGGAAAAATGTGGGCTGGGGAAGTGGTTGAACATGACTCTATAATGTCCACATCAATGGCTGAGGTGCTGTTTAGCAAGGTACCTAACCCCTCACTGTTCCCCGTGCGCCACAGCTGCCCACTGCTCTGGGTTAGTGTGTGTTTCACCTCACTGTGTGTGTATGTGTATCCTCAAAGGGCTAATGTACAATACAGCAGTGAAAGATCTGACATTTAAAAATAAAGTCAGACAAGTTAGGTTAACATAACGGTCAGTTTTGATTTTGAGTGATGAGATACTGACATTATTATGTGCAGGATTGTTGCTGGTCATATTATGCAATGGCTCCATCTAGTGGATAAAGTAAGATGAGAACATGGAGGGCGAAAGTGTGCAATGCGTGTGCGCGCGCGCGAGAGCGAGAGAGAGAGAGAGAGAGAGAGAGAGAGAGAGAGAGAGAGAGAGAGAGAGAGAGAGAGAGAGAGAGAGAGAGCATCATCAGTGTTATTATATAACTTGCCATAGGAAATCACCCTCAGCCTGTTGCGTGAAATTGTGAGGACTGATTATGAGGACTGATTATAGTTTTTTTTAACAAAAAGTATCCTTCATTATTTAGTTCAACCCATATATTTTTACATAATTATGCACTGATCCACAAATTAACAGTTTTTTAATGTATTGACATTATGTTTTCATCACAGTAGAGGTAATGGTCTGCATGTGCAGTTAGAATGGAACCAGCAGATGGTGCCTTACACAAAGAGTTTAGCAAAGAGGCAGTAATACAACAGAGGCAATAGAAAGAACTGGTTCACTGGAACAGTGTTTAACAACACCGACATAACTGGTCTACTCAAAAGAACAGGCCTCAAAAGGCAACACACTCTGATGATGAGAGACTTGGATGTATGGTCCAACGTTCGTACAGTGACAACAGCTGCAGCCACTGTGCATTCTCCTCCAGACAGCAGATTTTAAAGGTTGCCTACTAAGTATATTGGTGATTTGTATCTGTTTGTTGGTTTATATCTGTGCTTTCTGTACTTATGCTGTATGTACAGATCTATTTTAGAATATGTTGTATTTATTCTGTTCAGCAGGCTGAACAGAATAAACTTTCAAAATACTTTCAAAATAAACTTTCAAACTTTCAAAATATTTCAGAAACAAAACTGACTTACTCACTTCTACTTACTCACCCTCATGAGTCTACCAGTTTTAGGCATTGTATTGGTGTGCAGTGAAACTTTACTGTTTTTAACATCAAATAGATCAAATGTATGTATTCAGGGGGTGTCTGTAAAAAGAATGACAATAAACACAAACATGAACATGTAGTTAAATACCATAAGAAATATTTCAGTACTTTACTTTTTGTATTGACAGTTGCAACGATTTCATTAGTTGTAGTATTCTGAAAAACAAGCCATTTGTGGTATTCAAAACTCTTGTGCATGTTAGAACGTGAGTTTAAAGTCTTTGTTACAGGGCACCTTTGTCGTTTGTACTTCTTTCAGCTGATCATTGCAACAGAGGAAGTGACTGTGCAGGCCACTGATAGACTGGCCTTTCCACAACAATGAAAATAGGGACAAGTACCAAGAATCACATTTGTTTCTTAGTTTTCTAAGAAGGCAAAACCAAGTCTACTAGTGTAATGTGAAAGCAGTGGACAATGAGCCTTTTGTTGTTACTTATTATTAAAAATAAAATATATGTTCGTCATTTCTTTAGGCTGTAATGAACATAAGCCACTAAAGACTACCTGCGGACTTTCGCAAAGTCTCTATTTTTATTTTCTCTCAATAGGCTGCATCATGCAGATTGCAGTTTGGATACGCGAGATCGGACAGTTGAATGAATAGCTCATATTTACATTCTGCTTAAACAATGTCTTGATTCTAGGCATCTAGGTTACAAAATAAATGTAACAACAACTAGCAAACTTTCAAACAAGCTGTAAAGCAGGCCAGTATGATGGCACTAAAATCTCCCAACCGTGTGCGGTAGTTGCTTTGGCCTGTCAGCGCAATACGGATCTGTTCCTTTGTTTATTGTTGTATAGTAGCACGCCCCGTTTTGATGGGATTTCAATTTCGATGACATTACTAATTGTAAACATGTTTTCTCCTTCTTGAAATGCACAGGACCAAATGTCCATACAGTTTTTCTTATGTTATTTCCAGTTTTGTGCGCAAAGCAGTTTCCCGCATATGGTGCCTATACGTCAAAGCTAATTCACTTGACTGAACTGTCGGATCAGGTGAACAAAATGTAACCGTTTAAAGTCTTTACTGACACCTATTCTCATGGACATGGATACCTTCCAGCAAGCACACAGGTGACTGTGTAGCAGTCCTAGTTTGCACTGTACTCACTGTAATTTACACAGGCCAACACTATCAAGAAAGTCTGAGTATACTCTTTGTCAAACCAAATAAGACAAGCAAACCAGATGCATCTGTTAATGCTTGTCTTATCTGTAACTCTAAAGTTGTCTATTTCTTTGTCATGTGCAAGAGTCAATTTGTCCTCTTTTTTCACAAAACTCATCAGAAGTCATTATTTGAAGGGGGATTTTTCACTTTTTTCATGTGGGGTGGGGGGGGACGGACACCAAACAGAGCCACACCCCCCACTCCCCCAACATAACCCATCCCAATTTAACCCCTGTACAAGGTAAAAAAACCCCTTAATAAATATGTCTAAACGTCCTGAATCTCCCTTTTGACTGAATGTCTACTGGGAGGTAAGTGGTTTCTATTTACCAGACACAAAAACACAAATAGTATCTTGAAATACTACATGTTCCTCATTGGTGTTTGACTGATAGAAACTCAAAGAATTTTTGCTATCTGATGCTGGGAGACATGGCCAAATTACGTACAACCCCATTCCCAGGGGCAGATTATGAGTCTGTGGGCCCCTGGGCCACATTTTGAACAAATCACTCACACAGAATATCTGATCTGAAACGTTTATGTAACATATATCAAACAAATAACTTTATGTCAGCCAAGAAATCACTATAATAGATAAACAACAATGAAGTTGGAATCATAGAAGTAGTGCCCCTTGGGAATACACAGAATATTTGATCTGAAACGTATAGGCCTATGTAAAATATTGAATTGGTAGTGTGGAGGCTTGGGCTTGAGAGTCCCCTTGACCCTTGGGCCCTTGGGCCTGGGTCCGGTAGGCCTGTGCAGTAATCCATCCTTGCCCATTCCAAAAAAGGTTTTGGGGCACTTTGTAAAGGGGAAATACAATCAGAATGTGACTGTTTCCAAACATCTTAAACCTATATTTAGTTGTGAAAAAGGCATAGACATTAGCCAGGTCCTGCCCACCTCTGTCTCATTTCATTTTCATTTCTTTGTAATACCATTTGGAATCCCTAAATACCCTCTCATTTCCCCTGACAGATGGGTGGACAGACAGACAGACGTGATGGATGGACAGAAGGGGGAGTTCAGTATTTTAGCAAACAGGCAACTTTGGTGTATGGTAAGTCTTACTATGGGCAGATGGAATACTGACAATTTGCAGAAACCAAAATCTGCTGTTGTATTTGCACTAAAAAACACACAGTTCTACCTAAAACATGGCTGGCTCTATGCTTTTTGCTACCCTAGGCTTGAAAAATAGAGAAGCACATTGTGAAGCTCCTTTGATAATGCTACTGGCTGAGGTCACCTGGATCAGAAAAAGTTACTGACGTAAAACATGACCACGCTCAATTTAGTAATGCACAGTGACAGCATTGCTCAAATGTTGAGAGGTGAGATTAGTGGTGCGATTAGTGTTGAGAGGAGCGATTAGTGACAGTTCTCACCAAAGAACTATGCACAGTTGAAATGCTTACAATGTTGTTCAATCAATTTGCCCATAATGTTACGCACATAAAGACCAAGACCAAATTTCACTCGTGGCCAATTGTTTTGGCAGTTGTTTCTATTTACCAGACACAAAAACACAAGAAGTAGCTTTAAATACTACATGTTCCTCATTGGTGTTTGACTGATAGAAACTCAAAGATTTTTGCTATCTGATGCACAGATAGCAAAGAATCGCACAGAATATCTGATCTGAAACGTTGTAACATATATGTAACATATATCAAACAAATAACTGTCTGCCCAAAGAACTATGTGCAGTTGAAATGCTTACAATGTTGTTCAGTTTGTCCATAATGTTACACAAATAAAGACCAAGACCACATTTCAATTGTTTTGGCAGTGAAAAATGAGATTGGGGGACTGGGTTAATCGTGTATTAACCTTGTTTAATAACTGGGAATTCATAGTACTAATAGTCTAAATCAAAAAATATTAAAATGCAATGTTAAACATATAAAACTGAAGAATAATACACTTATTCTTGACTACACTTCTACTTTTTACTCTGACTTTTGTCATATTATTCCCAGCACATAGCTTCATTATGTGCAGTTTTGGAGGTCTAAATAATTATCAGTGACACTGAATTATCAGCATGGCTAAATTTGTTCTTTTGCAGTAATGAAAATAGCCACACCTCCCCACCATCACCACCCCCACCACCACCCTAAGATAGCAGGCCTGATGAGTCAGAGTATTTTCCAGATTCACTTCCTTTTTTGCATTGTTTATAAACCCTGATGAGTGCAACTCCAAAGAGCATCATCCAGCAAGAGCATCTTCGAGGAGACACCTCAGCAAACACAGTCAAGCTAACGCAGCAAACCCAGCAAACCCACAGCGATGGCCCTGCAGTCCCACCTGTTTCTCGCCGCTATTGTGCTCTGTGGCCTGACTCTTACTCTTGGTAAGGCACTTTAATCTCATACTTTTGTCTTCCCTGAAACACCAGCAGAATTGTCAACTACATGGCAAGGTGGTTCATCAGTCATGAGTTAATTAATGACAACAGGCAAGACAATCCGGCAAGAGAAACTGTAAAATTGCCAAAGGAAATCTGCTGACAACTTACTGAGACAACTTTTCTCTTTTCATTTATTTTGCTGTAATTCAATTTCTTTGGTTATCGACATGAGACATTTTAATTCCTGTCTACAAATGAATGGAAACTGACTGTGAAAAGCCTGATATTGCATGATCATTTGCACATCAATTTCCTCTATCACTCTAGCTTTGCCAGGGGATATCCCAAGATGGTGCCGATGCCGCCGCACCACCCATAACTTCATCAGTCCCAGACACTACAATAAACTGGAGATCCTTCCCCCAGGAGCTTACTGCCGCGAGACTGAGATCATGTAAATAATAATAATCAAAAAAATCAAAATCATCTATTTTTTTTTATTTATAAGATGTATGCTGAACTATACACCGATGCAATATGCTTTACTGTATGTAATTGTAGACCCATACTGTACATAGTAGGTAAATGTGCTAAATGTAAATATTTTTTTTCAGCATTACACTGAAAAATAGGAACACGGTTTGTGTGGCACCTGAGGCCAAGTGGATTGATAAAGTCATTGTGTTTCTGAAAAGGTAGATTCATTTGCACAGGCTGGTTTCTTGTACATCATTTTCAGTGATTTTCTATTCAATTTTGTAACCAATATATTGACTGATTTTTCCTCCTGTGATTTTCTTCAGCCGTAATGAGAATCTGAACGCTACTGAGATCCCTTCAGCTGTGGCTACTTCTCAATGGCTCAGAGGAGGTGCTGCAACACCACTGTCAAATTAAGACTGAAAATCATATTAGTCAAGTGGCAACATTTTCAGATATGTTTGATGCGCGTTTTTATTTTAATAAACATAGATGTTTGTATTTTAAACTTCACACTTGGTGCTTGACAATATACATATTCCCAGATATTTTTCTTTACTTTTCTATTTGTTTCTATTCTATTACCTATCTGAAATTATTTTTTTGCATGCATTACTCATTACATATTTTTCTACTTTCTGCAATTACTTTTACTAAGAACTGTGGAATCAAACCAATAAATTACACTGAGCACAATGGTTGATAACTTTGTGTCTGGTCCTTCATTATGTTTGGCATAATCCCTGTGACATAAGCTGTGGTTTGACCATGGTTACATCATGTCAATCTAAAGTATCAGTGCAAATTTGGCGTCCTAGATCATCAGTGTAGTTTACGTAGTAATCTGCATTTCTTTGATAATTCTTTTCTCAATGTCAGCTGACCCACAACACTGCAAAGCTGCTAGACAAAAACAGCTTCATTCATCAAAAAGAGCATTTGTAAAGTCACATGCTTATACATTATCAGAAGTGAACTGGTTTGCAGTCTCTGTCAGTGTATCAAAGAAAGTGTTTGAATGGGTTAAAGTCAGGATTCTCTGTGGGCCAGTCAAGGTCTTGTCCACTAAACACACCTAACTGTGACTTTATTGACATTAATTTGTTTCCCCACTCATGGTGCCATACATGAATATACTGAGCTCTTAAGAGTGATCCATTACTGCAGACTAGTAGTAGACTGGTCGTGTCCCGATGCTTTTGTCCATATTGTCACATTGACCCAGAGACGCCACTTGTCTGTTACGAGTTTAAGTTTAGTTACACTAAACAATTATTTTGTCAGGACCGATTTGGTCAAAAAATCATCCAGCATATCTACATTTTTAACATACAGCCCTGATACTCCATCATGCACATTAACTTATAAAACATTAAAAGAATGCAGTCTCTGAAATTGCAAAAATTGCAAATCGCCTACATAGAAGCAAAGTTATCATTATCAGTGCCACAGGCGTGTTCCAATGTTGTGTAGTGGGATTCGGGGGACCCCCTTAGAGCTAAATGGATACCCAATGAGTTGAAATAGATGAAAAATGGAATTCCATTAGTATCTTATTTATGACCAAGAGGTCAAACAGCATGCTTGTTTTTCATTTTATTTTTGTAGTGTCATCACATTAAGGCAGGAAGGGTGTGAAGGCAATTTTGCTTGAATGTCTTTACACTGAAATTTGTGAATTTGGTTTCAGTTTTGTTTCCAAGTAGGCTGTATGTGGCAGAGGCCTATGTCTCTTTGCTGATTTGAACATGTTCATTCATTCTGTGAGGAGCATCAGCTTTAAAATGGCACTTCACAATTTGACTTTCAGTGTGATAAAGCATCAACTGCACTACGAAAAAAAGCCAGTCAAACCATTTGAAATGTTAAATGGAACCATCCTATGCTGGTCTTGGTTGTATTTTCAGCAGGGTTCTTTGTCTCTTCTTACTTTGAGATGTGCAATAAAAGTGCATAGTTGACTCTGGCAAGTAATCATTTCATTTAAGTTTCTGTTTCTGTTTATATATGGACTTTCTGGTTCCTCAGCATAGAAACTGTTTGGAAACTAAATCGTTTAAAACAAACCAAATCGGCCTACTGCGGCATTTTCAAAGTCATCAATGTATTATACCCGCTGAAATGAAAACACATCAAGCATTAATGTTATTCCCAGTTGCTGACCACAGGTGTGTGAATGCGCTGACATTACATATTTCTCAGATGGTTTGACTAAGAACAGAGCATGATCCACAGGATGGGTTCTCTCACATTGCTATTAGGAGCTTCCATAGCTTTAATCCACCATCACCAACATCATAACGAAACAAATTCTGACAAATCTTTGTAAGTAAAAGCCATCTTGCCGCTTCTTACACCCCCATAGTGGTTTCCACTGTGTGCTTGTAGCATCTGGAAGTAGGCAGCTGATACAAGCACCATGAGTCATCTGAGAGAAGAGAATCACTCCAACTCTCCTATTAAACTTTAACTTATTAACTTTATTAAACTGTTAGCTTGTCTTTGAAATGTATAGGTAAAACGTGATATATAATAAATATGTTTTTTTGTCTGTGGTAAAGGTTATCTGCATGCACGTGCACATGCACATGCACATGCACACGCACACGCACACGCACACACACCTCACCTCACATGGTGAGAGGAGTGTAGGCATGTTAGTCTAAGAGCACTCCACACTGTTATCACTCAATTATAATCAACACACTTAATCAATGTGCCTGTCAGCCCGAGGAGAACGGGAGACAGAAGCAGATATCTTTAATCCACTGTGTAATGCAAGGTGCCTGGTTGTAACTTGACACACTGATGAAGGTGGAAACATTTGTGGTCACCCTGCTGCTAATGAGTAAAACAAAACAAAACAAAATAAATTGTTAAAAGGAAAGTATGAGTGCGATCCATCTTCTCCAAGCCTGGATGTAACTTAAAAACAAAAAACATATTTTCATGATGTAGTAAAACAATGATGTTCAAGACTCTCCAGACCAAGGAATATGACACACCACTCACTCTGCACTGTTCTCTGCAGCTCATGGCCTCTGCTGTGTAGACTAACAGCAGACAAGATGATCACTTGAAGTCACGGCCATTAATAGGAAGCATTCAAAACCTTGAAAATTGTAGTACAGCAGGCATCTGTTGTTCACAATGTCTGTGTTTCTTGTAATCTTTTACCAGATTCAAACAGAATAAATCTGAAATGCAATTTTGAAAATGCCAAAACGCAATCCTCTTCTATGGGGAAGTTTCTGGATTAACTAATACAGATGGATCTTGTTAATTACAGAGCCTAGGAGAGTCCCCTTAGGGTGTTTTAGGGTGCTTGCCTATATGTTCAGTAAGCAAGCATATACTGTAAAAAAAAAAGTAGAACATGCAAAAGTATTAAGCATGCAATCACAATCCAATGCAATATGTGTGCGATTAACATCTCTGCAGAAAAAGTTTGTTACCATTTGAAGAAGCCATGTGCTTCGTGCTTTACTGGCATTCCCATATTACTTCCCTTTTTAACCATGGGACTAACCAAGTTATTCTTATGTTCTTATTTCCAATTAGATTTTTCTTGGTTTTTCTCACCTTGATTCATACATGGACTTTGGAATATCATCCATACATTGGAATATCCATTGATTTCAAAGTCAATAACAGTCTAACACATGCATTTGTATTACTTATAAGAAAATGCTTTATGATCCTAATACAAAGATCATAAGTTGTCACACCTTGCAACAGGACGCACAATTTGGCAAAAGTTTTACAGCACAAAGATTATGGCACCATTCAAGGTTTGGATAAGGTATTTATGACTGTATCATTAGTGAATTTTAATATGCACTTGAACAGGAATTGACACAATTTGTTTAGGTAAAACTCTTACAGTAGCTAACACAAACCAACCAGAATTTGTTTAAGCAAAACTTGGGGGCATTTGCATGTTGGGTAAGCCATTTCAGGGAATGCCACCTCTGTTTAGCATTTTGGCTGCCACAAGTCAAGAGGGGAAACCACACAGAGGACATGTTATATGTATTTTATATGGTAAAATGAGTCACTCTTCTAAACCTCTTGGTATTGGTACAAATTTAAGAGTAAAATAAGAGAAAAAAAAATGTCTCCAGTGCCAATGAGGTTTCACAGATGGGACAGGGCACCACTGCCCACTCTGGAATAATGAGACATACAGTATGCCACGGAGAACATACGGATGCTGACCCCTACAAAAAACATCTGTAGTCTCAACACTCTTAATTAGCATTTGTCTGAAGACCCAAAAGGACAGAGTGTTACAGAGATCTTTTAGGTGATGGAGTGTGCAGAACACTTTATAGTTATTTAGTTATTACATGGTTGTAGGAACAGATTAACGTGGTCACATTACATTATAAAACAATCAAATGAATTTCAGCACATATACAAACTGTTGTAGCTTAAAAGTTACTGTATTTAATGAATCCCCACTGGTCTACTTTAATCTTAACGTTAGAGTTTACCCACAAGGAAGTCACCCTGGGGTCTCCACCATCACTTATGACTTCTCGTAAAGGCTCTAGCCATTTGCTCATGTCAGTTCTATTTCAAGCTTTCCTGTTCTGAAAACCTGGTCTGACTACTATCCACATGTATGGTGTTATAAGGAATCTATGAGAGTCTCCAGAGAGTGAACTGGATGAATAAAATTAATATATGATGAATATATGTTTTTTATGCTGATTATCCACAAACATTAAAAGGAAGTTCGGTGTAAGACATAGCTTGAATTTTGATGTCAAAATATATCAACAAATTATAATTTGGAGAATTTAAGTCTGAGGAATAGCATATGAAAGAGTTATTGAAAACTAATATTTAGGCCCAAAATTCCATTTCAGTATGAGTCTGAGACTATGCCTTAGTGCTTCAGAAAATGTAATTGTAATTGACAGTAGGTCTATGTACTGACAATCTCATGCAAACTATGCTGACATCAACCACAACAAGATGGTGTTGCTAGACGGGTCTCATCAGTGGGCGAGGTGTTATCACAGAAAAACTAAATCACGCTTCTAGAGGAGAGCAGCATGGCAGTATGCGAGTCTTCGGTAACCAGGGGAAAATCTCTTGTTGGCTGTTACAGGAAGAAACCTATAGCACGCAGAGCATTTTAGGATCATAGACATCAAAGAGCAAGCCTACGCTTACTGCACATAATCATGATTCTTCTCGAGTGTTTGCTAATTTGATGAGTCGGGTAAATCTTGCAACAAAAAAAAAATCTTCATCTTTCTGTAAAGCAATGCATACGAGTCTAAAAAGTTAATTTCAAATTTTACGTTTAAGAATAGGGGGTTCACATGTCTATTGACCAACAATGCTCAGTGCTGTGTCCAGGTCATATGCAGTATGGCTGTAATGTATATTTAGTGCAATATTTAAATCAAATTAGTGAAATATTGACTATGACCTTGAATGGTTGGAGTAAATACCCATAACCACATAAAAGTCACATGTTCGCACATGGTCATACTTGTTTAGAATGATGGGTTGTTTTTAGTTCCAGCCAACAAATAATGCTTTTTGTTCTGGTGTATTGCCTGTATATGACTTTGGATGGATTGTCACAATTTTATTTAGAAATATCATGCAAAGTGATTGATTTTACTCTTCTGCATGAAAAGTGTCTCATTGCAATGGCATTACTTTTAAATGAATACAGGTAAAAAGATTAAAGATGGCACAAATCACAAGAGACATGTTTCTTTTTTACAAAGACAATTTTATTGCCTTTATGACAGGGGACAATGACACACATTGTCCTTGCAGTGTGTGATTGCTGATTATTGAAAACAATTGGATGTGTCATATATAAAAAGTCAGCACTTTGAAAGCCCCCTGTGTGTGAGTAGAGTTCACATTGACATTGAGGAAGCAGAGAGGTGTCCAGGGTGAGTCCCTCTAGCTTCTCATGAAGCTAAGCACCACACACCTGGCTGGGCCGCTGGGCCTGTCTGCTGCAAAGAGCTACCCAGGCTAACACAATGTGCTAGCCAGGATAGCAAAGTATGGATGTGTAAGGACCAATTTTATATCAATTTGCATCTTTTTTTTCCTTTCATTGTTGAGAAAACCAAGTGTTCCCAATCCATAAGGTGATTAAGAGGTACATCAGTTATACACTGAGTTAATTTGTCACTATAATCGCAGGTTTTAGTTTTATTGCATTTTTGCACAAGAAAAGGATTCAGTAGCCATTAAAGAAGGCTGTGCTTTAGTTTAACAAGCTAACCAGGTATTTTAAATTTTTTCCCCCCATTTGTTTATTTTACAAACTCAATTAAAAACACGTCGGACACATCTTTGCTTATTATCTCAAACTGACTTTGCAACTCATTTCAATGCTGATCCCCATAAGTCTCTGGGGGTGCTGACTACTTGACATGATCAATCATAACTAGTGAGGAAAACTCAACACGTGCAGTAATGACATAAGTTCTTTGTCTCAAGGAGATCCACACGTAAAGGTACAAAAAAAAGCTAAAATCAACAAAGTCTGAGGTTTTTAAAAACCAACAAACATTAATATTTATCCTTCAACAGGCATTGCGAGCTGATCTTAAACTCTTCACCACTGGTGTGTGACAAAACAAATGAGCAGATTCTCAAAAACGAGAACTTAATGAGTCACAAGTGTTCTGTCCTGTCAGCAGCAAGAGCTGATGGCACTGGTGAAGCGTGAGAGGATGAGATGACTGTTTTAAAAAAGCTGGGAACTAGAACAGCAAATGGTAGCAGTGGCAGGTGAGTTTTGATGAAAGCCTGACTATGGCACAACTCCAGGGAGGCCGATGCTGGCAGTGGAGCTTCCAATCGGATCGGACTGGACCAGGCAACACCGGCTCCAACGAGGGAGACCTCAGTCCGACAGCTCGCTGCTGGTGCTGGGCACACAAGTGGACACACACACACACACACACACACACACACACACACACAGGGATGTGGGATGGGGGAAGTGGTGAGGTTGGCACACTCTGCTCTGCAGCTGGACGAGGCCTAGTCTCTGAGCTTCTGAGAGTCACAGGCAGTGCCGCTGTTGGAGAGACAGTACACACTAGGCACAGGTCTAGACAAAAGTCAACACAGGGGTATCCTCACCTATAGGGGATTGGTCCATATGCACACAGAACTGTGTTTTAGACATCCGTAATGAAGAAAAAGTGCACATGCTATTGCAAATTTGGCCTTTGTTGAGGTACACTTCTGTTATAAGACTTCAAAAGCAGGTGGGGACAAAGCCAAGTAGATACTGACAGCACAGGGATGCATGTTAATTGTTAATCACGTAATGTAGTACGTGGTGCAGCCACGGCATTGGGGACACATCTGATGCGGAACTGCATTCCTTCACTTTCCCAAAGCAATCACACAGTTCACTGACAATCATCGGCTGCCTTCGCCTTGTGATGCACAGTGAGATTCTCATGCAGCTACACTAAATATACATTCTCTCATGAGATAAACTGGTACCTTTTGAAGTTTTGACTACAAATCAGTTATGATATTCACACGATGTACTCATTTCCACTGGGGATTCGCAACTTTTTATACAAGCGGCTTGGCTGAAATACACAAATGTGTTCACTAAATGAGTAAGTGTCAGTGACATAACTTTCACTAAGTAGGATTATGGTTGGGTTTTGGCCACATTAGGCCTATTATATTAGTCACAAACCAGCTAAAAGACAAGGGCAGTGAAAGGCGAAGAAATAGGCATCCCACTCTGCTGTACAGTGGGGCCGTCTGGAAGTAAAAGTTCAAATTTTTCCCCCAAATAATTCAAACTTTGTGGGCCAGGTGCTCTGAATGCAAAAGAAAAGTCGGGTGTCTGGCTGAGCTTGGTAGGTTAAAAAGCTGGCGTGACCTTTTGACTGGAGTGTCTCCATCAGAGGAAGTCTGGTGTGGGGAGACACAGGCTACAGGCGCACATAGGTTACATCACCGCAAAAGTGGGCGGGAGCCCCACACGTGCATACACAAAACACACACACACAAAAGGCTCTTTGAGGGTCTTTCCGCTGTGATTCTAACTTGCCACATCAGATGGAGGTGCTTGCTGTAAAAACAGCACTCAGCTCATGACACTGACTGCGGAAAACTGAGCTTCTATAATGTCATAATTTTCAGAACGTGGGCTCTATATTACCTTCTTTTTCCAGAGGAGTCCTCAACCCGATGACAAATGTGACCTTTAAAGTATACTGTATATTGGGAAAAATGAGGAGTTACATGTATATGTTTTTGAACAATTTGCACTGACTGGTATTCAGAATGGAAAAGTTTAAATGGGGATTTTTTTAAGCTTTAGCTGGTCATTTCAGCAAACAATTAGGAGTTAATCCAGAAAGAGATTAATCAGAAGAGTGCATGACCACAACTGTGAAACAGTTTTGCTTTGAACTGTTTCAGGTTGCAGAAGCAAAAGCTTCATTTCAAGCAGTGCACACCACAAAAAGCCATTTCAAATCAATTTCATTTCACAGCTCAGACTAGCAGGTGAATCCGGTGAAGAAACCAGTGCCAGCAGGGAAAGAATTGTTATTCAAGCTAAACTGCAAGGCTACATCATTACTTATAACAATACATAATCACAGAAATTATATTGCATTTTTCACAGGTGTCTGAACAACCTCTTAGAGTTGCTTTATTTTCTGAAATATCTGATAAGTTGATGGCACAGACTGACTGCTAAGTACTAATATTGTATTTGTATTTTTACATGTAGTGTATGGCTGTAGAATTCACTCTGAGCTCCTTAGTAAATGAACAACAGTGGAATCAGAAAGGGCATTGCCCTCCAGATTTCAAATAATCTCACTGAAAGACAAACAAGGTGCATTGTTGGACAATGTGATGATCGGCGAGCATGGAAAACTACAGTGATTAGGCAAGAGAGAGAAAAAAAACAAGAAACAGTGACTCCAGTAACCTTGTAATATATAAACATTGGCTTTAGGTCACTTTGAAGTTTCTGAATTTTCTCAGGTTGTACTCATTTTGTTTTACGCCGCTTGGTTCTTATCTTTCTCTGAGCAACAGCTGTCAGTGTGTGTGTGTGGGGGGGCGGTGTTTGAATCCCTCCAATACTGATAAAGCCAGCTATGAGTGGTCTAGTGATGAGTAGCACGTGGATGCCAAGCAAACCAAAGGCCAAGCGGGTTATAAGGGATTCCCATAAAAACGGCTCACACACAGCAACACAGAAAAGGCCACAAACAAAAACGGTGGTTTTATATTCAAGAGGGTTGGGATCCTGTTTAATCTCCATAGCAACCAGAAAAAAAAATGGAGCAGGGTTCATATTGTTAAGTAGTACCAACGGTGGACGAAATTGTTCGACATTGCACAAGAAGAGAGAGATCACATACACATAAAGAAAGTCCAACTTTCCACTGTGTGTTAGCAGTAGCCTCATCTAAAAACATTTCCATTCATTCAAAATGAAAACACGAAAAGCAAAATTGATAAGAGGGGACAGTGAGGAAGGGGCTGGGAACAACATTTAACTGTTAAAGGCGTTGACTGAATGCCAATGATAAACACATTTTCTTTTCTTTTTTTTTCTTTCTTAAAAAAAAAAAAAAAAATACTTACTATTGGTCTCTTTTCATGAACGTCTCAGTGATATCCAGTATAGATTGAAAGGTTCAATTCTACATGTCCACAGTGTACAAATGTGCCTGGTTTTACACCATATCAAACCAATGAGTGACAGGTCTTACTCTGTGGTCTACAGCAAAATGTCTGGTAAGTGAGAGATCCCAACCCTAATTTGGTATCAAGCATTTAATTTTTCTTTTTTTTCCCCAAGTGGAAAAAGATACAATCTTGTGCAAAGGCTGAAAGATGAAAGGAGGCAAAAGTAGGCAAATGACTTCATTGCCCCCTTAATATGTGTGTGTCTGTGTGTGTGTGTGTATTAGTTTGTGATGTTACGACTGTTCAGTGGTTTGGGCGTATTTGTCAACAAAAAAGGGGAGATGAGAATGGTGGGTAGGGGAAAGGGGGGTGTGGTACTGAGGAGAGGGTGAGGTTAACTAGGAGGAGTTTTGGGGCGTAGGGTGGGATGGGGGTGCTTGGGATCTGCGCTACCTGTGGACGGGCAGGTGTAGGCCGTTGAGTGGGGGCAGGGGTGGGTGTAACTCCAGCTGGGCCAGCAGGGAGAAGTGGTCGGAGGGGATGTGGGGGTGCGGGCAGCCAGTGATGTTGTTCTCCACCAGCCACTGGGTCTCCAGTGGGCCCAGCAGACCCAGTACGCTCATGTGGGTCTTGGTGAAGAAGATGTAGTCAATCACACCCTGCAGGAAGAGGAGAGGTTGAGAACACGTAGGAGAACAGCTGCTTCATAAGACTCATCATGTTATGTCACTGACATGTTGGAGCATGTTGACGGCACCTGACTGACAATCGAGTGTGTGTATGTGTGTGTGTGTGACCTAGGTTCAATTTCTGAACCCATTGTTACAAGTCCATTTGGGTAGACATGTCTGCTAAATGTCAACTTTTGTCTGTATATTTTTTGCTGTCCATATAATGGAATGACCTTCCAAGTGCTACCAGATCAACTGATACCCTCTCCACCTTCAAGAAACTCGTGAAGACCCAGCTCTTCCAAGAATATCTCCTGGCGTAAATTTTGAGAGTGCACTTAATAATTAAATTTCTCTACACTGCGTTACACTATTGCACTTTCAACTTAAAATAGTGCAGATTCTATGTTAGCAATATGCACTCCTTGTTAGTTCTTTCATTGTGTTGTAGCTTGAATGTTATCCTCTTTTGTAAGTCGCTTTGGATAAAAGCGTCTGCTAAATGCCTAAATGTAAATGTAAATGTAAATATAATACTTATTGCAAAAAAAAAAAATCATTGTGCTTGTGTCAACTTAATAAAGGCCAATAAATCTGGATCTAAATGATGTCAATTTTCTCATCTCTTTTTTGGCATTCACAATCTATCCTTTTCAACATTTCCAGTTCTTTTTTCCCCATTTCTATTATAGTTCTTTTTTAGGCAGGTGGTGGGGGGTGTATACCTTGAAGTCATAGGTATAGTTGGTGAAAGGCATAAAGTTGCTCTCGTAAGCGCTCTTGAGCTGGAAGCTGTGTGTGATGCTGCCGTCTGACTTCCCACTCTTGCCGTTGCAGCTGAAGTTGGTCAGACACTCATTGTAGCGAAGCTCCTTGAAGTCCTTATGATTCTCTGCTACTCCCCCGTTGCTCAAATACTCCACAACACCTTCAGAAGTGAAAATAAAAAAACTCATTTTACATGTGCACTGCACAATTTTTACATTTACTTCACAGCAATATATCATGATATAATATATAATATAATCATATCAGGAAAGTATTGCCTGTATCACACAGTGCATCAGCAGACACATTTTATCTGAACAGTGAGCTACAACAGTAGGCAGGCTGGTGACGGTGCACTACCTGCACTCAATATTGTATTTCATTACAGTACTACGTCAGGGTACTCAGTTTCCCCAATTACATTTTCTAGCAACCAATCAAGTAAAGTTAAAGTCTGGTTAACCAGGCTACTAATTTAGTACAATGGTCATGGAAACTGTACCTCATGGTTCTTCAGTAATTTAGAAAATATACAGCATCTCTAGCTATTTTCTTCACATATTAATACATTTCAGCTTGAGACACTAGTTTTGTCTATAGGGAGGCGATAACATACCGGAGTCTGGCAGGGAGTTGAGGTCGGCACAAAGGACGATGGGGATGGAGCTAGGGTCTGAGGCTGGGGAGCCTGAGGCCACAGAGGACGACGCCCTCTCCGCAATGCTCTTCAGCTCTGACAGAAACATCATGGTCTGAATGAGTTTCACATCCGAGAACTCTGGGTCCCAGTGCATGTGAGCATTGGCTACCAGTAGGAGCTGTTTTTCCGGTGAGGACTTTATACCTGCGGGAAAATACGGTGGTCCTTAAATCAGTCAGTCAGTCAGACAGAAAGGTATGTATGTCTGTGCTGTCCTCTATGTACTTTTGTGCCTGTTATAAGTTTAAATAATACTGATTTGTCATTTTAAATAGTGCCTAAAACAAAACATCACAGCTATCCTGTAGCAACAACTGGTTAGCATTAAAAGATTTTGATGTTTAACTGCATTTAGGAACCAGACTGTGACTAGAAATGTCCTTTGCTCTCTTGGATCAGTGGCAATTGTTTTATTCATTTTAGGTCTGGAACTGCCACCTAGTGGTAAAATATAGATAAGGCCAATGTTGGCAAACACAAACATAATGGAAATACAAATACTCAACCCGTGTTCAACATTGTGCAAATGTCTTACCACCAGAGAAAAGCTCTTTTTTGACCTCCAGCAGAACGGCGACCCCAATGTTGTCTTTGGTCATGACGCGGTTCAGCATGACCTCTGAGCCCTCCGAGTTTGCCATGGCAACCTGATTAAACTCAACTGTGTGTTTCTGCACCAAGGAAAATCTATGAGAGGAAAAAAAAATAGCAATGGTTGAAATTAAATGTGGCCAAAAGGAAAAAAAACAAATGTAAAATAAAAAACTGTACAAAAACACATGATGCCACTAGTTCTGCTGGAATGGAGTCTTTAATGTTTTGATTCCACTCACTTCTCAGTTTTGAAGAACACAGCACAGCCATCCACATGTTTGCGCTCCTGTTCCGACACTAGTTTGGCACGAGACTTTGGACAGAAATACCCGTCATATCCACGCTCCTTTAGTGTTTCCAGAAAGAGGGTGTAGTATTGTTCTGTTTCCACCTCCTGTGGGAAGACGACATGGTTGCAACCACTGTTCACTCAGAATACTGACTTTATACCAAGGTGTGCGAAAATGCAAGACATTCTATTAAATATTCCAATCTTTGCGCATCTATGCATTATGTATGCCCAGAAAAAAATACAAACAAAAACAAAACATAAAACAGACTAATGCAGTTGCACACTGCTCTATACACTCTAGACCAACTCAATAAAATATGACAGGAGCCAGGATACAATGGCAGCTACCTGCAAACTGATAATGTCAGCATCACAGTTGGTGATATCCTCCATGATGCCCTTCTTGCGGTACTCCCAGTTCAGGGCCCAGGATGGACAGTAGCCGTACAGCTGCCGGGTGGCATATTTGTCACACAGGACATTGTAGCTCATGACTGTGAATACAGCTGAGGAGGCAAATGACACAGTAAGTCAAAGAGGAGGCCAGATGGAGAACTGCACATGAAGATGGACTAGTGGCATTTGGGCTAAATAGCAGACAGCAATCACTTGCTGTGCAAGTTGTATCACTGGCTTTTAAGACAAATTCTGTGGTACCTATTACAGTATAAAACCAATAGATACACAACTGTAACAGGTAAAAAAAAAAAAGAAAGAAAAAAAATTGTGTACCTGTAGAAGCCATTGGATCGCGCTCTTTCAAGGTGACCCATGGTCTTTGAGGAAGCTGCTCTGGGTGCACTGGATTTTGATTAAAAAAAAAAAAAAAAAAAGATTAAACCTCTGTAAACCAGCAAACCATCATTGTCACAGATGGAGGCCACTGAGATGTCATCTCTGAAAAGTTACCTGCTAGATTGTCAAGCATGTAGTTCAAAAGCTTTCTCGTTCCATCAGGCTCCTGATACAGGTTAAGGATGTCTTGGGATAAGGGGTTACCTGTGTTGGGGGGGGGGGGATCAGACAGAGTTAAAAAAGAAATTCACTTTTTCACATTTTATCACATTCTGTACAAAGGTTTTTGCAGAATGTGCAGTATGACACACACCTTTGAGACCCAGGGTTTGTAAGCGAAACAACCGCCCAAGTTCATAAGGCAAAACTCGTAAACAATTGTTGTTCAAAAGCAATTCCCTAAGAAAAAAAGGGAGAAAAGGGAAACTTAAAAGGGAACTTCAAGTGATTACCATAGAAGCTCCCTGACAATGAACATTTTAGTTCACTGATGGGAAAAAATGGTTCCCGATAAAAACATCTATACAAACAAATGAGCGAATTTAATTTGGTGCAAACCACATGCACATCCCATTCTTTTCTAGATATAGTAACAAAATAACTACTGATTTACTACCATTTGTGCTACAAAATATGGAATTACAGAACAGCACATGCCTACCTGAGAGAAACCATGTTGCCGAGTTCTGCGGGCAGGCTGCGGAGCTTGTTGGATGACAGGTTCAGGTACACCAGGTTCGGGAGCTTAGCGATGTCGGGCGGAATGCGACTCAGGTTGTTGTTGTTGATGTGCAGTGCCGTCAGGTGGGTGAGTGTCCAGAGCGAGCTGCTCAAGTTGCGCACCCGCCCTGAGAAAAAGCAAGGTGTCAAAGGTCAGATTAGATAGATAGACAGATACTTTATCTATGGAAATTAATGAAATTAAAGCATTAAGATCATCACAGCTCACACTATGATTGTGTCATGGTAGAAGCGTTAGAAGATGTGCTGAAGTTCATGATCAACCACAAATATACAAGGTGTGAGGCAAATCAACAAACCAGATATTTCCAATTCTGCCCAATGTGACTTCTTTCCATTGGCCGCCTCCTCGGCGGACATGATGGTGTATAATCGCCGTGGATCCGGGGGATCATATTTTTCCTTTGGCATACCTGTTAATCTAAAAGGAGAGAGGAGGACTCAAGTTGTGTTTCTTGGTGTACAGTAGGCACCAACTCAGTAGTGCCTGCATGTCAGTGTGGCAACCAATACCAGTCATTTTTTTTTTTTTTTTTTTTTAAGTTGAATAGCAGGTAGGCTGCAACTCTGCAAAGTGTATTAAGACACACTCAACTGAGGCTTTAGCTACTGACATAAAGCAATTTCAGGAGGGAATAGCCTAAATCATTTGAAATTAATCTTCTGGACAAACAATTCCTTAAAAAATTACTGGAATTATAATAAAAGAACTTTGAGAACATATTGAATGCAAGTTGAAGACAAGTTTGAGGACTACTGGATCAAAACGCACAGGCTGGACGGCGCCATATGATCAACCATATCACCATGGAGGGTAATTGTTAGCTTGCAGCTGTTAGCTGCATACGCAAGCATGTGTCATTGACATACGTCTACTACAGACTGCAGTCCCCTTTCCAACTTTTACTACCACACAGACATTTAACACGTGGCAATGAATACAGCTGCATCCTACCCCAAAACATGAACATATTTCGCATGTTACCTATGTGAAAGAAAAAATCCCTGTTGGATCACTCTCGTGCAGATTTTGTTGCTCCACGTCTGACTCAATGTTAAGGGACTAAGCATAGCTACTTATGTAACATTCTGGAGTCCATTTCAAAGTGTCGAAATAAAGATTCAAACTTTCCCAACAAGAGTTTCGGAGGTAAGCGTGCTACTCTTGTTTTTCTGTCCCTCCGAAGAAAGGGTTGTCCTATTTCAGAGTTAAAACCAAATGTTTCGTTAGACTACTGAAAACGTGCAATGTCACTAAAATAACGTTAGGTGACCAACCAACAGCTCATGGCAACGACATGGCACGCATTAATAATTTTCTTATATTTCTTGATCATAGATTTTAAGTTATGAACGAGACTCGGACCATAAACAGTAGGATTGTAACACACGCCAAGACACATGACTGTCAAAAGTAACAGTTGCACAGACCAACATTTCTCATAAAAAGAAGTTTGACAGGCATGTTCTTGGCAAACAGCGCGAGCACTTTAAATCGTACATGGATTGGTTAATTATCAAGTCCTTCACAAAACTGTGGATCCAACAGTTTTCACAATAAAAAAAACGTTCTCTAACTCAAGAACCTAGCCACACCAGGTTTAAATCCATAGTGCACCATGGGCCTTAAGACAGTCAGCGACGCACACCCTCTTCGGAACGGACCAAAAAAACCTCGGAGGCGGAGTAAACAAATTAGCTAGCTAACAAGCTACCTCAAATTCAAAAATACCAAGCATTTTGAAGCTTCCTCACATCATAGCTGAGACCTTAACCTACTTATCGTTACCTGCATTCGGAGGGTGGGAGAGGAGAATCGTGAAAAATATTGTCAAAGACATGCAGGCAGAACTGTATGTCGTTCAGCCTGTAGACGTTCCTGAGAGGCAGAGGGAAGGACAACAATCATGGCTTCCGCCCGAGACCCTTCCAACATCACTACTTCTGTGGAAGAAGAAAAGTTTAATTCTGCTGGGAAAAATGTGTGTCAAATTTGTTCACGATTTTGAAATGGCGATGAAACTCACATTTATCACTGAGCATTAAAATTATTTTGATATTTAAGGCGGGAAGTTACTGTGAAGTAGTTTGATAAAGCACAAACTTGACATTGACCCCTGATCTCATATTTTAGGACACTTAATGATCAACCATTGATATTTGTTAAAATGCCTCATTAGAGCCAACATGAATCCAGTTCAAAGTTAAATAAGTAATTTTATTTAATTTAACTTACGTATTTAGGGGAACGATGGGATAAGGAATTGGCCAATAATCTCATTTGTTTTCCAGAATGTAAACCTTTTAGGTAGGCTTATTTATATTGGAAATGTGTTAAATGTATGTCAGAGGTATTTTTTTTAAATTACAGCATATTTTTTACATATTATTAGTATTTAATTCCCTAAGAAATGTTGAGCTACATGACAGGGATAATGCGAGCCAATAATTACTATTGTGATACTATGTATTAAAGCCAAAACCAACTACAAATGTTTAGTCGGAACCATTGAGTGGAACACAAGGACGGAAAACCTCTTTACCCAGACGGCACTTCCGGTGTCTTACAAAGCGTAAACATGGCAGCGTCCACGCGGAGTCTCGTAAGAGGTCAGATGACACTTCATTTTAAAGTGTTACGTCCAATATTATTCAGTAATTTTATATGAATATTTACCTTCGAAGAACCGTTCTAGAATAGTGCTTTTATAAGAGGTTATGCGGTGAACTTGTGCCAGATTTGCAAATGTCAATGTAATGTCTACAGGGACCCATGTCTCGGCAACGTCTACGTTTATTTTACGTTATCGTTAACTGCAGCACAGTGGATCTTTCACGGGTGGTCATATAGTATTTATCTGGGGATGTGTTTGTACTTCACGGATGGTTTCAGAGATATTTTGTCAATGCCACAGTTTGTTAATGCACATAGACTTTGAATGATTGGTTACGTAGATGTAAGATGTGCATTAAGATAGCTAACCTTACATTCACCAATGAGTCTCATCTACTACTCTTGATCAGCTGCTTTATGAAGCTGTTTCCACAAATTGACGCGTTTCAAGTTGCAGTGTTAATGGGATATTTGTTATTTGTTAACAGTTAATCTCAAGGCTAACAAATTGTATCTCTCTTTAGTTCTAGCAGGATGTCAAAGACTCTGTCTAACAGCACCATGCGTCTCAAGAGTGTCCCAAAACACGGTGCAACAGACATATGTCAGGACCTATGCTGCTGCTGCAGCAGCAAAGTGAGTCCTGATTTTATCCCGAGTCCTTGTCTAGGACATGATTTTTTCAGACGCCATGCATGAATAGCTAATATTCAGAGAGGGTCCCTAATGCCGAGGCCTAGAGGATGTATAGAGGATAGGTGTAACCCATTTGAAGGATGATCCAGACAAGGCAATGCCAGGTTAGTACAGAACACAGTTCAAACAATGCTAGCGAATCAGACATTAAATTGGCACGACTATGGGAACTTCATCAAATCAGCTACTTAAGATGATCCTCCTCAACACCAGAGGGTACCGAATTAAATGATCGTAGCTGGAATTGTTTGTGTGGAATAATATTCTGCACCAACGTGGTTTGCCATTTTTTTCCATAAAGTGCATAAGATATGTTCAGTGCTGTAACAGCGGGCAGTGTCTGGGTCAGAGTCAACCAGAGAAAGAGTATGGATGCGTGTAAGTAGAAGTCTGACCGTGCACATCCTTGATGTAGTACCTGGCATGTTTGAGATAAACCATGAGCAGAGTAAGAAGTGGAAAATGGAAAAGCTGGTTGAAAATATCAATAATTGAAAGTTAGCTTTCATGCACTTTGTAAAGCAGGTCACTGTTCAAATTTTAGCTGGTGCTGGAGTTTTATTTGCTTCGATCTGATTTTTGATTGTACATCAGGCACCTAAATTTGTTGCTCCCTGGAGCCCCGGTGTGGCAAATGCACATTCTTTTCTCAGTTTGCACAGCTACATTACACTGTGCATCTCTGTTTAGTTGAGTTTTAGTCAGTATAATTTTAGTTGTAGTGTTGTTTAGTTTGAGTTTATTTACTTTTATTCAGTAGAGTTGTAGTGCAGTGTTGTTTTACCATCTGTCCTGTTCTGCCAGGCCCAAACCCAAGTCAAAGAAAGGTGAAGAAGACAACAAGAAGGAGAAAAAGCAGAAACATGTAATAGATAACACAGGTCGGCACAAGCCAATTGGCTATGTGGCCTGGGAACCAGTGGACGACGTGTACATGCTGAGGTTTTATCCTAAACCATCTCACAGTGTAGACACAGCAGTGGACATGCTGAAAGAGTTCCAGAGACTGGAGTTCACCCAACCAGACCAGGCTGTATTTGTAAACCTCAGACTGGACATGAAACTTGAGAAAAAGGTAGAGTGGCATTTGTTTGTTTGTGTTTATGGATCATTTTTTTGTATAATCTCTTGGTGGCATGTTGTAAAGTAAGGTATGAAGGTGCAGAAAGCGACGTTGTATCAGTAGAGGATGGTTCTCTGTGAACAAAGATTTGCTGGGTTTTCAAGATAACAACAATACACTGATGCTATTGTCAGATGTGAGGGCCCGGTTTGAAAAGCACAGTCTTAAGTGTCACACATCAAAAATACATTCATATTTATTTATCATTATTGCACAAGTATACATATTTAACACAGTTTCTATATTTTTTCCTCTTTCAAATAATATCCCATGGTCTGTCACAATGAGTAGGCCTGTTTGTGTTTTTAATATGTAAATTGAATTAATATAATATGAAAATAATATTTTATTGAAATAGATTAAAATTAAAATAGTATAATTTAACCAGTCACTGATCAGTGGAAAAGAGAACTCTACAGCACTTGGTTAGAAGTAGTTTTCACCAAGTAGCCTTCAGTCTCCTGAGTAACCTAATGAAAAAATGCTCATTTGTGGAAGAAAACTGCATTGAGAATTTCTTGTTTTAAAGTCGCTTGTAGGTTTTAGAGCATCACTCCTGAAGTTACCTTAGTAAGCCAGTAACCTTGCATCGTATTAGTATACCTCCCAGATGGCTAATCCTATGGTCTGGTGTCCCTATTAAAATAGCCACTTCTTAAGCAGTCAGAATGAAAAAGGCAATAACTTCCACACTGTCTACTGTAGCGTCGGCTTAGTTTGCAGTCTACTGGCATAAGACATTTAATGTGGACGTTTCTAGTTATTCCAGTCAGTGGCTTGTGATGGTAATTAGTTTGAGAGTGCAAATGTAGGCTATGTGATGGTGTAAAGGTGAGGGTTACCATGCCTGGATGATTCTTTGAAGTATTTTGCTGACAGAGTTCTGCCTGTCTTAAATCTTTGAACCAGATGATGATAAATTCATGACCTCTGCAGGTGAATAGGGGTGGGAATAGAAAATCAGGATTTGTGTTGAACCAAGAATTGAATGCTTTAACCCACTGGAATTTAATGCCTCTGACATTATCAGTGCTGACATGTTTTTCAGGCCATGGCTAATGGGTCTCTCTGAGAGCAAAATTGAAATAGACACCACAGTTCTGTATAGTGTACTTCATTCTAATAAGCTGTTATGGCTCCCCTAGTAGTATACTCCATTAGTCCCATGTGTTGATACTGAACTTCTGGAGACTAACTTCTCTACAATAAGGAATTTGTGAAGAGAATTGACAACGAATTGGACCTGAGAAGCAGAGCTGACAACACCGTCAATATTGATAAAATCCTATCAATTTCCACACCTACAAGTGAATGCATGATTCTATAGGTGATTTAAACACAAAATTACAATCACAAGATACATCATGGCAACCGATTTATGAAAGAGAATACACAGCCAGATTAATCAGATTTAGTGATCTACTAATACCTTAATAAATGTGTAAGTATAATTTTTTTTTTTTTTTAGTAATGAATTATGGCCTTAGACCTCTTCATGATTTAGGCATATAGCTCCAATATTACTCTGTAATGGTAATTTGCACATTAGAAAACTTGGATGAACAAGTTGACAACTACCTTCATGCTGATTATTAATCTCACTTTGCTTGCTCAGGTAGTAATGCTTTGCTTGGTAACAATGCCTGGGTGCTGCAACCCTTTGATCAGTGCAAAAAAAACAAAATCAGGTCTCTGCCATGACTGTCAGTCCCCTGACCTGAACCCCGGGAAAACCTGTAGGGTGAGATTTAGATTTATTCCAGAGGGGCCCTGTCATGATTCACCCACTCATTTATTATGGGATAGAAATAATTTTGTGCGGCTAGTTAGCACTTTTATTTACATCTTATTAATGACGTGTTCCACAGAATAACGTAATTCATTTCTGAATTGATGATGGGAATAGCGGCTTCTCGGTTTTCCCCCGATGAAAATACTTCATCTGATCTGTATCTAAAAATGGGTTCTTTTAATCACTAAGGTCACTGGTACTTTTTCCTATTTCTGGAATAAGAAAATAGTCACGTGTATGCCGAAATCTTTACAGGATGCTGTTACTGACTGGAGATGTTCAAAAACTCAGTACCCCTCAGAATATATTTAAAGGAAATACCCATCAAAATACTTCCTCAAGTGGTGCTTTCCTGTGTAGTGTTGCGTTAGATTTGCTTGTGTGTACAGAAACTGCTAACAGCTACATCTTAGTTGGTCTCCATTCCTGTAATTAATCTTCAAAAGATGCAGCTGTAATACACAGCAAAATATATAATGGATCGAAAACACCAAAACACTTTTAGAGAAATCAAAGATTCATTACACGGGGCCACCTTGGGATTGTTCTGATGTTCGTTTAAAACATGCAGCAAAAGCTGACTGTGTTGTCAGCTGTTGGTGTTAGGCAGGTTTGGCTGTGTGTGTTGTGAAGTGTTGTGGGGCGACTGAGATGTGCTCTGCTGGGATTTTCACCACTCTTTAATGACTCTCACAGAGGAAGGTGGACCCTTTTGTCAGCACCGTGCAGCTACCCCATCCATTCAAGACGGAGACGAACAAAGTTGTGTTTTTCACCGAGGTGAGTTATTTGGCTGCATAAAAGAGAACACCCACTCGCATATTTTAGTGTGTCAACACAATAAATGGCTCAATTAAGCTATTTACAGACAACACTAAAATGAAAATTGATGACAAAATGATAAAGTGTCCTTTGCGTTCCCTTATACTGAGTGAACAGTTTATACCTGTTTTCTATAAACACTGTGAGGTTTTATATGAAGCTTTGAAGCTCTAAAATTGTGCTTGGTAGGTGCAGCTCTCTGGGTGACCCTGGTTGTGTCTGTGTGTCTTTGTGTCTGTGTCTGTGTCTGTGTCTGGGGGGGGGGGGGGGGCATTCATGTTCCCCTGGAAGCTCCATTAATATTGCTGTGCTGTGCTGCTGTTGTGGTGTGGTCTCTTTGCAGAATACTGAACAGGTGCGGCTGGCCCTGGACAATGGAGCTTCGCATGCTGGAGGTGTGGAGCTCGTGCAGAAGGTGAGAGCCTTAGCGTCGTCAAAACCCATTAGCCAGGTCAGCTGGCCGGCCTGCCAGCCAACCAACCATACTCTGCCAAAATCCCAGCTCTTGGCGCGCGCTGGGGATTGGTTTCACACAGCAGTCAGCCAGGCTTACTGGTGGGCTTTTCTGTAAGGGTGCATACCTTCAGAGGGAATGCATGCGGAAAGTATGGGGAAGATGCAGCTGTCGTGATGACAACGGGTTTCATTAGTGTCTTTCATTTGAAAGCAAAAGCCATCAAGAGTTTGTTGCTTTAAGATTGTTCAACAATGAGTTGTATTGTGCGGCTGTGTGAAAATACCTCTGGCTGGCAGTAGTAAAATTCGTCTTTCCAAAAATCCACTTTGTACACAAACCATCTTTGAACATATACTGTCTTTGAAAACTTCTGCATTCAGTAGCAGCGTGTGTTGCCAACTCTCCTGCATCTGATCTCAGCTCAGAGAGCTCAAGCAAATGTTGCTTTAACCAGCATATATATTCATGTAAACGTATCATTGTTCAACACATTGTTCCTGGCTGGTTCGTTTGTGGGACTATTAACTTGGCCTTGACTTATAACCTGTGGCGGTGTAGATAAAAAAAAAAAAAAAACTATATTATAATAATAATGATAATAATAACAATGACACTGCTGAAAGCGCTGAGTAGCCGTGCTGAATAACCATGTAGCTTTTGATGAACGAACCTTCAGAAGATGAGGACAATAAGAGAAGCCAAGACAGGATGGACATCAAGGACTTATTTCTTATTGGTTATCTAGTTGTTCTCTATTTCATATCCCCGAGTGCGTAGGCCAAATGGAATAAATCCATGAGAGCGAAGACAAAACTTAAACTCAGTCCCCTGCTTGTTAATTCACAGACAAATGCCCAGCATTGATTATTGAAAGTAATTTCACATTTGTTCTTGCATTAGTGCTGTAATGATTCTCCTTGGATAATATAAGAGTTTTTCACACTAATACACAATGCGCTCGTGGACATTTTTCATTGTCATGGCATGGAGTAGGCCTACACCACGCAGAGGTGATAAAAATATAACAATAAATAGTAATAGTGCTTAACTGACCCCGTGTTCAAAGTATCACGCCCAAATAGGTTCATGGCTCTTTATGAATGCTTCGCCGGTGAGAATGCAGTGACCTTAACAGTTATGTCAATTATCTCTCTTGTGCTTTGGCCATATGGGATGAATCCTTCCATGAGTGCCACAACAAAACTTTGAGTCTTCCTTGGAGACGTGCGCAGTGACAAGCCCAACAGCCAATGAGAGTGATCCTCATTACCGACGTCTGCCAGCTTCCGGCGATTTAACATGTTGAAGCGTCTGCAAACCAGACGGCAGGCATCTTCCGATCGGCCATGCTTCCCAAACCCCTTAAATTCAGCACAAAGACACTCAAAGACGGCACTATCAGACATCAGACATCCGACATCCGACTTCATACTGTGTGGGTGTGTTTCGTTTAAGATTAATGTAGGGATCTAAGATTGCGATGTAATCTCTGAGATGTTCCCAACATGTTTTGCTCCGGAAACGTTTGTCTGCCTTCTCACCTCGACTTCTAGTTTTATTGTTCCATTGTTCTTTAAATGTAGACTATTAGTGCTGTGTCCAGTTGCCTACAACGTTGCTCTCATGCCTATCATGATCCAGATGAAAGAGAACCTTTCACAGACATACTGCTGTGTCCACTGCATTTAATGTGTTTCTCCTTCTCAGATTTTAGATGATGAAATCCAAGCTGATTTCTACTTGACTGTGCCCGAAATACTCCCGAAGTTGGTCCCTTTGAAAAACAAGCTGCGGAAAAAGTTTCCAAAGAGCAAGAGAGGTCAGATTCTTGGTGATATTTGGTCCTGATCTTCTGTCTTGTCCGAAGGCCTTTTTGGTTTGTCTAATGAGTATGCCCTGTCAAAAGAAAAAAAAAAAATTACACCATTGAAATAAATAATGTGAATGTCCATCTTCTAGGCACCGTCGGTGTGAACATCGCCAAAATGCTAGACCTTTTCAAGACTGGTCACGAATACCTTGTGGAGAGAGATAACTACATTGTTACTGAAGTTGGAAAGGTATGGTCATTAAAAATGCTGTATGTAGATTGTTATGTAAAAATTGAAGCCAGAATTTAATCATTCTAAACCACATTCATGCACATTTAAAAGGCAGGCAAAGTCTGTCAGTTTGTTCTTGTGCATGAACTGTAGCCGTCATGTAGCATGTGGGAGCATAGAGCCGATTTCATTAGTGTTTGTGCATGAGGTCTTGTCCGTAGTGTTACAGTTAGCCAATGAATTTGCTCAAGTTCAAATGTTACATAGCGGTTGAATACTGCTAAATTGAATTAATAAGACTGGTATAGATATGCTGTGCTGACTAAGGACAGGGTGCAGCTGAAGAAGCTAAATTTGATTGCAGTTAATCCTTAAATCAGATGAAATCTATAAGGAAACCTTAACAAATACTTTGTCTTCGTGTCCCATATTCTAGCTGGACATGCCCAAAGACCAGATCCTGGCGAACATTCAGGCCATCATCAATGATGTCTGTTCCCACAAACCGGCCAACTACAGTACGTACCCGTCTTTGTAGTTACCTCTGTCCTTAGTGCCAATTACTAGCTTGAGTGCTCATTAGTAAAGTAACTCATTACTTGGTGCGGTCGGATCTACAGTGTTGTGTGCTCTCTAATTCCCCTCTCCCAGTCTGTAATGGGGTCCCGCAAAACTTGAATCATCATTACTTCGCTAACTGTTTATCGTTATTTATGTTGGGGAGCTATGGTGGAGATTTGCACTCCTTTTTCGTCACTCTTGTGAATTGTGCATTGTGGACAATGTCTAGCTGGGGCCCCATTTTTTGTGATGTTAGCCGTCATTATGGGCGAAGTGGGAGCTATGCAGTCTGTCAGTGCAGCAGTGTGCTTCAGGCGCCTCTCGGTGCAGCTGTTTGAAGTCAGTCAGCAGCTCTCCTCCTCTCTAATTTGGTTGCCAGGGGGACATTTGTGATGGAAACGTGAGAGCCATCCCCACCTGGGTATTTGCGTTGGTGCATGGCGATGGTTTGACTCTCCAACAGCTGAAGCATGACATAGTTATGGTGCATATATTAGTCAAGCTAAAGCCAGCTTAAGGGGGACACTGGACTTTGAAATCGCTCCAAGAATCATCCTCATTTAAACATCTGACTCATATCCCCCCAAAGGCAATAGGAGTTTGTGTTACAATGTGTTACAATCTATTGTGGTGTATACTGAACTTGTCTTTTGTTTTTTTTCAGGCCCGATTGTTGACAGGATGGTCTTAAACAGCAGAACTAGCGAGGGTCTACATATAAAATTCGAAGACCTTCTGCCAAAGCCTAAGGAGGAAGAATTAGTCTGATGATACCCATTGTAAATGTTGTAAGATAATAAAATAAAGCCTTGCACTTGTTGAAAAAAGCCTCTTAAGCATGTCTGATGACTTTTCACTGAATATAAATCTGTCATGAATAGAACACTTTTAGAAGGTTTACTATTTGCTATTTTAAAACGCATTGAATCCCTTAACCTTTTAATTCCCACCTACAGTAGCTAGTTTAGCATGACCGACAGCAGAGGGCACCATTTATTCAGTGGATCATGAAATGCAGACAATACTCAAATGATTGATTTGTAAGGACAACGTCTTGGTATGCCAACCCTTTCCAGTCCACTATTTAAAATTTTATAATTAGGTTATTAGTTTGATGGCGTTTGTCCAGTTACAGTTCCTGTGCCAAGTATTCTGTCTTTCTCAGTCTGTCTTGACTCTTAAGACCTTTATTAAATATGCTACTAAAGTTGTTCTTATTCAAAAGGATTTAGGGTGTGTGAACAGTATCATTAACACTAGAGTAATTGGCACAAAGATGGTGTCAGAGACAGACAGGCATAAGGCAAATCAGGCGCTCTTTATAAAGATTACAATGGGAAACACCATGCATTGGAAGTTGTCTGGGGGTCCCTTTCCCACAGTGATGGGAGGGGGCGTTCTTTCTTTGCAAACCGCCTGCAACAACTGAACCACTTCACTGACTCGTTTAAAAGCCTAGACCGCAGATTGGAGCGCCCAGGAAAAGTCCGCGTTCTTGGAACTATAATTATTAGCCCAACCAAAGCGCTCATTTTCTCCGCCATGCAATCCAAACTCTAAATACACGGATCTGTCTGTGAGTACTGCGAGCTGCTTTGAAGTTGGGTTGCAAGGTTGGACTGCATTCACAACCGCATCGCTCTCTAGATCGGATGCTCCTCGGTAGGCTATACCTGCTGTGTCTGTTCTTGACTTCGGAACTTGTGTCAGACGCCCAGTCAAGACGTTGTCTTGTCTTCTGTGGCATCGGGAAAAATAGTGTGACGCTTTAAGAAAACAATAATGGTTAGTGACACCCTTACTTCGGAACTGAACTAGAGATCGCATTTTATCTTTGGATTAATTCCATTCCATGCCGTAAGCATGGGTCGCGTGTGGATCCTCATTGCTACTCTGACTGGAATATGCACCATCTCCAAAGAAACAGAAGGTGGGTTTCTCGCTGCCTCTTGAACTTTTATGGTGTCTTCTCTAAATCTTGTTGAACATTTAGAACATATTCAATACATGTGTGACAGTTCTGTCATATAATTAGTGTGCTATGCCTATTTATAGCCAAAAATATTTACCGGTGGATTAATTAATTTAAATATGCTATGTGTGACCTACCCTACAATATCATTCATGACATCTAGTCAGTTAAAAAAAAATGTTCAAATGAAATGTTGACAAAACACATTCAAATTGACTCTCCCACTTCCTCCATTTACATTGTATTATTTCTGTACACTGGTGTTCTCGCATTATAGAAAAGTGAGAGTGAGAGAAGTGCTTGCTTTCCCAATTTGGACCTAAACTTTTACACATGCAACTACAACAGCCAGGAGCTCAGGATCAAACCTTTTTTTTTGTTCCGTGTGTGCCCTCAGAGCCCTCTCTGTCATTTTAACTTAAGACCCTCGCCTGCTGTTAGGGGAAAAAACAGCCTATGTATTGGCTGCAACGACGGTGTCACACTGAGCGCTACCGACCTTTTAATCCTTTATCTGCTTCAAAATATCCGAGGAATGTATGCTCATCGGTCAGCAGTTAAAATTGTATCTAAAACAGTATGGTTGAAGATGATATCCCATACAATAGAAATTTATGTTACTGATCAGGCTCTCAAGAATTTTTGGAAGCTAAGCCATATTTTCACTGTTGTAGGGGCAGTCACTGTGGAGACAGTGCTCTAAATTCATCTTAAATGTTCAGCTTATGCCCAGGAAGACTAGGCCTGTTGGCTAGTCATCAGAGACTGCATCTGCAGCTCCTTATGGCTGCTTGATTGTGATGTCCACAAGTGGTTAGGTTCATCTGAGTGCAAGTGCACTGAGATCATTTACATTCTAAAATGAAGGAGGTGTTCAACTAGTGTGTAGTGATAAATTCCATCAGAAATTACACTTTTTCATGCCTTTGATGTTCATGTGCATACTTAGACTAACTCTGTTGTTTGCATTCTCTCCTTTTCTGTCCCCAAACCAACCCCTTGACCAACCCCACCACTCCACAGGAGCGTGCGTCTATCAGGGCTCTCTGTTTGCGGTAGGTACTGCTATTTCCCCTTTCAACTCCCTTTGTGATCAATGCGCCCTTGACCTCATCTGGTTTACATTTCTGCCAGTAAGATTATGTGGCCTGTCTTGATTCATGACGCTGGCGTGCTGTCTTATGCTGCTGAGTAGCCTATGTTGTGCCATAAATGATGTACCGGGACATTATGATTGCATCATTACAACAGCAGCCAGTGGCCAAAGCCCTATTAAGGTATCAATCTGGACGAAAGCAACAGATACCTGAGCCGTATTTGTGAAGCAAAGCCTCATAAATAATGGACAATGGCAGAGTTTTAGAATGCTAATGGCAAGGAGAACAAGGCTAGATCGCACAGCCTGATAAGTGTGTGTAGCTCTTTCTCAGGGTGTCTTGTAAGACGCAGAGGTCCCCGCTGCCAGAGGCCCCCCCCATGTTTATAGTGCTGAGCTACAGTCCGGTGATTGAAAACATCATTCAAACACGCTGCCACAGTGGTCTCATTCATAACTCTCTTCTCTTTAGCATGTTGCCCTCTCTGCTTGTATGTTCGTCTTGCCACAAGTTACGATTTTCTTTTCAAGTGTAAAAAGTATGACCGTGCACCATGCTAAATTTAACCGCACTGTTCATTTACACATAGCTGCAAGCTTAAACTCTGGCTAAACTGCTAGGTGTTTTGGGAGAACAAAAGGCTTGGGCAGGTATGCTCTGGTACGTTGGGAAAGAATCTCGTCTGCTGTCAAGGCATGTCATTACACAGCAAAGAAATCCACAGACAACTGGTAGTGGCTGTAAAAACGGTACTTAAGACAGCTCTTTGTGGTCTGCTGTAACTGAATTTGAACAGCAAATAATGACAAATTCCAGTCCTTTTTTGCCTGTGCATAATCAGTGTAATTACAGCTGGAGAGTAAGTGAGGAGCGACACCACTCCCCTCTCCAGTTTCGCCACCGAGAACCACACTTTGATAATGACCGGTGTGCCCCTCCAGGCCCCTGGAACACAACGTCTCCCAGGATCTGAACTACTTTGTGTGTGTGTATATGTGTGTGGAGAGGGAAGAGAGGGGTGGGCAGAAGAGATGTGGGACAGGTGGAGGCATGTTGTAACCCACTCAGGAGGAGGCCCTTTGGAGTTCAAAGGGAGAAAAACCAACCAAACACCTGGAATGGAGAGCCTAATAATGCTGGTGGAGAGAATGAGAGAGAGAGGGAAAGAGGAGAGTGGTGGGTGCAGTGGGGTGTCAAAAAGAGGGTGGGGAGGGAGGGAGGGAGTGTGGGGGAAAACTCAGATTAAAGCAACAATGAAAGCACCCCCTCTTTTGTTCATGTCTCTGAGCACAACATTAGCAAATCAGAGTGCTGTCAGTGAGCTAAGAAGGGGTTGGCATGGGTTTCATGCTTGTGCACCATGGGTGGTAATGACCAAATATGTGTTTATGGTTCCACTGTGCATGTGTGAGAGTATATGGGTGTGCATGTACGTCTCTATGTGTGTGTGTGTGTGTGCGTCTGGGTATGTGTGTGTGAGAAAGTGAGGGAGAGAGAGAATGTGTGCAAGTGTTTGGTAAACCTTTCACAGACACCTGAGCAGAGTGTCTCTTTGTTTCCCACTATTTTCCTTTCTTGTAGAGAAAGGGGGAGAAACACGTTTCTTTTTTTCTTCACCATGGAAACAGACTGTCAAGTTAAGGTCACTATTAGAATTTTCTGGTGAAGTAGCAGCCCTGCTGTTAAGAGTTAAATGAAGTCGAGATTCACAGAAAATAGGAACCTGAAGATCTGGTCACTGATATAAATGAAATAAGTAAGTAGAGCCAAAACAGAAGTGTTTGTTTTTCAATGTTCAATTAAGCTGGATAATTATTTGTTCAAAGGGCTCTGTCATTAATGAGTGGCGTCTCGGGAACAGTAACCCAACAACTGTGTCTAGATGAAAGTGTTAATATCTTATCAGTAAGATCAAGTGGCCATCAGATTTGCCCAGTAGCTGGGCTGTCGTTGGGGTGGGCTGTGCGGAGACCCAGATGAACCATTGGTTGCATCAGGCCCTTGTGTAAGGCACAGAAACTTCAGTCGAAGCCTCCATCATTGCACCGCAGCTCTGCAACACAGAGCGCCGCATCCAAATATATCACTGTGCTCCAGGCCATGGATTCCTGGCATTGCAAGTTGTTCTCCCCGAAGCGATCGAAATGTAGGCCACTGCGAGAATAGAAAGGATCCAAACATTGGTCGCTGTGATGGCATATATATTGTTAATTCATTGTGGTGACATCAAGTGATATTACATCTATTACAGTGACTTGGCCTGGGTTATATAGAATATATACGAGTAGAGTTCTAGATGGTGATCCACAAGCAATCCATACTCATTCCATTACATACATGCATGCAGATGACCACTGAAAATAGTCTGAGCTGGTAGCAACATATTTATAAAGCTAGTGGGAATTGTAATAAAACCTTTTTATTGCCCATATATTTTAAGCCCTCTCAAAGGAACAGGAAGACAATATTAATACTTGCTGTGCTGCTGAACCCATGTTAATACATGCTTCCCCAAGGGCAAGTATGTATGTAGACTTGGTATTAGTCCTGGCTATTGGGGCCTGGTATTGTGAGGTCTGACATTAAGCTTTAATGGGATCTGACTGTTGGTGAAAGAAGGTACGTTTATTAGAGGAAACTCCATTTCCAAGGGTGTAGGATTACTTCTGAAGCCTGGTCTATAATTCCTCATTGGGGGCAGGGTCAGCAGGGACCACTGCTCGTGCCGCTCCGTTCCATGGCTGGAATCACTCCCCGTGATCAGACTGGGGGTAGGGGGAACCACAGTTCACCTCTCTGTCTAGAGGTAAAAGCTTGGGTGGCCGCCAACATCAACGCAAACTGTAGTTAGAGGAGGTGGGAATAGCATTAAAAGAAGGGTAACAGCAATGGAAAGTGCAAGATGTCTTTACAGAATTTTTTTTTTCTCCCATCACCTTCTCTCAGAGGGTTTTGTGGTGAAGCAGGCAAAGTCACTCCACCCCATTGCCCATTAGCTGTGGTGGGAAAGTCGATCGGCATGTACATCCTGTTATAACCGCATCCAAGCTTGAGGTTTAAATAAATAAACCTCAATGGAACAACCCTGAGTGATCAAAAATGTTAGACAGTACTGCAGGTCAGTATCTGTCCTCGTGTTTCTTTGTGTTTGTTACCTTAAATAATCAATCAGGACCCAGGCTATTATCAAGAGCCTTCATCTGTCTAGTCCTACTGCACTTATACTTAGAAATTACACTTAAGTGCAAAGACAGAGTCAAAAGCAAAAGCACTGTATTGATCGGCCTATTGGACTTACCAGCAGCTCTGTGCTGCATTCAATTGTCTGGAGCCACCCTGCTGTGACTGACCTGTTTCAGTGAGCAGACGGGCCAAGCCCATGGGACTGGGACTGCCCTTGACAGGTTGACCTGCCTCTCTCATCATGAAAAGAGGGGTGGGTTCTCGACCACTTATTAACCTGGAAAGTAACTGCACGGTACCCTCAGAGCTTTCTTAGACACTCAGGGCACTGAATGAATAACTTTGCCAAACAAAAGTGCGAAGGTTCACCAGATAGCCTCAAAAGCCGTAGAGTGTAAATGTCTGTGTGTCAAACTCCAAGTGTCAAAGCCCAGTGGTCTGTCCAATTTGATCACAATATAAGTTCAGAAGTTTAAACGCCTTTGAAGACCTTGTAATATCTGTCATTTTCCCTTGGGAAGGAAAATATTATTGCATAAAGACAAAAAAGGGCTTTGATTTTTCTGTTAAAATTGCAGTAAATGTCACAGTATTTTAGCAAGTCGCCCATACTCATTTTTGTGCAGATTTGTGGTGAATGCTTTGGAAAAGGCCCCAGTATATCTTAATGGACAAACAAACAGAGGAGTCGACACTGCTACCCCCTTTCTCTTGCCTGGCCAGTTGGAGCTTGATGGGTTCATTCAGTGCTGTTTGTCCAGAGGTCTCATCCCTTTGTGCCCTAGTCCATTCCCGGGACTAAGCTCTCAGTCTTCACTCAACGTCTGTTTACAACTTGTCTGCTGTGGACCTGGTTGCTAATCCTACGTTTGCTCATCGTCCTCTCACAGACACACATTTACGCACACACACACACACACACACACACACACACACACTTACACAGAGAACCCCCTGCCCCCATTCACCATAGCCATCAGCTATACAAACAACAGTCGTTTTAGTAACTGGCCTCAGGCAAAGCTTGTCTCTTTTTTTGTCTTGCTGTTGTGTGCACCCAAGGGCTCCTCTTACCCTAGAGTCTTCTTCTTCTTCTTCTCATTTTTTCTTCTTCTCCTTCTTCTTCTTCATGGTCCTATAAAAAAGCAGCTTATCTAACCTGTCATAAACTGCTTGTTTCTGGTGAAGACTGCTTCAAGATGGAGGTGACTTATCACCTGTGCTTGGGCTCTCCCCTTCTGGCACCAGTAGGCTTGTTGTTATGGGTCTGTAATGGCTTGGCTGTAAAAACAGGCGACCCTATTCCATGATCTAAATGGAATGGTGTATGTGAACAGACGTGTGCTTAGATCACACATAGGCTGGCATTTGTTGAACAGATTTATGTGTTTTTAATTCCAGAGTGAATGAAGCTTGTATGTAACCCGCTTCAGTCATGAGCTTCCTTTCACTTCCTGTACTCACCTCACATATTTCATGTTACATCCTTCTCCTGGTGTATCTCACTGCAATCAATGTAGGATTTTCTGAGGCTCCATGTTCTTCTTTGGGATCCTTGTCTGGCTGGGTTTGGAACAGCTCTCTCTGGAGCTGGAGTCAAATCAGATGTCAGGGCTTTGAGGGGAGGTGTGGAAGGAAGTAAGCTTGGCACAGCAAGGGAACAAAGCACCGCTGGTGCTCCCAGCGGCACCTCAGGTCTTTCTTCTCTAGAGAAGATGACGCCCGATGGCCAGCGTGCTGTCAGTCAGAAGGAAGTGTTTCCGAGTGAAGCGCCTTTGCCTGCCGGTTCACAGCTGCTCAGAGGTGAATAAAAGTGGGTGTCTCATTCTCCAAGTGTGTTGCAGTGTATCCCGTACAGCGACTGTTCCATGGGATCTGTTGAAGATGGAGAGTTTAGGCGGCGGGGAGTTGACAGCTTAGACTTCAACTTAAACTTCAGCAAATGCAAAAGTGGAACTGTCTGCCTTCAGACATTCATACTTCTTCAAAACCCCCCCAAAAAACAAGTTGTACCCCGTGGCTATGTAATTCATTCATTCAAAAAAATCTAATATATATATATATATATATATATATATATATATATATATAAACCTTAGGCTGTACACACCCAATGTTTTGGTTTCCCTGTGGAGCCAAGAGAGAGGAGATGATGACAGGGGGAGATGAATGCTCGCCTGGGGTCATGGTGTGTCAGACTGGGCCTGTCTGGGGCTCCAGCTCCTTGCTCCCTACTCACTCCTTCACGTCTCCATCTCCATCCCCAAACCCCTGAGCGCCAACCCTATGTGCTGTGGCAACAGAATCCTCATAGAACCTCTTGTCTGTCTATCTGACCCTCCCCCCACCCCTCTGACTCACCTCCCCCCGCTGATCTGATCCCCCGAAGGGTTTGTGTGGAGAGGATGAGGATGAGGCATGGGCATGTTCCTCTTCAGCCTGACAAAGACAGAGAGCCCGTCCACACACACACACACACACACACACACACACACACACACACGCACACACACACCTAAAACCACAAGCGTTTGGACGTGCGCCTAACTGATAACAAAGACCATGCTAAGAAATACTATAGCTTCAGGAAAAAAGTTCATCATCTCATTTCCAAGTGACATTTAAGAACTATGTTCCGTGGCGTACTGTATGGCTGAAGGGCAGTGCTCTGGTGCATATGTAGTAAAATTTCGATGACAGGTAGCCCCCCCCCCCCCTTCCGCTCACGGACATTTCTATTTCACTCTTTATCTTTCTGTCTCACTTCTCACTTATATGCAGTGGAGGGCATTAGGTATGTGGGTCACTGTTTTCTTGCAGTTTACCTGAACCCCTTAGAGGGAGAAAGGAACTTAGAACTCTCATAGTCAGTGAGAACATATACTGTAGCTTCCTGTGTGTGTGTGTGTGTGTGTGTGTGTGTGTGTGTGTGTGTGTGTGTGTGTGTGTGCAATATGCATAGTATATGCATGCATTCTTTTATATTGTAGGAATTCATGGAAAAAAGTTCACCTTTTATGAGGACCTTGAGCACAAGCAACTGGTCTTCAGTGTGTATTTATAGGTGTGTGTCTGCAAAAGAACAGGGTCTGTATGCTTTATGTGTGAGCTTGTGGCTCTTTGAGTGCTCTTTGCCCTGTAGTTGGAGGCTGAACATGTTTCAACGTATTTCATTGCAGCTTTTCACAGTAAGACTGAGCACCCTTCCCAATGCAAATACTTCATGGAGCTTGAACTGTATAGTCATTGCAATTAGTTCTAGTATTGCATTGTGTGAATTTCATCCCAAACCCTAGCTCTGTTGGAAATATCTTCATGTGGAATTGGTTTCATGCTATTGGTTTATGCTTTGCCTGTGTGAAAGGATTCATTTTTTCCTGCAGCCTGTAAATGTATTTGTTTGGTTATGAAAACAAAACAAAAAAAACTGTTCTTCAGTTGTGTCTCACTGAAGGATTATGTGAGCTTTAGGAATCCTTTTGTGGTTTTTGCACTAAAACTAAAATCTCCTTGTGTTGTCTCAGTGTTTCACAATTTGTGTCAGCATTCGTGGAATTCATCATTCAACTACAGTAGATATATAGCAGTAAACGGCTTTCTAAATAAATGTCTTAACAAATGTTTGACAAGCAACAGTAAGCTACACCATCACATTACAGATGGTAAGCAAAAGATGTGGACTGGTTGGTAAATCATAGGTGTCATGTCATTGGCTCTCTGAGATGTGAGAAAGCAGATATGCAGAAACTCGTAAACAAGTTCCAGATTATTTGAAAGATTGAAATTAGTGGCCCATGTTGGCTTGTCCATGTGGTGAGACTTGCTGCCCCTACCTTGGCCCAACCCCCCTCGCAGCACAAGCTCTTGCAGGGAGCCTTTTCTCCATGCCCAAGAAAAGAAGAGCTTAAAGAAAGAAAGCAAAGGTAAAAGAGAACACAATGGCGACTGGGGGGAAGGGGGAGGTTAAGAGACGGATTCAGGTCGGGCGGGGTCAAGACCTTTAGTCTCCTAACCTACTCTAATGTGGACGGCTAGATAATATCTGAAGCACAGAACCTCACTGCAGCTAAGCAACAGTTGACTTTGGATTTCTTTCAATGACCTCCAAAATTCTATCCCTTTGCGACCAGACCCGTTATGAAACCATACTACCTAATAAGCAGTTTAAATAAAGCATTCTCACAGAATGACCAGCCATACGCATCTGTTCACTGCTTGTTTATGGCAGATGCTATAAGATGCTATAACAGATGGACGCCTGCGTGTCCTTGAGTGAACCGCCTGCAGAGAAAAGTGAAATGAAAAACTTACTAGTAGAAAAAACTTTTTCTCTGGGCGCAAGGCGGCGGAACGCTCTGGCGAAGTGTGGCAAAACTGCCGCCATGCTTGCCGGAGTGGATTCCTGTCTTCGCATGGTGAAGGCGCCACAAATAAGACTCAGCAGAGTAATAATAGCAGGCAATTACGTCCAGCCAGGGTCCAACCCTCCCCGGGGCCTCTGGACTCGGGTGTTCTTTATCTTGTCCTCTGGAAATAGCACACGCACACGCACACGCACACACACACACACACACACACACACACACACCACACACACACACACACACACACACAGAGCCTCCCCGCTTCTCTCGACCTAGTAGAGCATGGCTTTGCTGGTGGAAGCTGCTGAAGGTAAACTTAAAAAAAAAATCTAAAAAAGAAAACTGCCACACTACCAGACTGCCACAGTGAGGTGATGTCCCATCACCACCACCCCTTTCATTGCTTCTCATTCCTCCAGTCTCGCCACCTTCTGAGAAGCGGGAGAAGAGGAGCTACAGGCTTAGCTGCCATCCATCAGCTGGCTTCAACCTCTCAACCTCACTCAGCCCACACACAGCTCCTTCACAGCATCTCCCAGTGGACTTCAGGAATGAGTTTGTCCAAAGTGAAGAGAGAGGAGATGAAAAAATAACAAGTTGTTTTCGTTTTCGGTTGTTTGTTTTTGTTTGTGTTTTGAGGGTCAGTTGATGCGTTGTGGGATTCGGTGTCCTCGGTTTGATTCAGTGGAATAGGGCCTCTAAGGAAATCTAAACAATTATTATAAGCCGCCTTTAGAAGGTCGCCGTGGCTTGTTCATACCGACCAGAAAAAAAAAATGATGGCATTTTTCAGACTTAATGCTTTCTGAGGCTCAGAGAAGCTTCTGATATGAACGTGCTTTGCCTGCACTAAGGACACACTCCACACACACTCTCTCGCTTGGAGGTGGTAGGAGTTCAGTCCCTCTGCAGCCGTTTCCCATTGCCCTGTACCTCCTCAATTATTCACTCAGGAACCCGGGCCCATTTGCTAAGGAGAAACCTGTGTGGACACATGAAACAGGTCTGGCCCACTGAGAGCTGCTCCCCATTGTACATGCTGAGGGTCCTGGGCTCACTGGAATTAATGGAAGCCGGCTCTTCCAACAATGTCACCTACAGACACTACTGTTCCCTATTCAACCCCCACCCCCAACCCCCACCCCCCCCCCCCCCCCAGCTCTGCAACTTGATATTTTGTTGAGGGAAAGCACTACGCCAGCCTCAGGCTCTGTGGACACACACATACACACACACACACACAAAACACACAAGACCACCACTCTCTTCCTCTACCCTCTCCATCCCCACTCTGTGCGTGGCACAATGGTCCCCTGATCGTTCTTTGTTGAAAGGAATGTCCTTTTTCTTTGTGCTGTCTGTCACCGGTCTTAGGGACCCCTGCTGGCCAGGGGCCAGGGCCCTCTGTGTTCTGATGCAATGGCGACGACTTACAGCTGCTCTGAGTAGAGTGGCACCTCTCCGTCAGTCACTCTTGTCGAGTGTTCCCCATGGGCCTGTCACATGGCACCCCTCCTTTCCTCTCTCTTTCCTCTCTCTCTTTCTGTGTCTATCAGTCTATCTCTCTCCCTCTGTCGCTCTTCTTTTTAATTCACTCCTCTCTCCTCACTCTTCTCTTCCCTTTATTCTCCCTCACCTGCTAGGCTAACTACTCATCAAAGGCGTGTTAGAATCGAAGTCCTTCTCCTGTGTTCATCCGGTGTTCACGCAGCTGTGCGGTGCGGCACTCTTGCTGCCGGTGCTGTGGTGGAACACCTGGACGGCTGCTCCTCTGAAGGAGACGCACTGTAATTTGCTCCTGCCTTGGACGAGGGGTAGTAAACACAGAGTACACGGCCCTAGGAACAAATGAAAGAGACAGAGAGAGAAATAGAGAGAAAGAAAAGAGAGGGAGCAAAAAGAAGGGGGGGGGGGGGCGGCTCAACCAGCTTTCATGGAGAGCTGCTGATCTGTCATTAGGTGAGCTGCTTAGTCATTTCATTGGCATGCGTGCATGGGAACGGCCCTCTGGACAGGCCAGGCTAGGCAGGCATGTGGCCCGTGAGGAGCTGCTATTGAAGGGAATGTGTAATTCATTCACTGGAAAGGTGCTTGTTAGTACACCCAGAAAGCTGTACTTTTAAAGGCCATTACAGTATGGTTCAGTCTTTTACACTGCTAATGCACAGGTTCTGCTGATTTGAACCCATTGTGTATTTGGGACAGTATTCCCCTTTATAGACATGCAATATGCCATCTCAAGAGAGCGATTGTAACTGTTGTTGCTACAAGGGCTTGCGTTGTTCTCTCAAGATGGCGTATTCATTAATCTGTAAAAAAAATCTAGCCTGTCTGCCAGTCTGCTCCATTCCAAAGTGGTTGCAATCAAAGTGGCAACAATTCACCCTTTTGTATGTGTGTGTTTATGACTCTTGAAAGAAAACGTGCCGGATCCCTCATGTACTCAGGAAGCCAGCAAGTCACGGTGCAAATACTGTAAATGGAAAGGCAATGAAGGTAATTTGCGCGCTTGTCTCAACATATCCCGGCTATATTAGCCACTAAAGCCCTCCAAGCGGGTTAATGTATTTACAGCAGGAAGGCAGTGGCTGGCACGTTTCAACTCCCAGCCCTCTTTCCCATTGTGCTCTGTGCTGCATTTCAAGAGTGACATACATAGATGTAGAGCCACCCGTAAACCCTCACCTGCACACACACAAGGGCAGTGCATGTGTACAACCTTTGAAAGGGCCTTGTCGTCATTCTTTTCTTTTCAGACAGGAGTGGGGTGTGAGAGCGACAGGTGGACCGGCATCTATAGAGCTTTTTTTCATTCTTTCTTTTTTTTTTTCTTTCTTTTTTTCCAGTGTCGTACTCCATGTTTGCTTAGCTTGGCTGATAGTGTAGAGAGCAATGATTTCTTTTTGCAGGGTGATTAGATTGACTTTGATTGGAAGGGTCCAGGTTCAAGCCATGTGAGGTACACAGTCATGTACAGTCACAGTTGGCTGGGGTTTCCAGATTGTGGCCTCCAGGTTGTGGCCTCATTATGACAGCCTTCTGGTAAATATACTGTTTTATTCAGCAAATGAAATATTCCTTTTGAAACCAAAGCTATTGCTACCATGCTAAATTTAACCTACTTAGTTAACAGGCAAACAGCAGATGACGTCAAATAAAATTCTCCTCAGTTGAACACCAATAGGGCCTACCATTCATTAATTCATATCTAGACTGCTATTTGTTATCACTTCCTGGTAACGAGACATCATTAATGAGTGTCTTAAGGTTATGGGATTGAGGAACCTTGGCTCCAAAAAAACCTCTCCAAAGCCTCTCTTACAGAACCTACTGTAAGTCTTAGCCTAGTCTTCTTCATTCCCATTTTGTACCCAGTGCCAATAGGGGGGGCACACGCTGGCTCATCAAGCTGTCCTATCTGCTGTGACCCCATGCTGTGTGGGAGAGAGTGGTGAACCTTGGTAGAGAATGCTGGTGGTGTGTGTGTGTGTGTGTGTGTGTGTATTTGTGTGTTTGTGTTTGTGTGTGTGTGTGTGTGTGTGTGTGTGTGCGTGTGTGTGTGGGTGCTGTCCACCCACAGGCGTGTGTGTTAGCGCCAGCGGCGTGCTGAATGGAGCGGGGGAGGATTCTCCAGGGGGAACATCCTGAACAGCCGGCCCCCCTGTCTGTCCATTCCAGACACACATCCAATCTCTCTGTCCTCTTCAAATAGCCCTTTCTTCTCATTGGAAATGTATTGTGCTGCACTTCATCCATCTTTCTTCCTCTATTTCTATTTGTCTTTCTCACTTTCTTACTTCACTCTCTCTCTCCCTCTCCCTCTCTTTCTCTCTCTCTCTGCCTTTCTCATATCCGTCCTGTCTCTACAGTGAGCTACACTGAATATCCCTGCCTCAGGACGTGTATATGAAATAAAACTAGTTTGTGTCTGTGTGAGAGCTTCTGATCTTCCCGGTTCTCTACCACCCCAGCCCCACCATTCATCCTGTGCAGAGGAGGAGTGAGGATTGACTCCTGCCTGTCCTACACACAGCCTTATTGAGATGCACTTCTCTCTTTTGTTGGAACGACTGGGTCATGCTCTGGGTTCTCAGTCATGTCTCAGTTCCTTCCTGCCTTAACTTCCTTCAAGATAAATCAAGTATCCATCAGCCTTACTATCTATCTATCTGTCTATGGTATTGTCTAGATCTAGGACCATGCCTGGAGTGCAGGTAAGTAGTCAGTTGAGTCAATGTTCCATCACGGCCGAAAGACACACCTGTGGGTAGTGGAGCAACAAGGGTTGCTCTATTGGGAGGTCCCGCGCTTCAGAGACCATTAATGGAATGTTCCAGAACTGTTTAATCTAGCATGGAAGAAATTAGTCTTCTCTAAGGCTTTTAGTCTGCTCTAAGGCCAATTACCTTCTTCCCAGCAGATAGTTAACAAATGAACCTCCCTGCCTTGAGTTATCGTGCTTCTACAGTCAAAGTGTATCGACTAATGATTTAGGGCATTGTAAATTGTCGTTGTAGCACCCCTGGCTATGAGAGAAAGTACAAATTATTAGTTGGAAGTCCAAAATATGGGAGAAAAAAAAGGGCCATGTCCAGTAGAGTTTGTTTATCTGAGGTAAATCTAATTTGGATCCAGGGCAGCATTCCAGAGTTTGCAAGCAGCCCGTAGACCGGCCAGGTAGGGTAGCAGATGGATCAGGCTTGTCAGATCACAGTGAACATACAGTATACCAATATGCAGACATGAATGAATATGCATGAATGCACGCAGGCATGCAGGCACGCAGGCACGCATACACACACGTACACACGCGCGCATGCACACACGCACGCACGCACACACACACACACACTCACACATGCGCACACACACGCACGCGGGGAGTGAGAGAGATATTTGGGATGGATAAGCAAGGATAGGGAGGATATGTGAGTATGTGAGTTTAAACATCCTCACTTAGATTCAGGTTTACACTATCGAATGGTCGACAAGCTGGTAAACTCCCACATACACACACACACACACACACACATATACACACACACATACAACAAAGAAATCCTGGAAAGCAGACAGTGGATTTAAACTAGGTCCAACCAGTCCTTGCCTTGCTTTCAGAATGATCCAATTTGCTGGATTTAGTGATCTCTGCACTCCACTCACATACTACCCTTCAAAGAGAGACAGATTGAGAGGGAGAGAGGGAGCCTGAGAAAAAAGAAGAGATGGTAGAACTGCCCGACAAAAAAAAGGAGGGATGGGGGGGGGGGGGGGCAAAGGGGGAATAAAATCCCTTTGTTGCCATGAATCTTGTGCTGATCACCCCAAACCCCACCCCCACTACACTAGTGTTGAGGATGAGTTATGCTTAGCATCCAGCAGCTACAGTGGGTAGCCTGGGACCCATGAAAGAGGCCATTGTGTGCAAGAGCTCTCTTATAGAGTTCCAAAGGGGACCTGCCAGAGATTCTCTCTCTCTCTCTCTCTCTCTCTATCTATCTATCTATCTCTCTCTGTCTCTCTCTCCATCTCCCTATTCCTTTGTCAGCCCGGCTGGTTTTGTTTTTTTCCCCGCCATTGTCGCCGTCTTTAAAGCAATGCCGATGGCACCTATGGGCTCGGGAATGCCTGCGGCGGCCCCCTTGCCAGTGCATGCCAAGCATAGATCCGTTGTTAGTAGTTGTAATACATGGGTCTGCCAGCCACCTCACCTCGCTCCATCCCCACCCCACACCGCCCCTGCCTAGCCCAGCACAGCCCAGCACAACTTTGTGAATCTCAACCCATAATGCAATTTAGGCTGGTTGATCCCAGGGCCCTGGCTGTGTGAGAAAGCTTTGAACTCCCATTGATCTGCCGAAGGAATTCACTTTGTTATTTACATTCAACAGTGCCAGTGCTCCGAGGGAAGCAGGAGCGATAGGGCATGGGTGGGGGGGCGCAGAGAACCTTTACTATGCCCGACCAAACCCGCGCCCGCTTATTGTCAACCAGGCTTTGATATCATTTATTTATTCTCCACCAAAGTGACAGCGCTCCTCCATCGATCGCTAACCTCCCCTGAGCTTTGGCTGATGGCAGCTCTCTTTGTACTGTGCACAGCAGCACAAATTGCCCTCTCCCTGCACAGCTTTTCCTCCCCTCTCCAAACATGATTTTTTTCCTCTTCCGAGCTCCTGAGCTATCTGTGGCTGTGGCATTTCCCTCCCTGCTCTTCTATGCTGTTTCTGGCTGTGTGTGTGTGTGTGTGTGTGTGTGTCTATATGTCTGTGTGTGTGTGTGTGTGTGTGTTTTGCAGCTGCAGTAAAAACAAAACACTTAAAGCAGCTCGGTCCACTCCAGCCCCTTTCCAGCTTTTCCTCTTGCGCTCAATTTATCGCCTTGCGGCCATTTGCTGAGGCCCCAGTTAGTTTAGCCCGGCTCACTGGACATATCCTAATATTGTGGTGACACTGGTAATGTGTGTGTTAGGGTACCAGAAAGACACACTGTTGTCTTCCCATCCGTCTTGTTCAAGCACCTGACGTGCCAGACAGCTAACCAGCGCCACTCTGACTCCGACTGAGCGGCAAGGCAAGGCAAGGCAAGGCAAGGCAAGGCAAGGCAAGGCAAAGCTTCCACAGGCTGCAGTGTTCTTTTCTATTATGACCTGCTGCCAGTTCAGTCTGTCTGTACGTCTGTCTAACAGGTCTCACTGTAAATAGTTGGGCTCCTTCCAGACCAGGAGGGAGAAAAAAGAAAAAAAAGGAAAGAGTGAAATTTGTTGGGCTTACAGCTCGTCGTGCCCTTGATTTGACTGGCCCGAGTGAAGTGGTGCCAGGAGGTTGCTGGCCTGGCAGCTGTGGAGTGGTTCTTTTTTTTTGTCTTCCTCCTCCTCTCTCCTCTCTCCTCTCTGCTCTCCTGCCCTGTGTGGTGTCAGTCTGGGGAAGATGCCCAGCATGACCTGGAATCCTGCCACTTTTAGAGCGAGCGGCGGCGAGGCCTCCGCGAGGCCTGAGCGGTGGATGCCCCAAGGGCCAGGTCATGCTCTTGCACTCTGCTGACACACACACACACACACACACACACACATATATATATATATATATATATATATATATATATATATATATATATATATATATATACATATGGCCAATTTCATACAAACTGTAACGTCCATAACAAGTTTCATAACATTAGTTCTACAACCAAGAAGAGTGAGTGCTCAAATCTTATGTAATCATCATTCCCATGAAACCATACCATGGCATTGTGTTGGCGTTGTAATGTGACAGTTTTGTGTGGAATATATATGCACGCCCACACACACACACACACACACACACACACACACACACACACAAGCAGCAAAGTCACTCAATGACTTGCTGACTCCTGCTCCCCCTCCCTGGACCTCAGCAGAAGTTTGAGGTGCCGCTTACTCAGCACTTCCTGTAAACACCTGTGAGGCTTGGCTGCTTGCTGTTGTTGTTGTTGTTGTTGTTGTTGTTGTCGTTGTCATTGTCGTTGTTGTCGTCTGTTATCTTGTTTTTCCATTTGGGTGTTTTGTATTCACCTGCTCTGGTGTGTGAGTTATATGAACCTATGGAGCCTACAGCACACTCCAGACTGGCTGCCAGTAAGCAAGGCACACCAAAGGAAAAGAGGTTTGGAGAATTGTACAACTGAAGAATGGTGTTGTGTTGTTCCCTGCAGTTCTGACTAACTGCACCCACTGAGAGAGGCAACCTCGGGGTGGCAGACAGGCTGGGGACACGAGACGGTCCGATAAAGCAGCTGCCGCTTAGAGCTTGTCTTTTCTCCTGCTCTATCTCTGTCTCTCAGTTCTGTTTTTGTGTCTCTGCCTTTCTGATACACAACTCATCTGACAAATAGGTACTAGACACACACACAATCTCTCTCTTTCTCTTTTCTCATCGACACAAAATCTCTCTCTTCCTTGCTCGCTCTTTCTTTCACTTACACAGACCCCCCCCCCCCCCCAACTTCTACACACAAACACACACACACACACACTCAGTGGTGTTAGTAGTGCTGGCGGAGGCGACTGGTCAGAGGTGTCCTCATGCGGAGGTGGGAGGCTGCTCTGCACACACACTCTCACACACACTGATTAAAGCCAGCGCTGGTGGTGCCGGGCAGGGAGGATCACAGGGTCTGGTGTGTATGTGTGTGAGATATCGTATGTGTGTATGTATGTAATGTGTGTGGGATGTTTTGTGTGTATATGTGTGTAATGTGTGTGTGTGTGTGTGTGTATGTGTGTAATGTGTGTGTGTGTATATGTGTGTAATGTGTGTGTGTGTGTGTGTGTATGTGTGTGTGTGTGTGTACTATGTGATCACATTCTTCTGCTGCTTCATCCTCATCCTCTCATCTGCAGTTTCTCCTCCCCATCTCTGCAGCTCCCCACCAAGACCTTTGATGGTGCCATTTACACTAGAACACATCCTCTGTGTAGAATCTCATTTTCATATCAAATAAAACTTAAAAGCAGAGTCCTCAGAGGCCTGGATCTTTGCTATTGTTTCCTTGTCAGGCCCTGCTTTTAAACTCTGTGACTTTTGTAACTTGAATCCCATTCGGCCAAGTGCATTTTTCTTGGTGAAGATGAACAGAGGCCCAGAAGAAATAAGGAGTGATGAAAGTGTGGGTCGGCGGTGATATTGGCAGGATATTGCACAGTTGTCCACGTTGTCCACCACAAAGAGAGAGAGAAGAGACTGAGTGCAGTGCATACAGTGTGTGTGTGTGTGTGTATGTGTGTGTGTGTGTGTGTGTGTGAGAGAGAGAGACAGAGAGAATAAAATGTAGCAAAAATGTGAGTCTCTGTGTGTGTGTGTGTGTGTGTGAGAGAGAGAGAGAGAGAGAGAGAGAGAGATACTCCTTCTCCAGTTTCAGACCTCTCTTATCCTCCCCTGCACTGGCAGTCATTCTTCTCAGCTTAATAACATGCATTTGTCCTACTAATACTGATCAATAAAGCCCCTGATTACATTCCACTGAGCTCCTCCTCCGAAGAAAACTCTAAAATCCCCTGATCCTATCAGCCTTGTCATCCTTCCCTGGATCACATCCTGTGTCAGGTGCCCTAAAAATCCATGTATGCCATGCTTGTGTGTGTAGCATAATTACAGCCCTATATGTGTCAGGCATGATGTTTTGTTTGCATTGTACCACTGCACCAGGAAGACATATACGCACTTCAAAGTGTCCCAGCGGAGTACTAGTAAGTAAATAAGCAAGACAATGCGGTGTGGCGGCTTTGCTAAGGGACCATATGCTCCAGTTTAGTTATAAATTGAAACCCAGGCTCACACTTCAGTAAATCGCATGTAGACAATTTACCGGTTCACAGGAGGTGGAGGGAAAACAGTTGTTGTGTGCCAAAGAAAATGGGCCCTTGTATCAGAGTAATGATGTTACTCTTTGCCAGTGGCACTGGAATATCTCCTCTTTGTGTATGGTTCTCGGAAATGTTTCTCTTTTTTTTCGTTCATTTGTGCATGTGTGTGTGTGTGTGTGGAGCTGTCGGAAAGCTCAGTTGCAGGTATTGATTGGTGCGGTCTTTGTGCAGAGACAGGTTCGAGTCCTTGGCCGCGGGGCGGATCTGTGTGCGTGTGGGTCAGAGCTTGGCTCCACTTACGCTCCCTAGCCGCTGTTTACATTTTTAGAATAGCTAATGTTCCCATTCTCCGCAGCCCTTAACACTCCAGTCCAGTGGGTTGTTCTCCCCCCCAAGGGCAAAAGCAGCCATTAACTCCTCTGAAGCTAGTCGTGATGTCTCTTTTCTTGTTGTCAGCGCTAGTGATTTTCTGACTGTTCAAGACGAGATAAAAGAAGACAAGCTCTTGATAAAAAAAAGATATTTATAGCGGTTTGTTGTCTCTTACCTGTCTTTGCATCATTCTCATTAGCAGCCTGTGCTAGATTGTGTTCACAGGTAGAAGCTTTCTTGTTTACAAACACTTGAAAGACTTGCTATGACAGTAAACACTAGTGAAAAGTTGTTTATTTTACTCCTGGCATACAATCTACTATTTTTTTTTTCCATTGCAATTTTTCACATCCATTTAGTAAATAAATATGCTCATGCTGTACTTTACTGGGTTAGACACTGAAGTAAGTCAAATTGGTCGTGGTTGGGTTAAATACTGTGTATTGTACATTTAATTTCCTTCCACATGAAAATGGTGTTGCATTGCGTCATTAACCTTGAGCGTGAAAGCCATTTCATTTTCTTGGTTTAATAGGTGGGCGTCGCT